>CM062811.1:573096386-573696386 GCA_031772625.1 Pinus tabuliformis | reverse complement strand
ACTGATAATCTTCAAATAAACTAAGAACAGTAATCCCAAGTAAAACCCCCAAAATTTACAAGACTATTCGAAGTTATCATGACATTAACCATGTATGGATATCGTGCAGCCGAGTTGAAACCCTTAAACATCTCAAGCAAAGGAAATAGCCAAACAAAATGTCGACGACACCTGTTTCGGAAAACTGAAATTTAATAATGCGGTAGTATCACAATCTAAGGACTGGGATTGGCCGAGCTTCGGCATAAAGACGACAACCATCTCAAATAGCTAAGTTATCCAAATCAATAAATCACATCCAACAATAAACAAAGACTGAAGGAAATTCCTCATTTTGCAAGCCGTCGAAGGGTTCCATGGCAGAAGCAAGACGAGCTTCTCAGTTAGAAATCCCCCTGAGCTTGCACTTCGCGAAATATGCATGATAGAGGGTTTTACCTGTAAATGCAAGCCAAAGGCTAAACCTTTTGAAATTTGTAAACATTACTAAAATATAAGTAAATCCAAATACTTCAAAATCTTGTCTTACCTATGAAGGAGTCATATCATGCGAGAGAGAAATAAATACCTGTATGCATCATTCAAAAGTTAATACCATGCCTCTACGCAAATAAGGAGAAACAAAGGAATTCCCAATTCAAAACTCTAAAATCCTTACCTCTACGGGAGGACCATCCTCTTGCCTCGCAACTCTGCTAGAGGAAACGAAGTACCAATTGGGAAACATGCCTGCATGAAAGGTAATAGATCAGAAGTATTTGATTTGGGCGGTAAATCAAAACTCGAATTCAGAGTGTGGACATAAAACACATACCAACGTATTCGCTAGAGAACGACGGAACGTGGAGGGTTGGTGCTGCCATGGTATTCTCCATCAAACTTGAAAGGAAGTGCAGAGCCACATTACACAACAACCATTGCGCCCAAATGAGAAATGCGTAGCACAGGGAGACGAAGGTAGGGCATAGGTTTAGCGGGAAGCCTGAGAACTGTTGGATCCTTACACCGAAATCCTACGAAGCATTCCGAAGTCAATACATGATCGTCTGGAAGCAGGACGGACTGACAACATTTGAGATGAGCCACCAGTGGCAGTGTACCCATAGCCTACTTCATCGGTAGTGTAATGCCACGAGAATCGTGCTAGTGCCTTGTGGGTCAAATCCATTCAATGGCTCATAAAGTCGTCGAACAACCATAGTAAAAAACTCAATTAATCTTTCCAATTAAAATCTATCACATTTGAATGCAATCAGATTATCGAATTTACACAAAATATGGTAAATATACAGTGAAATACATTAATGCAATAATACATTTTTTTTTTTTAGTATGATAGCGATAAGTGTTACATTTTCTATTTAATCAATTTAATTAAAAAATAAGAAAGACAACTATTTTGAGATAAATATCAAATCTAATTTCGCCCTGGAGTATGCCTTAAAACTGCTTCTGCTTGGCTAAGAGCTCGTCTTCCTCGGACGTAAGGAAACAGGTTAACGGCCCAAGACCCAGAGGCATCTGGCAGGAGTGAAAGCCTGCTCCCTTACGGACCACCAGCGGGTTATTACAGGTGGCGTGGTTTTCCTTGATAACAGTGATGAGTCAAACCGACATTCGCGGATAGCAGCCAGAGATGGTTGTCCTCACTGTTGGTTTGACACCTGAGTTTGATAGGTTTTGCCACCTTCGAAAAAAAAAATATCAAATCTAATTTATGACTATTATTAAAAATATTTTAAAATATTATCGAGAAATTATACCCTTACTAACCATGCAATAATTATTAATAATTAAATTAAAATTTTAAAACTCCAAAATAAATATATTTATCTCCGACTTTATGCCTACATTCATTACATCCATTAAGAAACTGACTAATTTTAATCTATTGATATCATAGAAATATTAGAATAAATGTTATATAAACCTTTTATTTTTTTGAATTAGTGATATTAGCAACTAGATCTAGTTGATAGTTATGTGACATCAATTCAATTCCATATAAGGTAAGGTTAATTTTGAGTTAATTCCATATAAAATTAATTAAGAATTTGAACCAACCAAATTTTAAAAATTATTTTTAAAATATGAAAATTATAATATAATAAATTAAATATATAAAAATCAAATAACAAATTTAATAGAAATTAAGTAGCATTCAAAGTAAGAAGGAGAAATTGCATAAAATAGAATATAATGGAATGCTCATAACCCGTATTCTTGAGTTGGGGGATTATGATACAATAAAAGCGTATAGAGATATGGGTTTATGTGATGATAAATTAGGAAGATACAAATTAAGTGGCATTTTTATTTAGTTGATGGAGAAATGTCGTAACGTAAAATTAACAAGGTCACATAGCTAGCATTTTCCTGTGACTCAGTTTAATTATTGAATTTTGAAATGTATGAACGAACTATTGTATTTGAACCAGGGCTATTTTGTAGATATTCTTGCTTATTTTAAGTATCATTAAATTAGAGTAAGAAACAAATAAGACATGCTATGTCTCATACAAAAACCCTTTTTTAATGTGTGATTTTGTGATGTTATGTCTTGTCTTTCACACGATTCTTTAAAGTGTGATTTATGACTTGTTTTTTATAAATATTTTTTCTTCAATACATGAAAAAGGTAGAATTGAAAATAATTTTATGATGGTATTGAGTATCTGCGGCTTAGTTTAAATTAGTTAAAATACGTGAAATATGATGAGACATTTATTATGATCAAGTAACTCTGGAGTTAATAAGTGCCAAAGGATATCGTTACAGATCCATATTTTTATGAACAGTCCCGTTGGCCATCCATTTCACACCAGGCGAGATGAAATATTGATGGTTCTAGGTAAACACGTGGATTACACATAAATTTCTTCCAGCAGTGAATTAAATCTTTCAACGAAACTCAACTACTTCCTCATGCAAGTCATTCTGCTATTAATTCTCCTCCAATCTCTGTCTCGCTCACCAAGAATTCCCAAATTGAATTGGGGGTAGTGGACGAATGGTTAGATAGATATACATTGTGTGTACACTAGAGTTTAAAGAGAGCATTGATGGTTTGCACAGCAAGCCATCAATGCCTTTTATGGTCTGAAGTTTTTGGGCCTCCTAATAACTTGCAGCCAAATATGGAATAATTAATGCTATAATTAGTGATTTAATGTCAATATGTATAACAAAAGATTTTATGGTACAACAAATTACAGATTTTTTGGTACAATGTAATCATTGTAAAATAAGAGGTGAACCAATCAAAATTGAAATAAATATATTTAAAAAAATAAAAAAAATTAATTAATTTTTTTCAAAGGTAAACATTAGATAAGATCATTTAATTTTTGGTAAATTTAAAACTAATGTCAACATCAATATTTGTTGAATACGGTGTGGCAGGGAATAATAAAAAGACATTCTCAAACTCATTTCTACTTCTAAAATCTTATTGACAATATTTTTTATCTTATATTTTTTTAATATAAAATAACCATTACTCTTTTATTTGAATAATTTAATTAATATTTATTTTTATAATATTTTTATGTTCTTCATTATTATATTTTTATTCGTTAATTTTAATATTTGATATCTTTTTTTTTTTTTCCGAAGGTGGCAAAACCTATCAAACTCAGGTGTCAAACCAACAGTGAGGACAGCGATCTCTGGCTGCTATCCGCGAATGAATGTTGGTTTGACTCATCACTGTTATCAAGGAAAACCACGCCACCTGTAATAACCCGCTGGTGGTCCGTAAGGGAGCAGGCTTTCACTCCTGCCAGATGCCTCTGGGTCTTGGGCCGTTAACCTGTTTCCTTACGTCCGAGGAAGACGAGCTCTTAGCCAAGCAGAAGCAGTTTTACGGCATACTCCAGGCCGAGATATCTATTTCCAATATTTATTTTAAAAAATCTTATTTATCTTATATTATTTAAATTCTAAATTATGATCATCAAATATGTTATTTAGGAATTAGCAAAATAAAATTCTATACAATATAATTAAAAGTTCCTCTAATTACATTTCTAGAATAATAATGATATTCTTTTTAAAGAAAAAAATAAATATTTAAAATTAAAATAAGCTTTAAATTATTAGAGGAGCTAAACCAATTTTAGTTTAAGAATTAGAAAAATAAAAGTTTATATAATATAATTAAAAGTTCCTCTAATTACATTTCTGAAATAATAATGATATTCTTTTTAAAGGAAAAAATAAATATTTAAAATTAAGATAAGTTTTAAATTATTAGAGGAGTTAAACTAATTTTAACTTGTAAAACTATGTAGGATATTTCATATTAAAATTTTTATGTAATAGTTTACATTTTTTTTAACTATTTTTGTTGTTTGCAAGAATTAAGGAAAAGTCAATATAGTCAATATAATAAGTACAAAGGCTGCTCCCAATGATTATAGAGAGCAGGGAGTGCCCGACGCTACGGGGGAAAGCGCAGAATGAGGGTTTGGACCAACAGGGGATTGTTGGTAACCATGGAAGGGCGAGGAGGGGGTTGTTCTACTCCCTCGTACAGCCATGTAGTGGCAAATAGAAATAAGGAAGCGGGTTCAAATCGCTTCAAAAAGCCAATGGAGGCAGGAACGAAGAAGATCATCACAGGAAAGCCGGAAAACATAAGTTCTCATGAGCAGGAAAAGAATCATGAGGAAGTTAGAGGAGAGAAGAGAATAGAAGGCAGCAGTCAGAAAGCTGAGAACAGGAGTGTGATAGGACTCTGCAAACCCAAGTCAACCATTAAACCTTGGGTTGTATTAAATAATCTGATGCTATAGGAGCACAGGGATCACATGGTGGCATACGCAGTTATATGTAAATTTATGGAGATATGGCCAACGGAGAAGGCTTTGTAGGTGTGGATAAGAAACCAATGGAAACCTAAGGGGGAAATAACCCTCCACCTTGGGTCCAAGGGTTTCTTCACAGTGGTATTCACAAACCTAGAGGACAAAGACAGAGTGTTCGAAGGAGGACCATACTTCTATGCTACGGCTGGTCTCTACATGCGACCATGGGTGATGAATTTTGTCCCGGAACGAGAAACATTCACATCAGTACCGGTATGGATACGACTCTACTCCCTACCTTTAGATTACTGGCTACATGAATCCTTAAAGGCCATAGGAAATAAATTAGGTCATTTTTAAAAAATATCAGAGGCGACTCTGCGAGGAAAATACACCTCCTTTGCATGCATATGTGTAGAAATGGACTTATCAGGAGAACTTTTGGATGAAATCATTCTAGAAGTTTATGATGAAGAATGGGTGCAGGCAGTGGACTATGAACATGTCCCATTCAGATGCCGTAAATGTCATGAGCACGGGCACCTCATCAGAGACTGCCCTTTAAACAAACTGGAGGACAATATCAAAACCAACAAAGGCAAAGACCCCGAAGGCTTTACCAAGACGGGAGGCAAAGGGAAAGGAGGAAAAAAGTACTAAAGGAAAACTAGTGAGGATAAACACCCAAGTCATAACAGTTTCAAGATTTTAGAAGAAGAAGATGGGAATAATGCAATGAACCAAGCATCAGAGAATAATCCTGCAGAGAAGGAAAAAGATGCTAGCATGAAGGATGTACCTTAGAACAACAAACGAAAGGAAGATATGCTAAACATCATGGACCTTGGCAGGGACCATGAGATGACCTCAAGTGAAGTTGGAATAGAGGAACATGAACTACAAGAGATTCTTGAGAGGGAGAATCTTGATCTAGAAAAGTTCTTGGAGCAGGGAACCACCAAAGGGGTTGATTCTCTACCACAAGAGGAGTTTGATAGAGTACAACAGCTCTTCCTCTGGAGATCTCAAGCAAAGGGTTCTGGAATCAAAAGAAACCATGACAGCCAGGAAAATAGAGGGGTTAAAATGATGGAGGCAACATCAGGACACTCTTCCAAGAACCCAGGCAGGAAAAGAGGAAGGAAAAGACAGAATGAGCTGCTGACAGAGTGTGGGACACTCATGATTAACTCAGGTAAGATGAAAGATCTTACTAGTTACTCATTTACAAATCTTTCATAATGAAGCTCACAACCTGGAACATTAGGGGTCTAGGAAGCAAAAGGAAACAAAGAAATCTTAGCAATAGAATAAAAGAAGAAAAACCAGACATGGTGTTTATCCAGGAGACAAAATGTTCAATAGATAAAATCAGAGAGATACATAGCAAATGGCTCATTAAGTATGAGTATCTAGAAGTTAAAGCAGACAACACGGCAGGCGGGATTCTCACTCTCTGGAATCCCCAGAAACTTGGAATCCTGGATGTTGAGGCATCTAGGAACTACCTTTCAATGGTGATCCAACCTTTGGGTGATAAGGAAATATATATGATCACAAATGTCTATGGTCCTCAAAAACTTGAAGACAAACTCAGGCTTCTCACCTCACTGGAGGAGTTGAGAGGGAGACATCCTGTTATGCCCTGGATTCTAGGAGGGGATTTTAATATGATCAGATCTCTTACAGAAAAAAAGGCAGGACCAAAACACTAGGTAGAGACTCCATTGCCTTCCAGAACTTCCTAATCGACATGAGGCTAGTGGACACGGAGACAATAAATGGTACTTTCACATGGAACAATAAGAGGGGAGGGGCTTCTCAAGTTGCCTCTAAACTAGATAGATTTATAATCTTGGAGGACCTCTTTCTCACTGGCCCTGACTTGACTGCATCAATCCTTCCTTTTAGAGGCTTAGATCACTGGCCTATCCAACTTGAAGCTTCTTTTATAGGTACTCCAAGGAACAGACCTTTCAGGTGTGAAAATGTCTGGCTCACTCACCCTGACTTCATCAGTAATATTGGTAAATGGTGGTAGAAGATTTACCCGTTCAAGGCACTAATATGTTTCTCCTACAACAGAGACTGAAACACATCAAACTCAGGCTTAAAAAATGGAACAAAAAGGAGTTTGGCAATATTTTCAAACCCAAAAGAGAGGTTGAACAGAAACTACAAGGAATCAATTAGATCCTTATCACAGATGGCTTTACCAAGGAAAGAAAAATGCAAGCTGACGCTCTTCAACAGGAATGGAATGACATATGCTAGCAAGAGGAAATCTTCTAGAGGCAAAAATCGAGAGTGCAATGACTTAAAGAATGGGACCGAAACACCAAGTTTTTTCACAAGTCAACCATGGATCATAGGGCACATAACAGGATTTCAAAAATCAGAGACACTCAAGGGAAAGAGCTCAACACCCACAAAGAAATGGAATGTGCTCTGGTACAAAATTTCCAAAGAATAGCAGAGGAGACTTTCGTAGACAAATCACAATTTATCAACAAATTCACAAAGTATATTCCAAAGCTTGTAACCAGGGAAGACAATTACAATCTTAATAGGCCAGTGACTGAAGAGGAAGTTACTGAGGTTATTAAAGAAATGCAGAATGGGAAAGCTCTAGGACCGGATGGGTTCAATGTTGACTTCTTCAAAGCATGTTGGGAAATAGTCAAACAATATATCCTTGAAGTTGTTGAGGACTTGAGAAGATCCAAAACCGTTTTGAGGGTGTTTAATACTTCTTTCATAGCTTTGATTCCAAAGTAGGAAAAAGCTATGACACCAGACAGATTTAGACCCATAGCTTTATGCAATGTGGTGTACAAAATCATTTCCAAAGTAATTGCAAATAGACTCAAGCCCCTACTTCCAACGCTTGTGTCTGAGGAGCAAACTGGTTATGTGGAAGGAAGGCAGATTTTGAACAACATAATTCAAGCTCACGAGGTGGTTCATTCTCTTAAGAGCAATAAGAAAGCGGGGATGATCATACAACTTGACCTAGAAAAAGCTTATGACAAGCTCAACTAGTCGTACATAAGGGAAGTACTAATAGCATACGGCTTCAACCACATCTGGATAAGATGGATAATGGCCCTGGTTACTACAACTAATTTTTCAATCCTGCTTAATGGCTCTCCATCCAAAACCTTTAGGCCTTCAAGAGGCCTCCAACAAGGAGATCCGCTCTCCCCCTTCCTCTTTATTCTCATGATGGAAGGATTAGGCAGAGCCATTAAATCCGCCAACATAGAAGGAAGAATCTAGGGTCTCAAACTCACCCCGAATGGGGATGCCTAGACTCATCAACAATTTGTGGATGACACTATGCTGCAGGGTACACCCACAGTCAAGGAAGCTAAAGCATTCAAACAAATCCTGAACGACTTTGCTATGGCTGCTAGTACAGAGGTAAGCCTCACCAAATCAAAAATTTTCTTTTTTAATACTAACATTGCTATTCAAAGAAACCTCTCTAGAATTCTCGGCTTTCAAAGAGATCAGTTACCATCCAAATATCTGGGAATACCTCTCACTGATAAACCTCTGAGCAAGGAAGTTTGGGAGCCAGTGACTAATAGACTGCAGGACAAAATCAGGAAATGGACAAGCAGGTCTTTGAATTTAGCTGGACGACTAGTGCTTACAAAGGTTGTCCTGCAAACTATTCCCACCTTCATGTTTTCAGCTCTTCCTGCTCCTAAAGGAGTTTTGCAACTCATTAGAAATATTCAAAGAGATTTTCTTTGGGGCAAAGGGGAAGACAAAAAGAAATTCGCTTTGGTAGCTTGGGATAAGCTCTGTAAACCTAAGAACCATGGGGGTCTGGGACTTCATGACCCTGAAACCCTTAGCAAATTCTTGGGGGAAAAACTTTGGTAGAGATGGCTAAAGGAGTGGCAACCCCATGGGCCAAGCTCTGGAAACAGAAGTATGCAAACAATTGGCAAGAAAGGGATCATATTCAAATTTCTGGGCACATTAAAGGCTCCCACATTTGGAACAGTGCTTGGGAGAATAGAGCCATAGTTCAAAAGCACAGTTTCTGGGAGATCAGAGATGGAAATCTATCATGGTTTTGGGGGGGATAACTGGCAGCGGGAACCTAGCCTGTGTAGAGAAGAATTAGCTAATCTTAATGATGACACTGATAATAAAGGTTTACTCAAGGTAAGTGATTTCTGGGATAAAACAAGATACAAGGATAAATGGAGGACATGGAAGAACCTGGGACACAGTGAAGAAACTGCTTTGAAGGCCCAAGCAGAAGCTCTTGCAGTCATATTGGAACAAAGAAGGATATTAACATCTACATTGTCTGACCAACTAAGATGGGGAAGAAACAATGAAGGCAACTTCAACCTCAAAGAAGCCAAAAGAATTGCCACTGGGCTTGACTTTCCAAACCCTGATAAGATATGGAAGGACCTATGGCAAAACTCGCACTAGATGAAAATTAAATTGTTCATGTGGTTGGTGCAGCATAAAAAGATTCTTACTTGGGAGAATCTTCAGAGAAGAGGTCTAGTTGGTCCATCTAGATGCCAGTTGTGCTGTCTACAAGAAGAAATGATGGATCACCTACTCAACCTCTGCCCATTCACCCCTACCTTGTGGAATTGTGTAGCCTCAATCTTCAGGCAAACTGACAGGGACGCATCTAGCATTACTGGCACTTTAAAGAATTGGTGAAAATATTTATCAGAAAATGAAACAGTCAACAAAGCATGGACTCTAATTCCAGGTTTTTTGTTCTAGGATGTCTTGAAAGAATGAAATAATAGGATTTTCAAGAATGGAATTGGCTCAACTCAGAGCATCATAGATCAGATCATAAGACAACTCAAAGAAGCTATAAGTACCTGTCTTAAGCAACCCCTCGGAAACCCTCCTCTAAACCAGGATGCACATATACTTTTGCAATTGGGTCTCCAGTTTCCGATCCCCCAGGGCATAAGTAAGAATGCAAGCTATACAACAACAGGTAAGGATTTATGGCAGCCTCCTCCACATGGTTTTCTGAAATTGAATATAGATGGAGCCTTTAAAGGAAACCCTGGAGTGGCTGGCTATTGCAGAGTCATAAGAGATGAGCAGGGATACATACAAATCATCTTTCACAGTCATTTGGGGAATGCCACTAACAATATGGCAGAATTCATGGCCTTAGAGCAATGCCTAGAAATATTGATTGAGTCAAATTTACACAATGCTATTGTAGAAGCAGACTTTGAACTGATAATTAACTCGGTCAAGAAGATATGCAATGGTACAACACCAGAAAAAGTGTCAAAACACTAGTGGTTATTGTAGGTCTATCAACGCATTCAATCCCACCTGAGAGCCCTGAGAACACTCCAATTTGTTCATGTTCGCAGAATAGCTAACAGGTTAGCAGATCGTCTGGCGAACGAAGGAGTACTCTGTTCAAAAAACAATAGAAGATATGCCTGGATGACGATGCCATTAGGGCAATTGCGTGAGGACTGTCACAGGCAGGCTATCGAAGATAGGGAGCACTTTCAAAGAATGAGAAATGAACAGAGAGAAGACCAATGGAAACAGCAGGTAGTGGACCAATCACAGGGAAAAAGCAAGTGATAAATTGTGGGCAGGTTGGTAGGCGACTAACCAAAGATTGCCCTGAAATCCTTCATCCTATGGATTTCGGGCGGAAAAATGCACGAAGGTTAATTTTCCAAATGGACCCGAATTATTATAAAGTAGTGGCCTATTTAATTTTTGGGTCCGTAAGAAATGGTAAAGAGCGGGAAAGTTGACGAGATCTCGTAAGAAATCCTTCATCCCATGGATTTCGAGTGGAAATCTGCACGAGAAATAATTCTCCAAACGAACCCGAAAAATTATTGTGTGGTGGCTTATAAACTCTTCGGGTCCGTATGATAGGTTAAAACGTGGGCTTGTTGGCATGATTGCTTTGGAACTCCTCCATCCTATGGAATTCGGGTGGAGAAAATGATCGACGATTAATTTGTCATTCAGACCCGAAAAAATTTAGTGTGACGGCTTATATTCTCTTCGGTTCTACAAGAAAGGTTAATGTGCGGGCGAGGTTTAGGCCCGAAATCAAATTAGGGACGTTAGATGTTCGAGGGCGGGATCACATGGTCATCGGGTTTGAAAGTCAAACGAAAATTAAGGATGGTGCTTGGGTCAATTATGGCATTGTTTTGGGCCTTTGGATCTATGGGCCCGCCTTCAAGGGCTTCTGGTTATTTGTTGCATGAGAGTTGAGTCTTTCAACTTCTCCTTCTGGCTCGATAAGTAGGTTTTTAGTCCGATGGTCATACAGAGCGAACTATTTGGGTTTATTTTGGATTCTTTGCACTCTTTGTAGGGAGGAATGTCTTGTCTTCATTCTTTTGTAGTCTTGTTGGAATTCGGTTCGGGGTTTTGCCATCCCAGTTGTCTGTTGAAGTTTCACAGAGCTGGTGTTTGCCTTGCTCGGCTCCGTTAAAGAAGTGTACAATATGTATTTTGTTTAGATTAATGGAAGGTTCCACTCTTACTTGATAAAAAAAAAAGTACAAAGGTCGCTCCCAATCAAGTATAATATAGGTGAAGACGTTATCACTTAAACCTCTTAACCATCTAGAAGACACTCAATTTGCATTTTAGTTCAGTGTTTACTTTCCACCCAAACAAAAATTCCCTTCTATTGTACTATTATTGCTTCTATTAATTAGAAACTTCAATATTTAACTTTGATATGAAAAAATTGCACTATCATTGGTTAATCTTAGTCACCATTTTACAATGAGGTATATTACTTTGTTTCTTCCTAAATGTTTTACAATGAGATATGAGGTATTTACCAACATAGATCAGTCTTAAATACGGATCTAATATGAGCCTAGAGATATCAAATTTCTTCATACGCAAACTCCTTTAGAGTGAAAATACAATGTGTAATTTTGGATTGTTTAAATTGTATTTTTAAATGCTATATCGAGTATATATAGGACCAAATAAACATTTTAACCATAAAAAAAAATATTATTTTCATGATATATAAATAAATTTTTTATTATAGCTAACATTAGTTTTTCTACCTAGAACATAATTTATTTTTATTTTAAAGAGGCATGTGTCAACTCCACCAGAGGAGGGAAAGACTTACACATTCTCGTGACTGGAAAAATAAACCTCTAAGCTCAATAAATTATGGTGTTTCGAAAAACTCATTTTATATTTTACAATATATTCTTACCTTGCTTCTTCCTCTTCATTTTACAATGAGGTATGTAGTTACCTTGTTTCTTATCCATGGAATAGAGGAACTCATAAGTAGAAAATTTGTGTCACGTTTTAGTTCCCTTTTCATTAATAAGAACTTCACCTTTGAGCTAACGATTCTTTTATCACCTTCAGACTCATTTTTTTCAATTCTGTGTTTGTCACAGAAGACGTTGAAGAGCTTTTAATGGGAAAATGATGAACGTCACCTTCAAGGTAACGGTTTCACAATTCCATCTTCATCACAAAAGAACTTCGAATAGCTTTTGCTTCTTTCAACTAACAATTAATGAAAAAGATAAGGAAACTTGCGATGAAACGAGATACGATGAAAGTTATCTTTCACGTAATGATTTATGAAAAGGATATGATAATCTGCCATGAAAGGCACCTTTCAATGATCTACTGGTGAGAAATAATGGAACACTTGATACGTTTCCGCCTACCGATTGGTGAGAACATTATGATACCTCATATCAGAATTCGAGATTTATGAAAGTGATATGGAAAAATTTGCCATGAAAATCACCTTACGTACCGACCCGTAGGAGTTATGGGACATTATAATAACTTTCTATCCACATATCGGTGAGAAATGTTGTGACAAATAAATACAGTCGTTATCCTCCTATTTATTAGGATACCAAATCCGTGAGAAAGGTAGGTGGTCGGGCATTTGTCGATATTAGGGTTTTGTTTTGACCTGTTTTCATTATGTATTTCACTGATGCAATATTTATGGTTCTAAATGATGGGCCATTAGTAATTCCCTCATCTCGAAGTTGATCGTCGACCATTCCTTCATCACCTACCATTCGTAATTCCCTCATCTCGAAGTTGATCGTCGACCATCCCTTCATCACTTGCAGCTAAAGTAAGGCAGTTCCTATTTCCACCTCCATAGCAAAGTTAATGCTATGGAGGTACACCCTCTGACAGCGGCAGCACTGTAACGAGAGTTTGAATGCATGTTTTGGACCCATATCCATGCATGATACCATGACCTATGTACATGCATTTTCTGGCAGCTCCGTCACTCCAACTCCGGGAGGCTCCACGGTTCAGCGTAATCAATGCAATGAATTCGAATTCAAATTTGAATTCAAGCGCCCAAAATTCAGCGCTCATCCATATTTCAGCAACCACATTCGAATTCCTTCAGAATAGCAGTCTCCAACACATGAGAAAATCCACCGGCAGGCCGGTTTGGGCAGTCGGGCCGATCCTACCCTCTTCGTTGCTCTCTTTGTCTCCTTCAAATACAATGGTTGATTCGAATTTTCTACAGCGGGGCAAGCAGGCAGAGGTAAAGTCTGCAAGGGAATGCTTGCAGTGGCTTGATTCACAGGCGCCGTCCACAGTGCTATACGTTTCGTTCGGAACTCAGAATTGCATATCGTTGTCAAACATGAGGGCGCTAGCTCTGGGGCTAGAATCGAGCCAACAGCCTTTTATTTGGGTCGTCAGGCCTCCGCTGGAGGCCCCGCTCAATTCAGAGTTCTCGACAGAGTTTCCTCCGGAGGGATTTGAAGAGCGAGTGAAGGAAAAGAAAGCAGGATTGCTTATCAGAAAATGGGCGCCTCAGCTGCTAATCCTGTCCCATCCTTCAACCGGAGGGTTCCTTAGTCACTGTGGATGGAATTCGGTGCTGGAGAGCCTAAGCCGAGGAGTGCCCATCATCGGATGGCCCATAGCAGCCGACCAGTTCGCGAATTCGAAGCTGCTGGAGGAGGAAGTTGGGGTGTGCATCGAGATGTGGAGGGGCAAAGAGGGAGAGCTGAAACTCGAGACGGTGGAAAGAAGAGTAGGAATGTTGATGAAGGAAGAAAATGGCAATCGAGTGAGACAGAGAGCCAGGGAGATGAGCGAT
The DNA here is from genome assembly GCA_031772625.1 of Pinus tabuliformis. NCBI lineage: Eukaryota > Viridiplantae > Streptophyta > Pinopsida > Pinales > Pinaceae > Pinus > Pinus tabuliformis. The sequence goes on along the minus strand of CM062811.1, from coordinate 573,682,439 downwards.
GCGGCTTTGAAGGCAGTGAGTGAAGATAAAGACGGAGGGAAGAAAGGGTCATCTGTGTGTGCTGTGGATGACATGATAAGAGAGCTTACAATAGGATACCAGGCCTAGAGTTGTGTTGTGTATGTAACCCGTCTTCCTCGTTCAGTGCTAGATTTGCATTTTAGCAGAAATTGAATCATAAAGATTATGTGTCTCACAAAAAATATACAGTATGGAATGCTCCTGAGGCCCTTTCCAACTTGTGACAGATCTGATGTTAAATTTGCACCCTGCTAAAGAGTAACTAAAATGTTTCAATTTCTATGATCTGTATCGGAATTTGATGAGACCTATGTGTAGTGCAATTCAAGTTGTGTGATCTGTGTAAGAATTAGAGGAAACCAAATAACTTTAGTAACTAGATCTCTGTCCGAATTAGATGAATGCAAAGTGGGCCTTGTAAGAATCCAATAAATTTTATTTGGGTTTGTTTTAGGCAGTGGCGTTTGACAAGAAATTTTATTTATTTTTGCTTGCGTTTGCTTTAGGTGATTTTTATATAATAAGAAACTCTATTATAATTTAGTTTGCTGGTGAAATGAGTAGCTGAAAACTTATTATTAGTCGCTATGTCATTTTTTCACTCTGCACCTCACTAGTTTTGAACTCACTTATTTTCAGAGGGATTATGTTTGGGATCTGGTATTGGTTACAACTCACTAGTTTTGAACTCACTTATTTTCAGAGGGATTATGTTTGTTTAATCTTGTATTGATTAAACAAATAAATAAAAATTAATACATATATGAAATTTTCCCAATCCAAAATTATTCCTGTATATGATTAATGCGATAGTTACGGTCTTCTCTAGTTTTGAACTTGAACTAAATTTAGGACCCTTCAATGCAACGACTTTAGGAATTACTAAATCTAAGTCTGATTTCTACGTAATGCAAATTTCTGCAGTGTTATATTTTCTTTCCGCATGCTCTTTCAATGCAACGACGATGGGGAATTACTAAATCTAAGTCTGATCTGATTTCTACTCAATGCAAATTCCTGCAGGATTATATTTTCTTTCCGAATGCTTCTCCAAATAGTTGTAAGTAAACCTACTGTTAATGAAGAGTCTCAATTATCCATTTCATCTATCAATTCTTTTGACATTACGACATGAAAATTTTGCAAGTAACAGTAATGTGACATATATTATTATCTTTAAGAAAATAAGAAGCTAATCTCTTTTGTACTAATTTCATTTTTCCATTTCCGATCAATTTTTATGATTCTAGAGGATATTTAACAAAATATTAATGTTTTTTTATAATTATATTTAACAATTTAATTTCATTTCAGTTTTCCATATCTGAGCAATTTCTATGATTCAAGAGGATATTTAACAAAATATTAATGTTTTTTTACAATTATATTTAACAATTTAATTTTATTTTATTTTTCCATACCTGATCAATTTTTATGATTCAAGAGGATATTTAACAAAATATTAAAGTTTTTTTACAATTATATTTAACAATTTAATCTATTTTTCTAAGGCTCATGGACATATAGCTTTGTTGAAGCTTTGGAGAGGGAGATCGTTTGAAAGCTAAAAGATCAGATGTATGGAAAAATGAACTTTTTTTAGTGAAAAGTAATTGATCACATGTTTGCTTAGCATATGTTCTTTTTCATAACAATTTGTATATAAATGTGGTTCCCTGCGTGTTTAAATATAAAAATGGCAACTAGTTTATCTTTGTTTTTACAACATTTGCAGTCAACATCTTTTATCAAATAATACTATGTTTTAGGGGAGATGTGATAAAAGGTCTTTAAGCTTGGGAGCCTAATTTAATGTTTGTAACATCTTTGGCCTCCATGCCATATTTGGTGATTGTGTTATCTTCTACTCCCAACTTTTAAGTGAGTGCTCATATCATAGTTTCTTCTTCATATGATAATAATAAGATTGAAAATTCACCCCCTCCTATGGACCTTCATCCAGTCTATCCTATTGAACTTGTCCTTGCACCAATGCCACAGTTTCCTAGATGGATAAGTACAACATGAGAATCAACAAGTGATCTTGTTGATGATCTTTCAAGATAGCATCATACATGTACATAATTTTGATGAGCCTCCTCTCTTTTCACTCAAATTTCGAAGACTCATTGTCTAGAAACATTTGGCGAAGCTTCAATCCATTTAGATTGGAACACATAAATGAATGAATAATATTATTCATTAATGGTGAGCTATATTTAGTATCATGTACCTCTTCCAAAATAAAAAATAATAATAATAATAATAAATAAATTGTCAAATGTAAATTGGTGTATGGAACTAAGTATACATTAGCTGGAAATGTTGAAAATACAAAAGGCTCGATTAATTGCCAACAATTTTATTAGGGACAAAAGATTAACTAAAACTTTGTCTTTTTGGAAAAAATGAATTCCATTTTCTTTGTTCTAATCATTATTGCTTCACATAAATGGGACGTTCGTCAAATGGATGTTTGAGTCCACCTTCTTGCATGGGGATTTGCATGAAGAAATTTACATGGAACAACCTTCTAGATATATTTAGTGTTGTTTATTGCCTTAAGAAATCCCTTTATGGCATTAAGCAAACTCACCAAGCTTGATATGTATTATTAATTTATTTGGTTTCCCTAGGCCAACGATGCCTTGTTGACCATTCACTATTGTTTATTTCATCATTATTCCTCTATTTGCATATTTTTTAGAGTCTTTAATTGGTTGTTTGCAAGTTTCCTTCAAAAAAATCATAGATTGCCCATGATTTTTCGTCAAAGAACCTACAATGATCTTCAAAAGGGACTATAAAATAATTAACATCCTTTAAATGGAAGCTCTAGAGAAAAGAACATGGGATACATACCCCTATACAATTTGTATCTCCATCAGTAACTAACAAAAATATTTTTCCATGGTATATATATGAGTTATTTGTTATCCGAAGAGGGAAGAGACCATAAAGAGCATGGATATACTGGGATAATTCTTAAAAGCTCAACCTTGGATTATAATTGCTTTCCCCTCATTAAAGCCCCCAGGTTCTGAGCTTGTTTTAGTTTTAAGTTGGGTCAAAACATTTCTTAGTTTTCTCAACCATAGTGAAGTTGAATATAGTAAGTGGAACAAGTAGATGAGTAGTCTATATAAGAGGAACTCGGAGTTAGGGGGCAAGGCACGAACATCATAAATCAAGTGTAAAGTTTTATTTGTTGTACACATTAAATTAATATCCCTCCTCAGGGACCATTTTGTAATATGTTTGATTATTTACTTTTGATTTATAATTTGAAGATCAGTGAACTCCCTAATGTTAGTTAGAATCAACATATTATCAAATTATGTTATTGTATTAAATATTTATCATAATTCATGTTTATATTCTTAATTGGATTCGAGGGTGGCATGTTCTATGTTTTATGGGTTGAGGTTAGAACTATGAGAAATGGATTAGCCATTTGATCATGTGGGTTTCTATCATCTTATCTTAGGTAGTATATATTGTAATGACCCTTTGATCTTAAAAAGTAGTTAGTGTTCTTTAATTCACTACGTTAGTGATTCAATTCTAGTCACTAGGAATTTTCCTTAAAACAAAAAGGGCAACTCCATTGGGAATAAATGTGTGAATTCTTCCTAGTAAGTTTTATTTACTCTAGTTTCCCAACTTTCTAAGCTTGGTCTAATTTATCTTGTAATTTTCCCTATTGTTGGTATAGAACTAAAATATTGTATTTCCTAACCTATCTTTTGGAATTTTTTCTCTTCCAAGTTAGTGCATGTCATTGTTTTTAGTTACAATGGTAAGTGCCTACATCTTTCCTTCAAAGAATCCATAGACACACATAGATTTCTTTAAAGCAACCTCTCAACAATGTACACTATATTTTGAAGATTTGCAAATATTTCCTATAAATTAAAAATCTTTGAAAGCCTAAGATTTACTTCCCCTATTTTAGTATTTTCTACAAAATTGAAAGATCTAATTCTCATTTCGAGAAATTTGACATATTCCACAGGTTTGACATTAATTTATATGAAATATAAAATTGTATATGCAAAATACAAAAATATTTTCTTTGGCTCATTTTTAGGAATCTTTTAAAAAGTTTGATTTGGAAATGATTACACTTTACAATTAGTGTTACCATTTACAATTACCTTTTTTTGTATTCTTTTTATTTGAGAATCATATTTTTCTCATTTATGCATTGCTCTCAATAAAAATGTCAATAAAAACAATTTCAATCTAAAATCAATGTAGACATTTTCTTTGATAGAAAACCATCAATAATCTAAAATTTTAAGGCTTTGGTTATATTTGGAGAGTCAATTTCCAAGGTTAAAAATACTTAAACTAAAAAAATTTAATACTATATTTGTGGGTTCCTTGTCCCACATACAAGAGGTCTTATACAACAATTTGGTGTCTAACTTAGCCATTACCTTACAATTAGATTATTCTCAACATAGATCCATGTGAACCTTGGATCTATCAAGCACCGAGGGATCAAACATATTGAGATGCAAGTTTGAAGAAAGATTAGGGCCTCCAGAAATTTGATCTCTCTTGACACTTACTAGATATGGGGTCAGCATGGATCTAAGCTGGTTTAATGTGTGTGTGTGTGTGAGTGTGCATGTGTGTCAACTCCACACTGAGCATGGAACAAGTTACACATTTCCTTCATTTTAAGCATTGCACTAATAAAATGATTTAATTATAAGAAATTCTTATTTTGATTTGTTTCATATAATATATACATAATTGACATTGAAATTTTTTACTTGAGATAGTCATTGAAATATTTTATTTGACCCACATCCTCCACATTAAAATGTTATTTTTGTTATTAAAATATTTTTAAATACATGTTCCCCTCATATTAAGAAATAGAGAACCATGGGATAAAAATAAACTCTCACAATGCGTGTGTGTATGTGTTAAAATGTTAGAAGTCGACTCCATATTAAAAATTGAAATAATTACAAATCTCCCTCTTTCCTTCAATTAAAAAGCACATAGATATATTAAACAGTGGGAAAACCTATCATAACTCAATTTTCAAACCAATAGTGGGGACAGTGCGTGAGTGTATGTGTTAAAATGTTAGAAGTCGACTCCATAATATACCTTCAATTAAAAAGCACTTATATACATATACATATACATATACACACACACACACACACACACACACACACACACACACATATATATATATATATATATATATATATATATATATATATATATATATATATATTAAAGAATGGGAAAACCTATCATAACTCAATTCTCAAACCAATAGTGAGAAAAGTCATCATTTCCTGTTATCCACAAATGTACGTTGACTCATCATTGTTATTCAAAGAAAACCACACCACCTATAATTACTCTTTGGTGGTCTGTAAAGGGCCAAATTTTCACTCTTGCCAAATGCCTCTTGGTTTTGGGTTGTTGAGTTGTTTCCTTACATCTGAGGAAAACAAACTATTAGCCAAGCAAAAGCAGTTTTAGGGCAACATAACAATATTTTACACATTGAAATATTTTGTTTATAAACCACATTGAATTTTTTTTTATTAATATTTATTGATGTTACATATCAATTCCATATTAATAATTGAGTAAATTATACAACGCCTACACAATGGAAAGTGAAAGAGTAAGAAAAAATTTAATTTCAATTACTTTATTTTTCTTGGTATTTTAATCACATTAATTTTCATGAGCTTCATAGTTAACTGGGTGTTGGTCAAGTCCTAAAACCCCATAGGATGAACGAGTTTATACCTATGCAATTTAAATAAGATTAAAAATGAAAAGCATTTTCTTTTAAATTGTTCATTTTATACTTGCATTCGATCTAATATTCAAAATATTTCTCTCTACCACCCTTCTTTATTGTTTAAGTCAATATAACTACAATGATCTAGAAATATTGCTCACTTCTTTTTTAACATAAAAAAAAATGTTAAAGAATTTTGATTAAGCTCTTACTTGGCATCATCAAAAAAAGTTTATTTTAAGTATTAAATTTTTATATGTTTATTAATTAAATTTAAATATAAAATTACAAAATATGATGGTTATGAATATGAATCATTATTATTTTGATTTATATGGTAAAATGTTATTGATTTATAGTTACTATTTATATTTTATGTATTTTTCTTTTTTGTTCACACCTAATCTTCAACGGTTGGGTAAACAGGAACGTGAACAGTCATCAAGAAGATGAACTGATCCATCCATTTTATGTATATAAACAATAGTTATCTAATGAAATAATAAGTCAGTTTTTCTTCTGCCCATTCTGGAGTTACCCTGGCCTGACATGGTATCAGAGCATAGGTCCCAGGTTCTAAAAATAGTTGTAACTCCTACCTCTGTCCTGAGCGCTGCTCTGCCCTGAGCACTGCATCTGTCATGATGTTGATTCTCTGCGCATGAATGTGTGGGTTATACCTTGACCAGTTATACCAAGAAACTTTATTCCTGGGTGATCCTCAACGCCTCCCGGTGTCAGTAAAAAAATACGTTCAATATCAAGCTTTGTGATTTCACCGGTTACCCATTCAACTTCGAAAATGCAATCACAAATATTGTTTGGTTCATTTCTGTGGAGAGACGGGTAAACCTGTCTGAGAATGGCGTCATAAAATCTTCGATCATCACCCTGTTCGTATGATGCACATATTTTCGTTCCCTCTTCCATCATGTGGCACTTTGAATCCTGTAATTGTAGGGACACCCGCCGAAGGTTTCTTCTCATTCATCACCGATCCGTTGGCTTCCATGATCTTTATCCGACGACGACCATCCACTCCTCTTCGCAGCAGCACATTACCCATCTGGCTCTCTTCCTATTCCTTTGTACGCTCTCCCTTTTAATCTCTGTATCACATTCCTTGTATCCTTGTGTGCGCGCACACTGAGAGAAGCTATATATCTATATGCGCGGGAGTGAAATTCTTTGGGAGGAGCAGTCCCAGTCCAGAGGTCGCGAGTTCGGATTCTTTTCCTTTCGTCATAATGATGGATTCCTCGGTGTGGAGCGAGAGCGTGTACATGTCGTAGCTGGTGGAACAAGCCTGAAGAACGAACCTGAGATGCCCGACATTGCATCCGCTCAACACTCGATTTCTTACTCACTGGAGTGAACGTGGCCTGAGCTTGTTATCCTTAACTCATCGCTTATTAGAGCACTGTAATTTATTATTTGAGAGCAATTTAGATTCTGATTGTCATCGCTTATTATTTGAGAGCACTGTAATTTATTATTTGAGAGCAGTTCGGATTTTGTTTGTCATAGCTTACGACCGTCAATCTAAGCTTTTGGGGCATGGATTTGGAACCGATAATGAAGATGGCCCTAATGTGTTGCGTGGCTTGACTTGGTTGTCTTCCGACCGACTTTTACTTCTGTTGGTATAAACCGTTAGTCTGCGATGTTGGTAGTCTGTAACTTTCTGTTATCCACTGTCTAGTGATTGATGTGTGAACTAGTGCAATGGGGATACTTCAATATGATAAGCTGTAGGTTTCATTAAAAATTTTCGTACACTAAGATAGAGGAATACTCTGTTTGCCCAATACACAATTTGTATATTGATATGAATAGTTTATTTGTAACGAAGGTCTACAGTTATATGTAATGCTGATACTTCTATCAAATATCAGAGAAAATAAAGTGCATAAGGCTGTGGCATAAGGATTTTTTCAGCAGAAGTTTTTTTATAAACAGAATTTTTTTTTTTTTAGCAGAGACATTCTTTTACAGAATGCATTCAATCATTTCTACGGTAGGAATAGTTCTCACTGGAAAGGAGAACTATCCTGAATGGTCCTGAATGGTAAAACACACCCTCATCTACAATGAGTTGTGGAAGGGAGTGTGTGTCAGAGAAGAAGACAAAGACCCTGTGCAGCCTACATCAGATAAAGACCCTGTGCTAACTCTGTTTTGACATATATATATATATTATATACATATGTGGCTACTCCTGCAGGTTCTTCGTGGGCATGTATTACATGCAACTCTCTTCCGATATGGCTCCTCTTGCTCTGATATGCCTCCTGTAAACAAGTAGGGGCAGCATTCCCTTTCGGTGGTAGCTAATAAATAAGTAGAGATTGAAGTTCCTAGTAGTAGCAACTGATAAACCTACAAGTGGTAGCTTGTGGGGCCATGATGTAATCAAGTTGAAGATTGTAATAAAAATAAGATTAGCGTCTTGTGTATATGTAGTTCATGTGCTTGAGGTTTATGATGTTATGTTCTACATGATTGAGTTGTGTTGTTGATCCATGAAAAATTGTTAAAGTGATTAAAAAGTGAAATTTGTGAAGAGTTGTATAATTTGGCCACACTACTAATTCACCACCCCTCTTAGTAGTGTCCTAGTTTCCATTGTTTCTAAAAATTTGTATTGAAGCTAGCTTCCTTCAGGATCAGTTTAATAGTTAGAAGGAAGATCAAGGATCATGGAGAACTAGGACCTGATTACCTCAGTTGGAGTTCCATTTTTGAATGGCTCAAATAATACAAATTGGAAGGTAAGGATGAGAATCTTCTTGCAACATCTTGATTTAGATGCATCACATCTTCCGTATATGCCCAGTTTCTGTATATGCGCACATCTTCCGTATATGCTCAGTTTCCGTATATGCCCAGTTTCCGTATATGCGCACATCTTCCGTATATGCCCAGTTTCCGTATATGCACACATCTTTCGTATATGCCCAGTTTCTGTATATGCGCACATCTTCCGTATATGCACACATCTTCCGTATATGTCCAGTTTCCGTATATGCACACATCTTCCGTATATGCCCAGTTTCCGTATATGCGCACATCTTCCGTATATGCCCAGTTTCCGTATATGCACACATCTTCCGTATATGCCCAGTTTCCGTATATGCGCACATCTTCCGTATATGCCCAGTTTCCGTATATGCACACATCTTCCGTATATGCCCAGTTTCCGTATATGCGCACATCTTCCGTATATGCCCACATCTTCTGTATATGCCCAGTTTCCGTATACGCCCAGTTTCCGTATATGCGCACATCTTCCGTATGCCCAGTTTCCGTATATGCTCACATCTTCCGTATATGCCCAGTTTCCGTATATGCACACATCTTCCGTATATGCCCAGTTTCCGTATATGCACACATCTTCCGTATATGCCCAGTTTCCGTATACGCCCAGTTTCCGTATATGCACACATCTTCCGTATATGCCCAGTTTCTGTATATGTGCACATCTTCCGTATATGCCCAGTTTCCGTATATGCGCACATCTTCCATATATGCCCAGTTTCCGTATATGCACACATCTTCCGTATATGCCCAGTTTCCGTATATGCGCACATCTTCCGTATATGCCTAGTTTCCGTATACGCCCAGTTTCCGTATATGCCCAGATCTTCCGTATATGCCCAGTTTCCGTATATGCTCAGATCTTCCGTATATGCCCAGTTTCCGTATATGCGGACATCTTCCGTATATGCCCAGTTTCCGTATATGCGCACATCTTCCGTATATACCCAGTTTCCGTATATGCACACATCTTCCGTATATGCCCAGTTTCCGTATATGCACACATCTTCCGTATATGCCCACATCTTCCGTATATGCCCAGTTTACGTATATGCGCACATCTTCCGTATATGCCCAGTTTCCGTATATGCGCACATCTTCCGTATATGCGCAGTTTCCGTATATGCGCACATCTTCCGTATATGACCAGTTTCCGTATATGCACACATCTTTCGTATATGCCCAGTTTCCGTATATGCACACATCTTCCGTATATGCCCAGTTTCCGTAAATGCGCACATCTTCCATATATGCCCAGTTTCCGTATATGCACACATCTTCCGTATATGCCCAGTTTCCGTATATGCGCACAGTTTCCGTATATGCACACATCTTCCGTATATGCCCAGTTTCCGTATATGTGCACATCTTCCGTATATGCCCAGTTTCCGTATATGCGCACATCTTTCGTATATGCCCAGTTTCCGTATATGCACACATCTTCCGTATATGTCCAGTTTCCGTATATGCACACATCTTCCGTATATGCACACATCTTCCGTATATGCCCAGTTTCTGTATATGTGCACATCTTCCGTATATGCTCAGTTTCCGTATATGCGCACATCTTCCGTATATGCCCAGTTTCCGTATATGCACACATCTTCCGTATATGCACACATCTTCCGTATATGCCCAGTTTCCGTATATGCGCACATCTTCCGTATATGCCCAGTTTCCGTATATGCTCACATCTTTCGTATATGCCCAGTTTCCGTATATGCCCAGTTTCCGTATATGCACACATCTTCCGTATATGCCCAGTTTCCGTATATGCACACATCTTCCGTATATGCCCAGTTTCCGTATATGCGGACATCTTCCGTATATGCCTAGTTTCCTTATATGCGCACATCTTCTGTATATGCCCAGTTTCTGTATATGAACACATCTTCCGTATATGCCTAGTTTCCATATATGCACACATCTTCCGTATATGCCCAGTTTCCGTATATGCACACATCTTCCGTATATGCCCAGTTTCCGTATATGCGCACATCTTCCATATATGCCCAGTTTCCGTATATGCACACACCTTCCGTATATGCCCAGTTTCCGTATATGCACACATTTTCCGTATATACCCAGTTTCCGTATATGCGCACATCTTCCGTTAGCAAGGTCACTCTATTCATATGTTTGATGGAAAGTTTGAGGTAAGAAAGGCATCTGACCACTCACTTGTCATGAGGGGAATAGAAGAAGAAAGACTTCTTAAACTGCAAGGAACCTCTGCTCATGCACAACATTTCTCATATATTTCTCATCATGAAGAAGGTACACTTCCGTCAAGTTTATTATGGCATGCTAGATTTGGACACTTAAACTATGATAGTCTCTGCTTGTTGAATAAAAATGGTGTTGTTGGTTTGCCTACAATTCTAAATTTTATTGTCAACTCTAGCTTCTTCCTTGATTCTTTGGAGACACAACAGTAAAGAGAGGATCCAAAAATATTGTAGTGTGACATATACGGAAGATGTGTGCATATACGGAAGATGTGTGCATATACGGAAACTGGGCATATACGGAAGATGTGTGCATATACGGAAACTGGGCATATACGGAAGATGTGCGCATATACGGAAACTGGGCATATACAGAAGATGTGCACATATACAGAAACTGGGCATATACGGAAGATGTGTGCATATACGGAAACTGGGCGTATACGGAAACTGGACATATACGGAAGATGTGTGCATATACGGAAACTAGGCATATACGGAAGATGTGTGCATATACGGAAACTGGGCATATACGAAAGATGTGAGCATATACGGAAACTGGGCATATACGGAAGATGTGCGCATATACGGAAACTGGGCATATACGGAAGATGTGTGCATATACGGAAGATGTGCGCATATACGGAAACTGGGCATATACGGAAGATGTGCACATATACAGAAACTGGGCATATACGGAAGATGTGTGCATATACGGAAACTGGGCGTATACGGAAACTGGGCATATACGGAAGATGTGTGCATATACGGAAACTGGGCATATACGGAAGATGTGTGCATATACGGAAACTGAGCATATACGAAATATGTGAGCATATACGGAAACTGGGCATATACGGAATATGTGCGCATATACGGAAACTGGGCATATACGGAAGATGTGGGCATATACGAAAGATGTGCGCATATACGGAAACTGGGCATATACGGAAGATGTGCGCATATACGGAAACTGGGCATATACGGAAACTGGGCATATACGGAAGATGTGTGCATATATGGAAACTGGGCATATACGGAAGATCTGCGCATATACGGAAACTAGGCATATACGGAAGATGTGTGCATATACAGAAACTGGGCATATACGGAAGATGTGTGCATATACGGAAACTGGGCATATACGAAAGATATGTGCATATACGGAAACTGGTCATATACGGAAGATGTGCGCATATACGGAAACTGGGCATATACGGAAGATGTGCGCATATACGGAAACTGGGCATATACGGAAGATGTGTGCATATACGGAAGATGTGGGCATATACGGAAATGTGCGCATATACGGAAACTGGGCATATACGGAAGATGTGCGCATATACGGAAACTGGGCATATACGGAAGATGTGCGCATATACGTAAACTGGGCATATACGGAAGATGTGCGCATATACGGAAGATGTGTGCATATACGGAAACTGGGCATATACGGAAGATGTGTGCATATACGGAAACTGGGCATATGCGGAAGATGTGCGCATATACGGAAACTGGGCATATACGGAAGATGTGCGCATATACGGAAACTGGGCATATATGGAAGATGTCCGCATATACGGAAACTGGGCATATACGGAAGATGTGCACATATACAGAAACTGGGCATATACGGAAGATGTGTGCATATACGGAAACTGGGCGTAATCGGAAATTGGGCGTATACGGAAACTGGGCATATACGGAAGATGTGTGCATATACGGAAACTGGGCATATACGGAAGATGTCCGCATATACGGAAACTGGGCATATACGGAAGATGTTCGCATATACGGAAACTGGGCATATACGGAAAATGTGCGCATATACGGAAACTGGGCATATACGGAAACTGGGCATATACCTTTAGGGATCCTCCCCAATGTGCCTATCACATTGAAAGGGAAGACTGTTCAAATGAACGTGATGGTCGTTCAAGGACCCTTGGATTATAACCTACTCCTTGGACGAGACTATATATATTGCATGGGAGCCATCGTCTCCTCACTCTTTAGAGTAATGTGTTTTCCACACGAAGGAAGAGTGGTCAAGCTCGTAGACCAACTTTCATTTCCGGGATCACGCATCGCAAATAGTCATATACCAACCCTAAATGATCTGTTCAGGCAAGAAATGTCTCCACCCCCAGTCCTTCTTCCCGATGAGCGCGAGTGATTCAGAAGGATGTGACTGGAACCCAGGGGGCATGCATCCTGGTCTGCTTCGGGCAGAAAGAAATTTGGATAAAGAGTAGGTTTCCGCGAGAGAATATGATGGCCGATTGTGATCTGCTCCGGACCCTGATTGTGATTTATCTCCACACTTAGTCATTTTTCATGATTTGTTGGGCTTTTCCAAGGTAGTCTTTAGAATGCTTTAACTTCTGCTCCATGGGTCCATTTTTGGACTTTCATATACCATTGGAAAGCTATTTCTGAGCACTAGGCATTGGAGGGGGTTTGGGGCAGCTCTAAGATCTTCTGTGGCCTGGTACTATGGCTCCAAATTTCACTACTCTTGGGAAATCTTGACCAATTGAAACCCATACTGCAGTGACAACATAGGAGGCATAAGCAATAGGAAGTGAGGGGAATCTGCCAGGATGACCATGGCAGCAATGCGAGGAGAGAAACCCGACAAATCAAATTTATTTAGGCACAACTGAAAAATAAGAACGCGTGATTAACTAACTAGGAAAGAATAATCCCCTTCAGATTGGTGCTGCATTTCTGTAAATAACAACTCTATTTCTCATATTAAGTAATAAGAGCAACGTTAAACAAAAATGTAACCCCATTGTTTTGAGACAGCAAATAAGCATACTATAAAATTTATTTAACAGGTAATTGAACTACAAATAAGAGCAAAAACATCAATATAAAACTCAACCGAATATACAGTTATGAATTAACTGAATATAATAGTTATGCATATGTCAACTATATTAGGAAAAACTTGTATCACAAGCTAGGGGAGGAAGGCTTGGAGCCTAAACCCTCAGCCAAGTCATAAGTATATATCGACAAATAAAAACTAGGAAATCATTACACAAACATGAGCCCTAAGGGTTTTCTCAGTCACAACTCCCGAAAGCCAAAGTCCTATGAGAACTGGTAGATACACCAAAACGCTTCAAGGGACTGAGATATGCTCAAAATCCAACCTGGAAGAGGAAGATTGTCACATCTGGGTAAACGACTGAAGTCGTCAACCCTAGAGTTGACCCACTCTACCTGCATACAACAGTCAGTCTGTTAGGATTTATCTCAAAGGGGAAAATGTAGCTCAGAAAGGAAAAACAATAAAACTGGGTAATCATTCCAGAGAAATCTTACCTGAGCTAGTGGTGAGTGGTGGAACTCAATGTGCTGAAGATTGTACATAGAAATATTGTGTAGCAAACATGCCAACAAGGAATCAATATTTCTAGGGTAAGCCTGTGCAAAGAAGGGTCTAAATGCAAAATAATGCCAAAGTTAAAGGGATTATGCACTCTTTCCACCGGAGAGAAACAACTGTGGAACAAAGGTCGCAGAGTCATGTTATTCGGCAGCGGTGAGCGGAAATGAACCTTTTTCTCAGTACCTCCGCAAGTGAATACCCTAACCTCTTCGCATTGAACCTCAGTAGTTGGATGAGTGTCATATGGGGCCATTGCCAAAGGTCTTTCGTGTGGTGTTTGGGATTGGTGTGCATTTGTAGGTGTGCCTCAAAGTTTCGAGGACCACCTAGTGTCAATTAACAATGTTTAGTACCATGACATGAATTCTCTCCTTAAATATAACAAACCATACGGCTAATCTTTGTAAATTCTTTAATTATCGTCTATGGCTTCAATGAATGCAGACACATACAACACTGGTTAATACACTATCTAAATGTTGCGGTATAGTTGGTTAATGCACATTAACATGATAACTAAATGTATAAAAACTATGGGTATGTGCAATATAATGATCCCAGGCGCCAACACTGAAGGACCCATATGTAATCGGTGGATAGAAAATTAAATGTAAACCACGTAAGTTAACCATCTATCGTATAGCATTAAGAACTTATTGTACAATAAAATTCATTAAGTATTAATTAAACAAGATTTGCAATGAGAAATGGAATCGAGTTAAATTCATGAATGAGAACCTAACAAACCTTCTGTTGGGTATGATAAGGGGAGGAACCAAGATTAATTATTCAATCCGCATAATCATATAGTCGCAAGAGTCCTAGTTTGCTAGGTCTTGAAGTAATATAGTCATGTAATAAAATAAAAATAAAAAAATTATTTTGTTGTTTAGTGGTAAGGTGGAACATGTTACATTTGAATACTTTGCACCCATTTCTTTATGAAATACAATTTACAAGATCATAATTAAAGTGATATGGATGTGACTAAATCCAATGTTATTAGAAGTAATATCAATAGTTCATATTTTGTACTTTTAAGTGGTGGACAAGTACATGATGTGGTTGGAATAACTCAAAAGGCCATGAATTCCATCTTGAAAATGCAACAAGAAATTCCTAATTTAATTCTTCCTTTGATTAAATTAGGAGAAAATTGAAATTCCACATCAATAGACAACTTGAATGAGTTAGTTGAGTTGAAATAGTGTTATAACTCAGTTAGCTTAGTTAATTTGAGTTGGGGGCATGGACTTGAGTTCTCTACAGTGATTCCTAATTTTTAGGATCCTAGGTTGAGTTAATTTTAGTTGTAACATTTTAATTCAGTTAAACTAGTTCTAATTGTTGGAGGAACTTGTGGAAGGTTTAACAGTGGGTTGTAACTTCGGTGTTTAACCAGTTAACTGATCAATTGGCCTAAATTAAATCATGCATGCAGAGAATTTGAGTTACCCACTTGAGATTGGAGTTCAAGGGAAGTGTAATATCAGTTGTAGAATTTTCCAAGTTGTAGAGGTGGTGCATGCTATTAGAGAAGGGAATAAAGGAATTACGCAATTCTCAATGAGTAATTTCCCTAATTAATAAGGGTTAATTTCTCATCAAACACTGCAAGGAAATAAGAGCTTCGAGGCTAAGAAAATTGGCCAAGTGTTAGCCAAAGTGAGTCAATCAGGCAGAGGATAGAAGACACTTATGGAGGTTGTGCTCAAGTTTGAGAAAGCATATTGTATTCATCCAAATTATTTGATTAATGCAATACAAATAGGAAGGGGTTTTGATTAGCTGCTTTCCCCTAGACAAATCTATGTGTATGTGTGTTGAATCATGATGCATGTTTTTTATATGTGTTCTCGATCATGAATTGATTTCCGCCGATGGGTAGAGTAGATTTGAGTCTCATGTTTTAGTAAATTACATGAGCAGTATTGAATCTACAATTAAATTTCTACTTTCCATGAAGATAAATTTTTTTATAGCTCTCACACCAAACTAAATATATAGAAGGCATATGATAGGGTAAGTAAAGTTTATCTAAGATGCATTATTTTTCATGTAGGTTTTAAGTTTCCTCTTATCATTTGGATAAACACATGCTTGTCTTCATTATTTTTTGTTTTGTTAATAAACAGAATTTCTTCAAAATTCTTAAACTCCTCATGGGGATGAGATAAGGATGTTAATTTCTTTACTCCTATCTATTCTATTGGTAAAATAATTAGTCAGGGCATAAGACATCTTAATGGAATGGGAGGAATAAAAATATTTCAAATTTATCACCAAAGAATTAATCACTAACACACCTCTTTTTTCTTGATGATGTATTTTTATATGGAAATTCGACTACAAATAATATAAGCCCTAAAAAGGCTCGAAAGAGAAAACAAGAATAGAAAAGAATGGCGATTAAAATTGAAAAAAATGTTACATCCTCCGTGAATAAGGTATCTCCCATGGCATGGGTAGGGTATTAAGAGAGTTATTTGTTATAAAATCTCCCCTCTAGAAAACAAAATTAATTATTTAGGGTTTGATTTAAATCCAAAATGATTATAAGATAAAATGTTGTAAATGGTTAATCTAGAAAATTGAATGAAGGATCAAGATTTGATGTAATAAGTGGTTTTTTTTCTTGGACGAAGATTAATTTCGATACAATTAGGCCTTGAACCTATTCCATTTTATTGAATATCAATATCCCTCGTAACCAAATCAATCATAAATGGAATTAGAAATAAATGGGAAAAATAATATAGGAATCCCTTTATCCCATTGGAGGAGGCCTACCAAAACTATCCATATGGTGGGGTGTGCTTTAAATTTCCACTTCAATTTGGTAGCTCAATGGCATTAAATAGCCTTTGGTGTTTGATCTTCACAAAATTGGGAGTGGTAGAAAAACATGGTGATGAAATACATGTAGCCACAATAAATTAAAACTTGGATTAGAGATCCTATGAAAAAATGCCTCTTGGCTCTATCTTTTGAAAGGCCTTGATCAACACTTTTCACTTTAGTAGGAAATTCACTAGGTTGGAGAATAAGTAATGGGAGTTAAGTAAAATTGGGTCTTAACCTTTAGATAGGAAGGAAGGACGTGAATAAAATTCTAAAAGACCTTATACGAGTCTTATCTAAAAAATGATGCATACATATATCACCCAAATGGGGGACATTATGCATTTCAAGTTAGAAAACATACACTGGTATTAAACTAGAAAAAAGACAAAAGGATGAATGGAAAGGGCTGATGTAGGAAGTAACAAAGGTGCATTTTAATTTACGGTATGAAGAGGAAACATTAATAATGAAAAAAACTTGTGTAAAGTGTATTATGCTTCTAAGATACATTATAGCTAATCACATGGAGAAGAAGAGGATCCAAGGTTGTGTTAGCCAAGAGTATGGAAACTAAAATATCCTCTTAAAACTATAGCCTTCTTGTGGCTTGTCGTAATAAATAAATTTGGCTTGGGATAATTTGTAGGGGAGATCTTGGATGGATCCTACTATGTGCTTTTGGTGCAAAGAAAAAGGAAAAAGAGTAACCTTTTTGTTCATTGAATGCCAATTTTCCAAATCAGTTTGTGATGCAATAAATACATTAACAACAGAAGTGAGTTGATGATAAGGAGGCTAGTGAACATCAAGCCGATGCAGTAGTGGTGATATGGTCAATTTGGATGACATGGCAATTTTTTTTCAATATAGTGCCCTTAAGAATACATTTATCATGGTCTTTAAAAGACTAAAATCAACGAGAAACATAGGAAAGTCTATGAAGACAACACCTAGATTAGGATTTTTTTATGGAGCCTTTGAGGGTAACCTGAAATGAATGTGGAATGGAAGGATACTTTATTTGTTTGAAATTCATTGAATCTTCTTTTACTATAATTGGGTATGAATAGAAATAATTGGGAAGAACTCATAGTTACATTCTTACACATGGAATTAGTAAAGGAAAGGAATTTGAAAGAGATATTAGTGTTTGGAGTTATAAACTATTGGTGGAATGGATATAAATAGAGGATTTGGAAATAAAAACCTCTTAATGAAGGATGTTATACTTTGAGGAATTGAGCTTAAGGGCACATTCGAAAAGTACTCTTTTGTTTATGTATTTATGGAAAACAACTCTATGGCTAATGATATGGCAAAACGAGTGGTAAATTCACAAGAAGGTATCCTTATCTTAATAGAAGAGATGAGGTTTCCTCTCTCTCCACATGCAAAGTCACAAGTCACATGCAAATTTACATCTAAGACGTTTTTTTCTCTAGTATCTTCCAAGTTGGCATTTTTAATAAGTTGTTTTATATCTAGTATAGTTTTATTGCTTTTAAGGTGTGATGCAAACATGTTGGTGAGTAAAAATTGGATTGCTAAAATTACTTTTTTATACTACTTTTTAAGAAATTAGAGGTCTTTAGTTATAAAATCAATATCCCTCTTTAATTTTACAAAATGTATTATTATTTAGCTTTAAAACGAGTATAGATTCATCTTAACCACAAATCTAACATGAAAAGAGAAGGAAAAAATTTCTTCAGGTGTAAACTTACTAGTGCAAAAAACAATGTGTAATTTTTTCTCTGACATCTTCCAAGTTGGCATATTTAATAAGTTGTTTTATATCTAGTATAGTTTTATTGCTTTTGAAGTATGATGCAAAAATGTTGGTGAGTACAAATTGGATTGCTAAAATTACTTTTTATACTACTTTTTAAGAAATTAGAGGTATTTTGTTATAAAATCAGTATCCCTATTTAATGTTACAAAATGCATTATTATTTAGCTTTAAAACGAGCATAGTTTCATCTTAACCACAGATCTAACATTGAATAGAGAGGGGTCAAATTTCTTCATGTGCAAAAAATAATGTGTAATTTTTTTGGCATCTTTAATAAGTTATTTTATATCTAGTATAATTTTATTGTTTTTAAAGTATGATGCAAAAATGTTGGTGAGTAAAATTAGGATTGCTAAAATTACTTTTTATACTACTTTTTAAGAAATTAGAGGTATTTGGTTATAAAATCATTATCCCTCTTTAATTTTACAAAATGTATTGTTATTTAGCTTTAAAACCAACATAGATTCATCTTAAACAAAGATCTAACATGAACAGAGAGGGATCAATTTTCTTCATGTGTAAACTTACTAGTGCAAAAAACAATTTTTATTGTTTAAATTGTATTTTTTAATGTTATAGAGATTACATAAGGTGTGCATTGGGTCATTTTATCAACCCACATTAAACTAGTTTTTTTTTTTTTTATTGATATATTTTTAAGTATAAGTGAATATTAATTCATACTAAAATATTTAATTCATAATCCATATTGGATACAACATTAAAATATTTTATTTTAACAATTTTCTCTATATATAGATATATATGAAATTGATATGAGTGTTAAAAATCTTACTTACATAATATTTTTTTTTTGCTTGTAATTACATTACATGAAATTATATTAGGTCCTCCATTAAATATACATAGCATATTTATTCTTGTTTTTTATTATAGCCGACATTGCTTTTCTATTTAGAGAATATTTTATTTTTATTTTGAGAAATACACATACTTACCTATCACATTCACTTTTTATACCATTTTTGAAAACATTAGAAATATTTAGTTATAAAATCATTATCCCTATTTATGGAGTTGGTTAAAATGGTTTTTTGACTGCATATTTGGATTCAACACCCTGAAAAACCCCTGGGACACCTTCATTGTGCAGAAATTAGCTATCAAACTTGCGATTCCAATAAATTGCTGCCGGATTTTGACCGGAAAAACCCACCGGAAAGACTTCCAAAAAGTCTCATTATAGACAACTGCCCTATTTATTTTTACAAAATATATTATTATTTATTTTTAATATATATATAGTTTTCTCTATATAAAATATAAAAAGTATAATAAAATTTACAATAATAATATTAAAACATACCCTATAAAAATAAATAAATAAAATAGTACAATAAAATTTAAAATAATAATATTAAAAATACTCTATAAAAATAAATAAATAAAATACAAATAATAACTACGAAGAAAGCATAGCAATATAAATTACTTTAAATTAAATAACTACGAAGAAAGCATAGCAATATAAATTACTTTAAATTAAAATAATTTAGTTTTACTGAACCTAAATTAATAATAAATGTGGTTCTTTTTATCTTTCTTAATATTTACTCAATTCTTTTTAAAAAAATAAAAAAAAATAACCCATGAAACAATACAACCATAAAAGGAGTCTTAACGGTAGTTTCCAATAGTTTCCAATACAAGGAAGACATGAAGAAGTTTTACGAAACCTGTTAGTGCAATGGGACCTTTGCCTGCATAATAATGTGTTTGTCGAAAATCGAATCCAAAGGAATTCAAATACGCTTTGGATCCGAAAATGTTGGGAGAATTTAATTGTAAACTCCCCCTCTAGAAATAAATATATTTTATCTTTTTTGTCTAAAATGTTAACGATCGGTTTTTGGTCTTATTATCTTTTTTCCATTTCAGCATGTTAATACATTAAATGTATTAAACATTATATGCATTTTGTGGTAATTAAATTTACATGATTCATTTAAATTTGATAAACATTTACATCTTTTTGGGCTTTATGCGGAGGCTATATTATTATCAATACACTTAGCAATGCTCATTCTGAAAATTCCTAAAATCATTCTTCGTCCAAATTAAAATTTAAAAACGTTCTTCCCCAGATTAAAATCATCTAGAAAAATTAAATTCAGAAATCCAAACACCCTTTTGAGGTATATAATTGTAACCTCCTCTAAACGGTTCTCCACTGCCAAAACAAATAAGTTGATACGGTACAATGGCGTCAATTTGGAGTCGACCATACTAAATCAAGTAGAGGGTCGGCAGTTTGTGGATGGACTAAGCGGTCTTCGATAATTTTCTCCCATCTACACGGTCGTTTTCTTCTTAATATGCTCATTTCGTTTATTACATTAAATGCATTTTGCAGTAATTAAATTGAAACGATTCGCTTGAATTTGATAAACATCTGAACCCTTTTTGGGCCTTATGCTGATGCTAATTTATTTCCAATACACTTACCAATGCTAATAAAACCTCTCACACAGCAATTTTCATTTTAACAAAATTAACATTTTATTTTACAGACCATCTCTGGATGGTTCGAATCCAAAGAACCCATTGGCTGAAAATAACAAACAAGTATCACATAATATAACTCTCTCTACAATAATGGAACTAACCCATATCATAGCAATTAGCAGCTACAAATATCACACAATACAAATCTCCCTGCAATAATGGAAATAACCCATATCATGACAATTACCTACCTGATCCTAGGAAAGGCAATTAGCGACATGATGACAATGAATATGCGAAAGGGAAGAGGAGGGTTCTCAAATCCACATCTACGCAGGTGTGGCGCGGTTTCTAATAATTTAAGGCTTATTCGGAAGACTCTGTCCATGGCAATCTCAGGTGTGTCGCTGGGTGAACAGAGCAACAAGCCCCCTAGCGTTTAGAGTTGTTACCGTTAGCGGCTACAATGATACAGACTACAGTAAGTCTGTATAGCGGTCATGAGGAGAGCCAAGAAAGTAGCGACCGGAGCTACAAACTTCCAGCTCAACACAAAATCATAAACTCTACAAACCTTCCTTTTGATTTCGTTCTTCCAATAGCTTCTTTCGGACCATTCCCGCAACGCGTGATAGAGCTCCGCTTGAACTTCGGTCACGCCGCCGTAAAGGAAAGGTTGGCCCAGGTCGTGCCACATCTTGGCTGTGCACTCATCGTCATGATATTCTATCGTCTGCAACTTCATTGACAAAACAACACTGAACAGGGAATCAATATGCAAAAGAGCGGGCCGGCCTTTTTGAAAATATTTGAAATGACCGCGGGAGATACAGCTATGCATTTTTTCCGGTTGACGGAGCTCTGAAGGAATTCGAATGTGGTTGCTGAAATATGGATGAGCGCTGAATTTTGGCCGCTTGAATTCAAATTTGAATTCGAATTCATTGCATTGATTACGCTGAACCGTGGAGCCTCCCGGAGTTGGAGTGACGGAGCTGCCAGAAAATGCATGTACATAGGTCATGGTATCATGCATGGATATGGATCCAAAACATGCATTCAAAACTCTCGTTACGGTGCTGCCGCTGTCAGAGGGTGTACCTCCATAGCATTAACTTTGCTATGGAGGTGGAAATAGGAACTGCCCTAAAGTAAGGTTAGACAAATATTCTGAAACTATATTTTCTCTTCCTTGCTTGTCCATGATAGTCAAATCAAACTATTGTAACAATAAGAACTATCTAATGATTCTAGCATTCACATCTAAATTATTCATCAAATATTTAGTAGTTGCATGATGCACAAAAGATTGTATCGAGTGATGTAGTGCTTAACTTTGTTTAAGGAGTGTACAATAGTTTGTATCCAGTGATGTAGTGCCTAAATTTGTTTAAGGAGTGTACAATAGGTAAGAGCTCTTTTTCAGTGACAATGTAGTTTGATTTAGCCATAGACATGTTTTACTAATGAAACAAATGGCATAAGGAAATTTATCATCTATATTTCCCAAGGCTTCCCCCAGAGCTTTGTCCAATGCATCAATATGGATATGGAAAGGCAGAGCCCAATTGGGACCCCTAAGTATGGGTGCAGTGGTCAATTTCTATTTTAATATCTCCAGGGCCTCTTGGCAGCTACTTGTCCAACATAATTCTGAGTCCTTGGCCAACAATCCAAACAATGGGGAAGCCACCCATAGGGGCTTCAGTCAATGAATCTCTTACCTATCAAGTTTGTTCGTGGCATATTAAACAATACCCTTAATTTGACTACACATTCGAAAATACCCCTAAAAATCACATTATTTAACCCCCTACCAATACGAACCCAATACACCTTCCCAGTTTTAAAAACCCCTACTTCAACTAGATATTGTCGGTATTGATTTTTTTCATTGACATTTTTTATACCCCTTTATATTTTTTCATTAAATTTGAGCTCCATTTTTATACCTTCTAATATAAAAACCTTTTACCCTTATATATCCCCCAAAATATTATATCATTTTTTCCTGAACAAATATCCCCCAATGTCAACCCATGTGGTATGGTATTGTTCCCTTAGTGAAACCCCCGTGAAGCCACCTTACTGAAATCCCTGATAAACCTCTCATAATATCCAGCTAAGCCCATGAAACTCCTAGCATGCCTCTGCTTTTGAGGAGTAGGGACCCTTTTTATGATGGAAATATTATTTGGTTCCACTTGTATCCCCTCCTGAGATATTGAATGGTCAAGGACAATCCCTGCATTCATTAAGAATTCACATTTCTCAGGATTAAGCGAGAGGTTCATTTCAATACATTTTCTTGGGACTTTACCCAGATTAGATATAGCCTCCAGGAAGTCACACCCATAGGGAGTGAAATCATCCATGTAGATCTCCACAGAGTCATGGATAAGCTCAGAAACGATGTTGAGAACTACCCTTTGAAAAGCGGCAGAGGCATTGCATAGGCCGAAGGGGAGGATCGTATAAGAAAAGGTACCCCAGGGGCATGTGAATGTAATCTTGGCTTAATCCTTAGGGCTTATCTGGATCTGATTGTAACCACTGATTCCATCCAAGAAAGAGAAGAACTTCTCCCCTACAAGACCATCTAGAACTTGATCGATCAAAGGTAAAGGGAAATGGTTTTTCTTTGTGGCTTTGTTCAATTCTCTGTAATACTTACAAATCCTCCACTTCCCATTCTTCTTTGGGACTAAGAGTAGAGGGGACAACCACTCACTATTTGAGATGGGGTATATGAACCTTGCATCCAACAACTTTTGTAACTCTTCCTTTGTTATGTCCTTAAGGGTTGGGTTCGTTCTCCTCTAAGGTTGGCGTACAGCTTTGCATCCCTCTGTGAGGTATATGTGATGAGTACAAACTGAGGGATGCACGCGCTTCATTTCTTTATAGTTCAAAGAAAAGGCATCTATGTGCTCCCTCAACATTTTGCACAATTTATCTTCTTGGTTAGCTAAGAGAGAGGGGTTAATCTTCAAGGTTCTAGATGGGAAAAGTTCTACAAATTTGACATGGGCAGGACTTGGGTCAACTAAACATAATTCAATCGAAAGACTATTCTTAGATTCTTTCACTAGCTCGTCAAGAGGCATGGTATTGGGGGGTTGGCTATAAATTATGTGGTCAATGAGGTCATCTTCATAGGGTTTTCTCCCTCCTATAACAACATATAGGGTATATATTGGGTAGGATGTTGTATGATACACTTCATCTTCCTCCTCCTCTTCTAGCCACAAGGGTAAGTGATGCTCAATGGATGGCTGAGCAGGAGGATACAATACCAATTTTTTAGACAAATGTCCATGCTTAATGGTCATGTTCCTAGACCTACAACTAATGTAAGCATCAACAGTGGCTAACAATGGCCTTCCCAAGATGAGAGGATAGCCATTGAACTTAGTTTTGGGTTGGAAAACTAAGAAGTCAGTAGGATACTCTCAAGAGTCAATGGAAACCATGACATCCGCAACACCTCCCTCAGGAGTTACTGTAGATCTAGCTATAAGTTGCAGCACTGTAGTGGTGTTTCTTAAAGCTCCTCAGAGGTTTAGCTTTATCATGGTTTCTTTAGTCATCACATTGATGGTAGTCCCAAGATCAATGATGCCATCAATGTGCACATCTACTACTGGACTTCCAGGGTCTAAATATTTTGGACAAATCACTCTCCCCAGCATCAAATCAGATAATTGACCAATAACATTGATGGTGGGGGTGTCTCTTTTTCTTCTCCCAGGGTGTTTGAAACATTTCTCCTTGATAATCTTATTATAGATGGGAACATCCTTAATAGCCTGGAGAAGGGGTATTTTAACACACAAATTCTTCAATTCTCCCAGAAGTTCAATCTCTTCTGGGGTGTGCTATGTAGGGTGGATCAATATCTTAGGAAAAGGAGGTGGATTTACTTGAGGGGTACTCTCTTCCTTTTCCTCTTCAAGTTCTTTAGGTGGAGATGGTGGATGGTTATCTAGAAGCACTCTTCCAGACCTAAGGTTGATCTCTTGGATCTCCATAGCATAGGCAGGGTAAGATGTCTCTCCAGGGTAGGATGTCATCTAAGGTTACTTTGGTGGAGCAATGTGAGTGGGTTTTGGATGAGGCTAAGGTGGAGGTAGTAAAGAAGGAGGTTGGTTGAGTTGAGGCCTCCACCATTATGATGTGTTGTTCCATTGAGGAGGTTGGGGAGCATATGGCTGGAATGGTTGATTGACAGGTGGAGGAGGATATTGAGGAACATAAGGCGAGGAAGGAGGTGTGGACCATGATGGATGAGTGGAAGAGTACGAGGGTGGCAAGGGTGCATTCTGGTTGGGATGGTAATAAGGGTAAGATACGCATTACATGCCCTATTGCTATGGATGAAGTCATTGAGGCCTCCTTTGATTTGTAAAGAAGAGCTGCTCAGCACCACATTCTGCCTCTTGGTATACAACTTTTAACCCAAGAAAAGAATGAAATTTTTCTGTGGCATGGTTTTCCTCACAAAATGAGTAGACCTCTATGAAATTTAATGGGCATTCATTTCTGGGGTTCCTTCTAGTGCATTTAGGGAAGAAAATAACCAGGGCTCTATTTGCTTCTTCTTGTTTCCTCTTGATCTTCACGGTATCCATTTGCAAAGCAATGGTATGCAACTTTTCACTTTTAAATTTCTGCAACATGTTTCCAATCTCATTCTAGCCCTACCCTTCTTTCTAGCATCCCTATAGTGATTCTTGAACACAATTCTATTGTCATCAGGATAACTGATAGATATCTCCCCGAGACAACATGTTGAAGGTCTCCAACATGTCTTCCCTGATCCCTCAGAGAAGAACTAGTTTGACTGATTCAGGATCAAGGGTGCATTTGGGCCTCCTATAAGTGAGTTGAAATCTATCCTCATAGTCTTCTAGGGATTCATCAAGTCCAAAAGTCATTCCAAATATTTCTTCCTTTGTTTATTTGGACCTATAGTAGTACTTGTACTTGTCATTAAAGGCTTGTTGCATTTGAGTCCATGTAGTCATGTTACCCCCAGGTAGACCCATAAACCAGCGCGATCATGCATCCTTAAGGGTAGATGGGAATAACATCAGATTTTTGTCATTAGAGGAATATTCATAGGTCCGATAGACAATAGAAAACTCAAGCATCAAGGAATGAGGATCCTCATAGGTTAAGCTATGGAAGTGTGGAAGGGAAGTAAGGATTATATTCTTCATTCTAGCCTCTCCATTAGTCTCTCTGATAGGGAAAACCTCATTGTTCTTGTTTTCAGCCATAGGTTGGGTAGGTGAAGTGGGTTCTTCTTCTTCCCCAATAGGTTCTTCAAATATTTTAGGTTGCTCACCTAGAAGGTCTTCTAACTCCCCTGTAGGAAGTTGAGAGTCACCCAAGAAGAGTGAAGGTTGATTGTTTAAGGGTGTGGGGGTGTTTGGTAATAATTTTCCTTGAGTATATCTACTCCTACGAGGCATGAAAGAACATTTTTCTATTTTTATTTTATGTTACTTTTTAAAATTTGTATGCAAAACAAAAAACAATGCGCAAGCAAAAATAGAATCTACCTAGACACCTCCCCAACAACGACACCAAAAAGTGGTGAGCCCTGGTATTGTACCAAGAATGTTGCAACTCCCTAGGGATCCTCAACCCTATTTATCAACCCGGGTTTCGTACAAACTTCGAGGTGACAATGCTATATGCACAGTAGATGGGATTCCACTCATGCCACCCTCAACCAAGACATTTGATCAATAGTGCTCCAAGACCATTCCTCCTATTGTATTAGAATTAAAACTAGCTAATTAAGGTGAAATTTAGAAGCTACCTCTAAATATGGAAAGGGAAATGCTATTAAAATCAACTTGCAAATGCTATTGAATAAATTCATGAAAAGACAAGACATGAACTACTTGCGGAAAGGAAACTACATTATCTTGCAATCAATCATCTAGATATCAAATATACTTGCAGGCAAGAAGCTAACCTACGAACTCATAACTCAAGATTCTATGTATCATCTATCTAGCTCACAGTTCCATATCAATCAATGTTCTATTTTTACCAAATATGTGATAAGGGAAATAAAGCTATTTTGTTTTGCTGTAAAGGAAAAGGATGATTTGGAGTAGCCTAGGAGTTGCCCTTGATCATGGAGTTATAGCTAAGGGTCAACAAATTTCTAAACTAAGTCAAAATTAAAGCAAAGTTCAAAACTGGTGAAGAAACAGGCTACTACAGGTGTGCTATAGGAGGCTACTGCAGGTGCCCTGTATTACTACTGGAAGACCTATAATGCCATTGAAAGGATTCCGAGAAGGTTTAGGAGGTGGAAATGATAGATTTAAGGTATGAAAAGGTGGGTGGAGGTTGAGGTAAATGAATGAAGGGTGACCAAATAATCTAGACAATCTCAGAGCCTTTTGGATGCTTATTTTTCACTAAGAGAGATGCTCACGGTGGTCTAGGAAAATGATCTCATGAACATAACTTTTAGGATAAAATTTGGGATTCATAAGAGAAGGTGAAGAATTCCAAGATGGAGGTGGTGAACGTTCCCTTGCCTACAGATCGAAAAAACCCTACAATCATCACATGCATGTACCCATTTATCATTGACAAAATGAAACAACTAATAGTGGAAAAGGTGAGTTGAATTTAAATGCTATCTAATCTATGCCAAAACTTCTGATCTAGTCAATAAATCAACTCCTAAGATACAACAAGCACATGCAAACCACATAACCAACAACAATATTCTTCCAAGAAATCATAAACACAATATTTTTCAGACTGTGGATGTAATTCCTTCTATTCATGCACTCATGAGAGAGATGAGGTAAAGGTTGCAATCACAAATTTTTGATGGATTATTCTCTAATTAAATGCAAGAAACTAATAAGAACTATGAACACAAAAAGAGATATAAATACACACGAGGGACCTAAGCCATTGGGGTTAGGCCCAAACCCAAGAGCCTCAGCCCTATGGAACTAATTTAGTAATGAACCAATAAGCAACTTCTCATTATCATTGCATCAATGTCTAATACATGACATAACAGTCAAAAATCATAGTGCCAAGTACCTGAGCTCAATAGTTACCTAGCTAAAAACAAAAATCGAATCCTAATGAGTTCTTTTATATGTTTATCTTTACAAGAGGGTAGCTACTAGGAACTCCCTAGAAAATAGGAATATTTGTCTCCCACAAATCGAGAATGGTGGATCTTGTTCCTCATTAACTGCACTTGCTTGGATTGCAATGACCTCGTCTTGCTTGGCTACCAATGACCTCGAGCTAATTAGTGGGGGTGTTGTATTATTGGTCTGATTAAAGGAGTTAAAGAGGTGGATAACCCCCTAGAATCTCTCCCTATTGTCCACTCCGAGCCCCTACATATAAATCATCTCAAAAATACTCAACTTCCTGCAATTAAACCATATTAGGCCACATGACATAGCAAACATCTTTGACCCTTCTACCCAAGCATAATATAACAAAAAATGTAAATAAATGTTAGAAAGAGATAGTTCTAAGGCTGGAGGATGGCATCATGAACCTTATAATATACCAATTGATGATCCTTATCACCTTGCTCATATCCCATTCTTAGGGTAAAGGCTTACAAGCATCCATTTCAAATGAATTACAAATACTATGAAGGGAAACAGACTTGGTTTATAATGAAATGATGACCCTACATTAAGGCATGGCCCCATTCCATAAAATGTACAAAGAATCAAAAGAAAGGGGAATGATGATCAAAGTATCCTTAGCAACAATTGAACATATATGTGAATTCTCTGATCAATACATCGATGCACCTGAAGAACTTGAAGGATTCAATCACAACCAAAAATGAAAACGTGGTCATGCACATCAAGGTGCAATCACATGATAAATTGGATAAAGATATGGACAAGATCACAACATCATACCAACACTTACTTATCCCATTAGAGTCTCTCGTCGAATTGCATAAAATTCCTTCTATTTGTACATTGGGTGAGACAAGAACAAAGGAGGAAGTAAAATAATAGATTCAACCATTCTTAGAGCCCATAAAACAAGTCGTTGCAAGGGATGAATTAAAAGTTATAAAGAATATGGTTACTTAATATGTGTTTGAGTCACTGAGGTTATATGTTATGCTTCTGACTCTGTCAAACCAGATATATGGAAGAAGCTCACCCTGGTATCAAATGTGCTTGAGTGTCTACAAAGACATGGGGACAAACTACAATATTGGATTTTGACTCTTTCCAGAGACTACAAGTTAATATGGCTGACATATTTGGTTCAAGAATTGCAACATGATGTGTGAGACCTTTCTATTACTAGATTACTTGATTAGTATTACTTATTTTATTAATATTGATGTGAATTGTATTTTGTTGAGAATACATTAGCTCGTAGAATAGAAAAGTTATTGTAGAATATGAAAATTCATTGAGGGTATGTGAAAAGTCGTGAAAGGAAAATGGTTACCTTATCTTATATAAATATACCCTCATGGCTCAATGTAAGGGACTTTTAGTTTGACATTGGACGGTTGTATATTGTTTGAGAGCTAATAGACCTTTGGTGAATGCAAGTGTTGATTTTTCACCTCCGCATATGGATTTCATGGGATAATGTTATGAGTATTTCATATTTTCAAGATCTTTGAGCCTTAGTATGCAATTCTCTCATGTGTCATCAATCATTATAGGATTTGTATTGCAGTGATCAGATGGTATGTATTGTGTTTATTTTATGCTTAAGTTTGTGAAGTTCCATCAGATCCCATGTATTATTTGTTTTTAAGGAATCCATTTCCTCTTTCATTTCTACTTTCCATTTATTACTATCAAATACTTTCATTGCTTCCTGAAAACAACTAGATTCTCCATCGTTATAAATTAAAGCAATATATGTATCAAAATTGTCATACCTTTTATGAAAATATATGATCTGTGTAGATCTTTGTAGGAGTTTTTGCAGTATTCCCTCATTTTGTTAAGAAATTTTTGCATCCTCATATTCTTCTACTGGAATTTCTTCATGATCCTCCTCCCTTGAGGATGATTGTGTTTACAATTGAACTCATTGAACCTATGGTAATTTTTCCTATTACATTTCACCATCAACATCTGATTTTATGTGTGATGATTAATCAAATATGACATCTTTGTTAATGATGATATTGTGGGTAGTAGGATCTCACAATCTATATCCCTTAACTCCATCACCATATCCAATGGAAATTTGCCTTTTTCATTTTGGATCTAACTTGGAATGTTGATTCTTTGGAATAGGAGCATAGGCATCACAACAAAAACTTTAAGATTGACAATCACAAGGTTGACTTGTCCATACCTTATCCAGAATCTTACAGTTAATTGTATTTGATGGTGACTGATTTACCAGATAGTATGTCGTAAGAACTGCTTCTTCCCACAATTCCCGTTGCAACTTGGAATTATGGACGATACTCCTTGCTCTCTCTATAAGATTCATATTCATGCGTTCAACAACACCATTTTGCTGAGGAGTATAAACCGTGGTTTTATGTCTTTCGATCCCAACTTCATTGAATAATTTTTTAATTCCTTTGAAGTGAACTCGGTTCCATTGTCAGCTCTAAAACATTTAATTGACCTTCCAGTTCTCTTTATTTTGGAGGTTTATAATTTTAATTCTTACTTAACTCCAAGTTAACTATATTTAACTTTCTCACATGTTTATTCCTAACTTGTGTTATAGAACAATCATCATGAGCTATTGCATGAGAGTATCATGAAAACAGTTAGGTGGAATGAATTGGTTGGATCCATTGGATTTTTCTAAGAAATTTTTGTAGTGTTGTTGCTATTTTATAATTAATTATGTTTATCTTTCTAGTATGAACAATCATTGTGAGTTATTGCATGAGAGTATCATGAAAATGGTTAGGTGGAATGAATTGGTTGGATCCATTGGATTTTTCCAAGAAATTTTTGTAGTGTTGTTGCTATTTTATAATTAATTATGTTTATCTTTCTAGTATGAACAATCATTGTGAGCTATTGCATGAGAGTATCATGAAAATGGTTAGGTGGAATGAATTGGTTGGATCCATTGGATTTTCCCAAGAAATTTGTGTAGTGTTGTTGCTATTTTATAATTAAGTATATTTATCTTTCTAGTATGAACAATCATTGTGAGCTATTGCATGAGAGTATCATGAAAATGGTTAGGTGGAATGAATTGGTTGGATCCATTGGATTTTTCCAAGAAATTTGTGTAGTGTAGTTGCTATTTTATAATTAATTATGTTTATCTTTCTCGTATGTTTATGCATAACATGTTGTATTAGAGATATAATTGTGAGCTATTGCATGACACTATCATGAAGATGGTTAGGTGGAATGAATCCTATGTGTGGATGGATTGTTTGGTTTATTCCAAGAAATTTGTGTAGTATTGTTTCTATGTTATAATTAAATATACTTATCTTTATTGCATGTTGTAACATGTGGTATTAATCCATAAATGTTAGTTGTTGCATAAAACTATCATAAAGATGGTAATGTGGAATGGATCAAGTCTGGTTGGGTACATTGGATTTTTCCAAAAATAATATGTAGTGTTGTTCCCATGTTATAATTAATTATAATTATCTTTCTTGCATGTTTATTCCTAACATGTTGTATTAGAGCCCATGAAGATGGTAAATGATAAGTGGAATGAATCAAGTGTAGATGGATCCATGACTCCATTAGTATGATGCATTTCCTTGAGAAGTAACAGTGAACTTATTGGAAAATTCATGGAGACAACCTAGTTGCATGGACATCGAATCATAACTACATATTGAGGTCAAAGCAGTGGAAAGGTGAAAATATTGTGGCATTTGGAAGCCCATATATTGCAAAAGGGAAAAATAAATAAAAATTGAGATGATTTTTTTTCTTAGACTACATGTAAATGGGTGTATGACTATAAGACCTAGTAAGGCATGTGTACCCCTAGTAAGGTCAAAAGTGATAGGTGGATGGCATGAGTTTTTCCTTGATTGAATCCAAAGAATGTATCTAAGTAAATTTTAAAGGGAGGATTAGTAGATAAACTTGAATAAGTCAAATGGGGATTGTTAGATAAATTTGACTAGTCAAATGAGTTTACTATATAGTACTGGTGTCAAAAGTGAGTTGTTAGACTCACTTAACTAGTAATTTGATCTTTCACCAAAATGTAATTGAAATTTCATAGATGAGTTTTTTCATTAAAAAAATAAAAAAACCTTTGTTAATGTTATTTTTATGTTATAATTACTAAAATTTATTTTACTCCCATACTTAATAATTATTATTATTATTTTTTTTTTTTCCGAAGGTGGCAAAACCTATCAAACTCAGGTGTCAAACCAACAGTGAGGACAACCATCTCTGGCTGCTATCCACGAATGTCGGTTTGACTCATCACTGTTTTCAAGGAAAACCACGCCACCTGTAATAACCCGCTGGTGGTCCGTAAGGGAGCAGGCTTCCACTCCTGCCAGATGCCTCTGGGTCTTGGGCCGTTAACCTGTTTCCTTACGTCCGAGGAAGACGAGCTCTTAGCCAAGCAGAAGCAGTTTTACGGCATACTCCAGGCCGTAATAATTATTATTATTATTAGTTATTCATTTGTAATATTTTTTATTACAATTAAATAGAATATTATTTTATTTTGTAAAATCTAAAGTGAGAGAATAATTAATTTTTTAAAATTTCGATGAATGTTCTTTTGAAATAGAATTTGCTGTCTTCTTCCATTTTAATTATGAAGTTTGAATTATTACCCAACCTCGTTGTCGTCGTAATGAAATTAATTGTGTCAGATTAATGGTATTATTATTATTATATTGTTTTTAAAATTTAAAATTAAAAAAATTAAATATTTAATATTTAAAATTAGAAAATAATTTTAATATTTAATTTGTATGGGTATTTATAGTAAAAAATATAAATATTTATATAAAATATTAATTTGGGAATGTCGTGCTTTTTGCATTTTTTTAATGGATAGTGGTAGAAAAATAGATGATTTTTATATATTATGAATAATTAATCCAGCGCAACATATTTTTTTAATGGATTTTGGATAATGATAGAAAAATGTATAAATTTTTGTAAATCATAAATAATTAAACCGTTGCTACATATTTATTTAGTCACCCCAAAAGTTTAGGACGATCCACATAAGTTCTTCTTTAATTTAAATAAATTATGAGTATTTTTATATAAATAAAAAAATATTTCATTTTTAAATTGAAATAATTTTGAGTAATCATATGCAACCATTTTTTTATTTACACATTGATACTCTTATCACTTGATTTTGATTAACCTATTTTATCATTAAAATATATATATATATATATATATTTTCATATGTGGAGTATCGAATATTATTTTGTTTTTTTCAATATAGTTGTGATGAGCTTCAGAAATGGGTAATTATATGGGTTTATTTTACTTCTTAATTCGACTTAATCCATCATTCTCATTAGTTTATTGTATGTTTTTTTTATCATATTTATGTTAATAGAGTGAACTGGGTTAGTCATTATGCCAAAAAGTCTAATGTGTGCTTTATGCGGATTTTTTTGGTCAATTTTGAGACAAAATCAAAGGTTGAATGAGAATTTGGCAGCCAAATTCGTCGAAGAACAAGAGAGAGGATTTGTAGGAGGGTGTCCCCTTCATTTATGAGCCCTTACCTCGAATTCTCCATCAGAAACTCGGAGTACAAAGGCCCACATTGATGATTTCAATGGGCAGCCGAACAAGTCAAGTAGCACCGCTGTTATCTTCAGTTCTAGGAAGCCGAGTTCCTTAATTTTAGGAGGACTATTGGGAGTCTCCATTTGTATAAATAAGAAGGCTTAGGGCCTCAATTTTTTTAGTCAGATTTTAGTTAGATGTTAGCCATTGGATAGTCTATTTTCGCACCTTAGTGCAACCTTGTACTCGCTCATTTTCGAGCTCTTTTTGCAGACAGTTTTGTGATGTAACTATTATTTTTTTTTATCAATGAAGATGAATCCAGCTTTGAACCAGCACTTATCTTTCTTAGGGGGTTGTAGTTCTTGGGGTTGGGCTAACCCAAGTGCCCAACACCTCCTTTGTGTATTTATATGTTTTTTTCTTGCATTCATGAAATAATTTCTGTTGTTTAGGTTAAATCTTGCTCTGTTACTTCGGTTGTTTTTTATGATTAGAATAGTTCTTGCTTCAGGTTGATTAGATAGTTTGCTGCAATAATAGAAAAAGATCCGCAAAAAGGCTACCAAGCAGGCCTTGATTTCCTTTCTCCCTGCTTGGGACCATGAATTGAGACCAAGGCACTCTTGCTGCCACCAAAACACTGTTTTTGCTTCCCAATGCAATTGCTAGTGTGAGATTTCGAGTTGGAGAAGTTGATATCAGTTGTATTTACATGCTTAGATCTATTCTTGTTCAGTTTCCATGGCTTTATTGCATAACTTCCTGTTCATAAAATTCTATTCAACACTTTTCTGTTTTTAGGTCAGAATTAGGTTAAAATAAGTAAAACTCTGTTTTTTTTTAATTCTTGCTTGGGACAGTTTTAAGAAGTAGGTGTGCAGCTCACTTGAAACACATTCTATCTTATCATTCTTCCATCACACGACCTGCTCCAGTCCATCTCTCAAGATTTCCTCCACTCATTCGCCATACTTCGCCAAACTATCCTAATTTCTACACTCCTTCACAAAGTTGCTTCCTTGACGTTTGAACAAATCCAACCATCTCTTCCATGTTTGATCTTCATTGACAGAGTCCTAGACCCTTTGACACCTCCATCCAGCCTTCATTTCCTTTTCCCACCATTTTTCCACTTTCAAACCTCCAAAAATCACTTTCAGCTTCCTCTTGTAGAACTTCCTGTAGAATTTCCTGTAGATCCCCTATAACCTTCCTGTAGAAGCTCATGCGAGCGATTTTTCGAAGTCTGATTGCAATGGAAATCTCCAAAAGGGTACTAGGGACTCCTTAGGTCCTCTCCACACCTTCGCAACCTCCTGCAAAAGCCAACTCCATCTCCCTTCGCCACCAAACCTCCGCACAGTCACAAATAGTTAAAACACAAGCATAATAATTCTGCATAAAATTGCTCAAAAGTACAAAAAGATGATTTTTCCATTTTCTCCTTCAGAAGTAGCTTGAATACATGAATTTTACCTTTCAGTAGTCAATGGCATCCATTTCAGTAGTTTCATCTCTTTTTCTTGCAAAAGTAAGGTTAGTGGGTAAAACTAGGGTTTGTTAGGGTTTGTGTTTCCTTTCAGTTTTTATCTTCTTTATGCAAGTAGAATAGACTCTTTTAAGTTAGCTTTCTTCCATCACAATTAAAAGCTTCTTCTGAGAACTCATAGAAGTTGGGTTAAGTTCGTAGCGAACTTATACCAGCT
Organism: Pinus tabuliformis; assembly: GCA_031772625.1. Lineage (NCBI taxonomy): Eukaryota > Viridiplantae > Streptophyta > Pinopsida > Pinales > Pinaceae > Pinus > Pinus tabuliformis. The sequence goes on along the minus strand of CM062811.1, from coordinate 573,646,634 downwards.
GATCAAGTGACAGCCTGCAGTAAGAGCTAGTACTTGTGCATACAACACCATCGCTTTCAAGTTTGTTACGAACTACCGGGTTGATAAAAGTAAAGTAGGGAGTCCCAGGAGTTGCAACATCATTTCTGCAATACTGGAGCTCACCATCTTTTTGGCGCCATTGCCGGGGAAGCGTCAGAGTATTTTGTGATTACTGCTTTTCTTCTATTTTCTACTGCAACCTTCTGCTAAGTAGTTTATTTCAGTAAGAGTAGAGTAGTTGTTTCATTTCAATTCTGCAATTTCAATTCTGCAAAAGTAGATTAGATATTTCATGCTTTCATTTCAATTTCGCAATTTCATTTCAGCAAGCGTAGCTTAGACATTTCCTGCTTTCATTTCAATTCCGCAATTTCACTTTAGCAAGCGTAAATTAGATATTTCCTGCTTTCATTTCAATTCTGCAATTTCATTTCAGCAAAATAGCTTAGTCATTTCTTGCTTTCATTTCAATTCAACAATTTCATTTTAGCAAAATAGATTAGTTTTTTCCTGCTTTCATTTCAATTCTGCATTTTCATTTCAGCAAGATAGATTTTAGCTAGTTGCAATTTGTTGTTCAATCCATTTCAATTTTTGCAGGTACAAGCATAAAAAGAAACAAAAAAATTACCCAAAAAATAGATTTCCTTTCATGCCTCATAGGAACAAAGACAATTCAGGAAAATTCCTACCCAACAACCCCACCACATCACTAAGTCACCCTTCTCTCTTCTTTGGTGGCAGTGATCGAGAAGAACCTATAGGTGAACCTTCAGAGATATACGAAGATCCTATAATAGAAGAAGAGCAAGAACCCATTCCTCTAGAGACCATCGCTGAAAACATAAATGTTGGGAGTAGTACCTTTTCTTCCAACTCATCCCTTAGAGGTGAATGTGAAAATCTGCTGGAAGATCAAGAGCGAGATAAGGCGATGCTTGCCATGCAAATGGATACCTTGTGGATCCAAAGGAAGCAAGAGGAAGCTGAGAGGGCTTTGGCCATTTTTTATCCCAGGTGCACTAGAAAGCATCCTAGGAACAAATTTCCATTGCACTACATAGAAGTGTGTTTTGTCTGTGAAGAAGACCATCCTACGAATCAGTGCCCTTCCTTGCCTGGAATTAAAGCTACATATCAAAGGGCCAAAGGCGCCACTGAACCACTGTACTTCATGAACCAAAGGAGGCCACATGGACCCAAACCTTACCAGCAGGGAATGCAAGGGACATCCCAGACTTATTACAACCCCAATCAAGCCACTTCCATGCCTTCTTGGGGTCCCTCTGCTAATCCTTCCTGGTCAACACCCCCTCCTTGGTCGTATCCATCTCCATATTATGCCCAACCAGCTGCTCATCCATTTCACCCCTACGCTCAGCCACAGCCTCAGTGGAATGCACCTCATTAGGGGTGGAGGCCCCAGTACAACACTCCTCCCGCTCTTTTTCCTCCACCATTTGCTCAACTGCAACCATCGCCCCCTGCTCCACCATGGCAGCCCCAAATGCCTGTTCAACCGAACCCGAACCCGAATAACAGAAAGGCCCAGCAAGTATATAGTGGGGAACCACCATTTCCAAACCCGCACATTGGAGTAGCTCAACCCAATTGCAAAGCTGAGGTACAACACTTCCAAACAACTCCTCTTGAGCTCAATGATATTCACCATAGCTCAGGAAAAGTATTGCAAAAAGGAGATTATATTGATAGCATTGAAGGATCACATCCAGAAAAAGAAGATTCAAAAGAGGAAATCAAAAGACCATGGCCTGCACTTGATGAAGATAAGACATCAAAATCAAAGATCAAGAAAGCTCCCTCATGGTTACCATCAAATCCTCCATGTATTCAAGAGAAAAATAAGCAAAAAGAGGAAGATGTGAAGGTCATGATAGAAGAAGACATGAAGAATGATCCAGATGAGCAAAAGGACCAAGGACACCACAGCTATATTGAGATATGGGTCCAGATGGTCACTAAGCTGCAGCAGTACTTTCTTCCTCAACTATGCTTGATCCCTTCAAAGTCAAACCATTTGGTCTCTGAAATTTGGATACCTGTCAAAGCATGCATTTCAAGCCTCCACATCATTTTGTCTATAATCTCAATGTGCACATGGCTCCATTGGAAGTATTCTTATACTTGAAAATGATTTTGTTTCTCAAGTATGGTAGGGTAGAAAAAGAAGAGAGAAAAAATGAAAAAATGAAAAATAAGAAAAAAATAAAAATCTAAGGTGAAAACCTCCTCGGAGGCACCTTAGATTGGCTCATTGATTGAAAACCTCCAGGAGGCGGTCAATGGGTTGGAAAGAAGAGAAAAGAAAAAGAGAATAAGATCCCTGGGTGAAAAACTCATTTGGAAGCGCCCAGGGTAGGCAATTAGGGTGAAAACCTCCTTGAGGCCCCCTAGTTGTTTTAAAAAAAAATAGAAAAAGAAAAAGAAAAATGAATTTCCAGTTGTATTGCAGGTCTGCAGGAGAACTTCAGGAAACAACAGCAGGTGCCAAGAAAACTCTGAAACCAATAACAACACCTATCCTACCTTCCCTCACCCTTCTCCATCATTCTTGACATTCTTTCCACCTCACTGTGCTTCTTTTCTGAAAACTGTGTTTTCTACAGGAGACTCCTGTAGAAATTACAGAGAGCTAGAAATGGATTTTAAAAGAAGTTTGGGGAACATGGAAGCTTCATAAAGGGTTTATAAATCCCCCTACAATCTTCAAACCTCTCTCCCATCAATTCCAAGTCTGCATTACAACCCAAGCTCATTTTTTTCTACTGTCCAAAAAATTGCAGAATGCTCTGATACAAAAATACATAGAGCAGAAATTTGTTTTTTCCCTAACTTGAAAACCGTGCATCCATTTAAAAAATTGTTACATGGGGAATTGTATAGGAATGATGGCAACATGACCAAGCAATTTTAGCCAATTATAGTGCACGGTTTCCAAGAAATCGACCTCTATCACCTTCAGCCATTTTCAGTTTTTCTCGAAATCCGTGCATCCATTGACCAAATTTTTCTATGGGGAGGTGCATAATGATGATAGAAACATGCTTAGAAAGTTTCAAGTCAATCCAGTCTACCGTTTTGGAGCTATGGACAAAACAAGTCACTGTCTGACAAAAATCTAGCATCAGCAGCATGAGGGTGCAAATCTGAAGATTGAAGCAAACTCCTGAAGATCAAATCTAGCCAGAAGGGAACCTGCACAAAGCACAACCACATATCTACAACCAGACAAGCATGCATCCACAAAAACAAAGGCATGCAGTAGAAGGAAAGGCCATAACACCTCACAACAAACGCATTCGACTTCCAGGTAAGTGACTAAACCCGTTCCTCTGTTGCATGAATGTAATTTAAAAATTGCATGGACAGTGAGATGGTTGTGATTAAACGAGATCGGTGTCCAGCTAACTGGCCACCCTTGTCCAGTTCAGACAGAGCCTCGACCAGTTCTACAACACTCAGCCGGAAATCATACAGCACACGTGTTTAGTCAACTCATGGGAATCTAAAACACAGGTAGTAGCAAATGTTTTGAAATCTAGCGCAAATAATGGGAAGTGATTACAGCCAGAAAGCGTAAAGTCTCATGATGGCACTGCAGTAGGGACCAATAGTCCAAATAATGCCAACGCACATTTTTGTCAGCTCACCATCAGCGGAAATATCTCACAAAAAAACATAAGTACTCTGCCTCGAACTCATTCACCACCTTTGTTTCCATTTTATCATCGTCCCCGTAGCTGCAGCAAGCTCTATACCACCTGCATAGCAACGAACTAGTCGTTGTCTATAATTTTTCAAATTATCATCGTCCCCGCAGCTGTAGTAAGCTCTATACCACCTCCATAGCAGCGAACCAGTCGTTGTCTACCATTTTTCAAAACCCTCTTGCTTATCGGGTTCTACAGGAATGGCAAACACAGTCTACAGGAACAGGAACACCGTCTATAGGAGGTTTTCTACAGGAAGGCCAGAGAGTAGCTTTGCAGAGGAAAAATTCGGATTTTATGTCAAATTTGAGCTCGAAAAGAGGTAGGCTCAAAAACCCACTCCACATTTGATATATCTATACAAGGTGGTGGATTAGAAGCAAAGTATTGGGTTGAAAAAAAGAAAGGAAAAAGAGCTCAAAAGTCTGCCTGTGTTTTCCTGAATTCCATATAGTCTCTCAGTTTTCTTCTCTACGCTCAAAAGTCTGTTTTTTTTCCCTTTCCCGTATTCTCCTGTAAAAAAAAGGGATGCAACCATAGAAACCAAGCCTGTGAAAAAACGAATTTGCAAGTTTGTTTACTCTGTGTGAAAAAAAAACATTGTTTTATATATTCTCTGTTCTATCAAAATATTGAAGTTCCTCCAAAAGCCGAGAAGTAAATTTAGGGTGAAAATAGTTTGAAGGGAGGGAAAAATTGCAAAATTGATGTGGTCAAAAAAGAACATGAGAAATTCCCTCTCTAGTTTCAGAAAAAGACAAAATTCAGCTATCCCTCTGTTTTTAGTTTTGCCTGCTTTCTCACCTGAGCATTTATCACTCAACACCATGCTAGGAGGTTTCATGAGAAAAGAACCTTTGAACTTCAGCAAATTGTATGAGCACCCTGAGGTGGTGGCCCTCTTCACCAGGGCAAACTAAATGTCTTTCTTCGAGAGAATTCATGGTTATGACGAAGAGGTGACTGAAATATTTCTACTGTCCTTAAACACATGCTACAGTCAGTTTCAGGGGCCTGACCCTAGAGCTTACACTATATTTTATTAGCAGAATCACAGGTCTTCCACTTGGGTTCCCCTGGAGCAAAGAAGAAAAACCATTGGGACAAGTTGCTAAAAAGACATTCTTCCAGCCTGATGAACATCCTGTAGAGGATAAGAATAGGGTCAGAAGGACAAGCTTACCTCCTCCATGGAGTGAAGTCAGTTACTAGATCATGAAATACATCACTTGTGAAGGAAGATTTAGTATAGTTTATGGTTATCACTTCAGGTTATTGCATGAATTGAGATATGGGATGGACCTACTTGCAACTAGAAAACTCAGTCTCCCATATTTCCTCCTCCAATCTTTGATAGAATGTGGCACCAAGTTAAATACAGGGGTTCCAGACCAGTTGTCCCACCATGGGCTCATCAAACTGTTGGTAGAAGATGCCCCACACACATACACCATCCCCATAGCTTGGGAAATTTTTAGGAATATGTCCAGAGAATATGACATCAAAACTTTAACTGAGGACATTAGCCCATCTAGCAGTGAAGAGGAGGAGTAAATAGAGGAACTTGAGAAGAAAAGTAATGAGGAGACATAAGATATTCAAACAGAAGGAACAATAGAAGAGAAACAGAAAGAAGAAGAGAAACTTGACAAAACCATTGTTGAGCCTAAGTCAGAAAAGAAGACAGCCTCAAAAATAGAGAAGAGGAAGAGGACAAAAGCGGAGAAGAAAAACCCCAAGATAGCTCAGAAAAATACTGCCACGGGAAGGGCAGAGACTCAGCAAGAAAAGGAGAAAACACCACCAGAGATAGTAAAGACAAAAACAAAAACAATAGACACAGGAAAAACTGCAAAAGAAAAAGAGACAGAAGGAGGAGAAAAAGAGGAAGTAGAGGCAAAACAAAGAAAAGGGTCCCCTGAGACTCTGGAAAGAGAGGCAGCAGCTGGCCTCACTGCCCTGAGCACACCAATTAAGCCAAAAGGAAAGAGAAAAAGGCAGGCCTCCATGTATTTCAAGGCCAGGAAAAGCACAAGAATTCAAACAAGCAGAATAAGAGGAGCAGTGGAAGGACATGGACAAGAAGACATAATTTTATGGCACACATGAGTAGACAACATCAGAAGTTTGGGATGATAAGGAGGCCACTAGGGCCATCAAAGATGAGGAGATGGATTAGTTGCTTAGAGGATGAGCGACACCTTCAGTAGGGGGTGATGATGAGCCCCAGAAATGGGTAATTATATGGGCTCATTTTACCTCTTAATTCGACTTAATCCACCATTCTCATTAGTTTATTTCATTTTTTCAATCATATTTATGCTAATATAGTGAATTGGGTTAGTCATTATGCCAAAAAGTCTAATGTGTGCTTTATGCAGATTTTTGGTCAATTTTGAGACAAAATCAAAGGTTTAATGAGCATTTGGCAACCAAATTCGTGGAAGAACAAGGGGGAGGATTTGTAGGAGGGTGTCCCCTTCATTTATGACCCCTTACCTCAAATTCTCCATCAGAAACTCAGAGTACAAAGGCCCACATTGATGATTCCAAGGGGCAGCCGAGCAAGTCAAGTAGCACTGTTGTTATCTTCAGTTCTAAGAAGCCATGTTCCTTAATTTTAAGAGGACTGTTGGGAGTCTCCATTTGTATAAATAAGAAGGCTTAGGGCCTCAGTTTTTTTAGTCAGATTTTAGTTAGATGTTAGCCATTGGATAGTCTATTTTCGCACCTTAGTGCAGCCTTGTACTCAGCTCATTTTCGAGCTCTTTTTGCAGACAATTTTGTGATGTAACTATTATTTTTTTTATCAATGAAGATGAATCTAGCTTTGAACCAGCATTGATCTTTCTTAGGGGGCTATAGCTCTTGGGGTTGGGCCCAACCCAATTGCCTAGCACGTCCTTTGTGTATTTATATCTTTTTTTTCTTGCATTCATGAAATAATTTTTGTTGTTTAGGTTAAATCTTGCTCTGTTACTTAGGTTGTTTTTGATGATTAGAATAGTTGTTCTTACTTCATGTTGATTAGATAGTTTGCTGCAATAATAGAAAAAGATCCACAAAAAGGCTACCAAGCAGGCCTTGATCTCTTTTCTCCCTGCTTGGGACCATGAATTGAGACCGAGGCACTCTTGCTACCACCAAAACACTGTTTTTGCTTCCCAATGCAATTGCTAGTGTGAGATTTCGAGTTGGAGAAGTTGATATCAGTTGTATTTACATGCTTAGATACGTTCTTGTTTAGTTTCCATGGCTTTCTTGCATAACTTCCTGTTCATAAAATTCTGTTCAGCACTTTTTTGTTTTTAGGTCAGAATTAGGTTAAAATAGGTAAAACTCCGTTTTTTTTAATTCTTGCTTGGGATAGTTTTAAGAAGTAGGTGTGCAGCTCACTTGAAACATGTTACAACTTATCACTCTTCCATCACACAACCTACTCCAATCCATCTCTCAAGATTTCCTCCACTCGTTCGCCATACTTCGCCAAACTATCCTAATTTCTACATTCCTTCACAAAGTTGCTTCCTTGACCTTTGAACAAATCCAACCATCTATTCCATGTCTGATCTTCATTGACAGAGTCCTAGACCATTTTACACCTCCATCCAGCCTTCATTTCCTTTTCCCACCATTTTTCCACTTTCAAACCTCCAAAAATCACTTTCGGCCTCCCCCTGTAGAACTTCCTGTAGAATTTCTTATAAGATCCCCTGTAGCCTTCCTGTAGAAGCTCATGCGAGCGATTTTTCGAAGTCTGATCGCAATGGAAATCTCCAGAAGGGTACTAGGGACTCCTTAGGTCCTCTCCACACCTTCCCAACCTCCTACAAAATCCAACTCCATCTCCCTTCAACACCAAACCTCTGCACAATCACAAATAGTTAAAACACAAGCATAATAATTCTGCTTAAAATTGCTCAAAAGTACAAAAATATGATTTTTCCATATTCTCCTTCAGAAGTAGCTTGAATACATGCATTTTACCTTTCAGTAGTCAATGGCATCCATTTTAGTAGTTTCATCTCTTTTTTTTGCAAAAGTAAGGTTAGTGGGTAAAACTAGGGTTTGCTAGGGTTTGCGTTTCCTTTCAGTTTTCATCTTCTTTCTGCAAGTAGAATAACCTCTTTTAAGTTAGATTTCTTCCATCATAGTTAAAAGCTTCTTCTGAGAACTCATAGAAGTTGGCTTAAGCTCCTAGCGAACTTGTGCGAGCTGATCAAGTGACAGCCTGCAGTAAGAGCTAGTACTTGTGCATACAACACTGTCGCTTCCAAGTTTGTTACGAACTACCGGGTTGATAAAAGTAAAGTAGGGAGTCCCAGGAGTTGCAGCATCATTGCTGCAATACTGGAGCTCACCAAGTTGTTATATTGTTAAATTCAAATTAAATTTTGATTCAAATTATGATTTCCAATTCATTGTGCGGAGAGAGGTTTTTTTAGCCAAATATAATTAAAAAATTGTAATGTCTTTTTTTTTTTACATTTTAATTTGTTCAAATTATATTAAAAATAAAAATAACAAAAATAAATAATAAAATAAATTATAAATTGAAATAAGATCACAGTAAAATAGGCAATTTATCGTGCACTTTTTTTGGATTCTCTATTTTCAATATAATATTTTAAAATGTAATAGTTTTATTTAATATATATATATATATATATATATATATATATATATATATATATATATATATATATATATATAATAAGTTATTCTTATTTTAAAAAATAAAATAAAATAACCTCACTCAATGCAGTTTCACTCATCAATATAAAATAAAATTAATATCCTCAGATAACTTAGTTGGTCGAGTTTCTATTGCTAAGTGTCTCACATATCGGAGGTTATGGGTCAAATCCCCTCAACACCCTTGGGGTCAGTACACACTAGTTTGGGTGATAGGTAGATCCCTTGAGGTTGAACTACCTGGATTTTATCGGGGATGTAGTGGGCACTTAGTGTCTGTGAACCACCCTTAGAAAAAAATTAAAAAAATTAATAACAATACCATAATGTTATTTTTATTGCAATTATAACCATGCAACAAGTCATTGTAACTATAATCATGTGTGGGTAAACCCTCTAAGAAAAGTGAGAAGTAGGAAAAAAAAAAACCATATGTACAACAAGGCAGCCGCAAATCCTGAATAAAAACAAGAGAATGAAATCTCTTAATTACAGAGCCATTAGAAACAATTGTATTAAATATAGGAAAATATGTTAGAAACAATTGTATTAAGGATCGGAAAATATGTTAGATAACCAAGATGACCAAGGGAAAACATGTTAGATAACAAAGATGACCAAGGGTTCATTCAAAGAGAATAAAAACCCCGTAGTGTTTAAAATTGAACTAAATTTGTACAATTCTGAAAAGAAAAGAGAAAAAGGTTGATGAAAATTCATTTCCAATCACGCTGGCATGCTACTATAGAGTGGATGGGAGGTGAGTAAAATCATGAAAATCGACTTGTGAGTTGTCATGAAAGATTTTAGGTCAACCTTGAACATGACTAAAACTCTTGAGGTATACAAAATAAAGGATTCGTTTTTCCTTGAAACCAGACATGTACACATAAGAACCGAAGAGAGATTAGAAAAGAGAAAAATAAAGTAAACAAATTTGAACGAATAAGTTTAAAGGGTTTTTGGGAATCCATGCTTACCTGTGAAAAACAGGGTAAATGTCCATTCGACATTGCCAAGATAGAAGACTATAAATTAACATATAAATGAATGATAAAAGTTTTTTTGACAAGATCTCATGAAAGGAAATGTTTCTTACCCTATTATAATAAGAAAAAATATTCCATAGGAAAAAAAAAGGGAATTGAGAATGCTAAAGATTGAATGAGAGAAACCCTAGGAAATTTAAATAAGCACATACAAATGTGTGGTTATCTATTAATTTGGAGAAAAGATGACCCAGGGAGACACCATGTTCCTAATCGAAGGATCAAAAACTCAATCCAAGGAAAATGTAGATATTGCGAACCCTATGGAGCGTTAGAATAATGAAATCATAATGTTCCTAATCGAAGGATCAAAAACTCAATCCAAGGAAAATGTAGATATTGCGAACCCTATAGAGCGTTAGAATAATGAAATCATAAGGATACATATCACTTGTTAAAATTTTTGTATTTTTTGCTAGCTAGAAATTCAATTAGAAATGGAGATATTTCCATCCCCGCAAACAAGGATGAAATTCACTTTATTACTTGATAGATGAATATGTTCATAGCTAAACGCAAATTCGTGTCATTTGTTGAGAAAGTACCTATTCAAAACCCTTTGAATTTAGAATGCCAAAGTACTAACAAGTAGTGAATTGTAAAAGATTCCAGCAATAAGAATGAACCAGGAAAAAAATAAATTAGAATACATGTACCATGAGGATCGCCAGGTATAAACAAAGAAATAATGGCTATAAGGAAAAGAGTCACCTGGATAGGTTACAGAGCGATACCATGTTCGTGTATGCCAAACAAATAGAATGAAATAGGAGTGTGAATTGAGGTTGGGGTTTGGAATAAACTTGATGAATCTTCTATCGTCCAAATTAAAAACCTCCATCCAAGCCATTGATGGGTGATTGTACCTAAGTCTCAGACGGTCATATGAAGTGAGTACTGATTGTACCTAAGTTTGAGACGGTCATATGGAGTGAGGGAAACGTCATTATTTCATACCGTGAGCCTAATTCTAGGTGTCATATGGTCCATTTCCCATATACCATAAGAAATGCACTATGGAGTTTAAAAGTTACAAAGACAATATCCAAGGAGATATGAAAACCATGGTATGGTCGAATTCATCACTTGCGTGGTTACATATAAATATGGTGTAGCATTATTAAAATGTATGACAGGTGATATGACTCAATGATATTAGTACATTTAAACTACTATTGTTTTGCAACAATGTACTAATAATTGAAATAATATGTATTTACTTAGAATTGGAACTTGTAACAAAAAATTATAGCCAAATAAAGGGTGATATGTAAGGACACTTAAATGATCCATCTCTCTAGAAGCGCAAAAATATGAACTTTAGAATCATGAAAAGGGGACAGGAGGAAGTAAGGTTATTCTTATTTTACAAGCATAGAAAACGTGAAAACGAGTTGGCATATGAGAGAAGGAACATTATCCTAAATAATTATACAACAATGGTGCATAATAATATATTCCACTCAAACATTAGTGGTAAAGAGTAATGTTCAAAATTAAATATAGTTCATACCTTGTTCAACTAAAAGTCTTGAACTGCACCAATAGTGTCCCGTATTGGTAAAAATATGATAGGAATTCAAAATATGTATAATTATAGTTATTAAAAAATTAAATATAGTAATGAAGGCACAAAGGAATGGAATAATTATACGTATTAAATTTTATGTGAATTAGATATCACGTAGTGTTAACTGTAAGCCATATTTTGATGTTGGAAAATGAGAGGAAATAATATTATAGAACTATACACATATATTTATGTATCTAAATAAGAGTATACAAATGACATCGTTATAAAGATATGAAAATAAAATAGTTATTGAAGTAAATAAACTAAGTAATGGTCACTGTTAGGAGGAGACATTAATGGTAGTCAAGAGCTTTGTAGTAAAATTAAATAAAAAGAAAAAAAAAGTGTCTTGAAATTAGATAGGAGTATTGTAGTATTGGAATGGAGAGTAGAGACATTACATATGGTATCAGAGTGGTAGGTTCAATATTGAGGCCTATGGGCCAACCCATAGCTAGAAGATAAGAATGAGCTCTAGCTAGATCAGACTTAGGTGTGAATAGGTGGTGAATTATCACCTTCCACTACATAATTGTTGGAAGGAGTAGAAGATTGGAATACTTGAACTAACTAGTAGTAAACCAATACATGAAAAGGTTGAGGAAGAGAGATATTAGTAACATAATATTTGCTAGAGTTATAGCTAGGATATGAGTTGTATTAAGGTCTGAATAACAAAATAAAATAAAAACCAATTATATTAAAAGCTGAAGTGTATATGTATATTCGAAAAGACCCCTAGTAAGGTGAGATGCAATACGAAAAGTTAAATTGACAAAAGACGCAGTAATAAAACACTACTCAATTAAATAGATTTAAAGAAATTGGACGAGGCTAGTAGAAAAGAGAATGTGGTGGTGATATCTATATAGAGTAGTTATACCAAAAAAAAAAAAAAAACATGCTACTAGTATATATGTACCTGCTTAGATCTAAAAAGAATGAAATATCAATATATAGTAGATGAGATATGTAATGAGTGTACTAAGATTGTCCAATATTTTGCATAGATCTTTTGTTGTTAGTGTTAAGTACTAAAAATTCAATATTATTACCCCATACACCAACTTGCTATAGAGAGAGATAACCTCATTTCAACCCTTTTAAGCTTGTAGCTGACGTGAATAAAGTATAATAACAGAAGAAGTGATTCCATCCTTGGCTCTAAATGGAAAGATAATACAAAGAGAAATTAAATAAAGTTGTTATAGGAAGTTCAAGGGAGGTATAACATACTCTAATAAAGAAGTAAAACATAGATGTATATATTTCTGTAGCATCGAACTACTACCTAAGAATGTTGTACAAGAGGAAACACCGATGCAGAATAGACACTTATTAAATAAAATAAGGAAGGCGTAAAGATTGAATTTTTAAGTATTTACTTGGTGGTGAATCTTATATTATAGTATACAAATAGAAAAATGCAAAAATTGTCAGTCTTATATTCAAGCATATACATGCAGTAATCTAGCTCTCTAAAAATAAAAGTAGTAATATTTAAATTGTGTTTAATTGTGTAAGGATAGAATTAAGAAGATAACGTCGAAGAAATGCCACAAAGAAACTAAAGAACTACCATGTATTTAAAATTGTATGGAAAGTAAAGATGTAGAACTGCACGTACTCATGGTGTGTACTACTATTTTGTTCTAAAAAGAGATACAATGGAAGGGAAATGTAGACCATATCATTGTAAAAGGCTTGGGTAATTATTATAAGCTAATAAGTCATAGAAAGTGGTACAACAACATTATAATAAAGTGTTCCATACAAACAAATTGTTCAAAAGAAATCATGTATACAATAGGAAGAATCATTTAGCAAAAAATGGGATATTGTAAGAAGAACATACCCATGAGTGGATATATGTAAATATATATAGGTTTATGTGTGTATAATAAGATAAGAAAGGATTTTATCCTAGGGATGAGGGGCATGCAATGCATACACAAAAACACAAGATGTTGTAAGGTATAAAGATACCAGCAGAGAATGGCTTAACTAGGGATTAAGAACCAATATCCTGCAAATATGGTGTAGCACAATACAATAGCCTTCTTGAGCCTATTGAATATTAAACCAAGAAAAACTAAAACAATTCTATCAAGAAAATAGATGCTAACAACATAATTGAAGCTCCAATAAACTAAAGGTTATACCCTTATGGCCAAGAATAAAAGGACATGGATGTCTTGGACATGTTTGTTCGATAGGATTGATATGATTTATGTAGAAACATATAATATATTACAAAGGACTAGATAAATAATATTGTTACCTCATCGATTAAGGAAACTGGAGAATAGATTTTGTGTTGGATTGGAAATTCTAGGTTCAGATATTTGAATACCCTCAATAACTGGAACAAAGAGTATGATAAATGAAAAATTTAAGTAAGAAAACATGTAAAACTATTGGAAAATTCTTAAAGGAAAATTATAGTGGCGCTGAAGAGGGAAAATAAATCCTTGGTTGAAAATACTTGAAGGACGAAATAGTCCTTAGATACATATATGAAATATAAGATAATTGGTTGATAAGAGGATACATTAAGAAAATGTGGACAGTCATATATGTGAAAAAACTGCAAAATATGTTATATATACGTAGGATTAGAGATAATTTCACCATAACTTATTGTTAAAGGAAAAATAAATCACGAGAACAACAATGTAGGTAATATAATTGGAGACTATTAAGTTGAAAATAATAGTAATATTGGCATTTAAAATTCCCCAAGGAACTAGAAAAACACGCAGGAACTTAGAGATAGTGCCGAAAAGATGCAAAAATTGTTAGCCTTACATAGAAATGGAACAGAGTAAAAGGATAAGAGCTAAAATCAAGAGCGAAAACATGTAATCCCTCAAGAAAAATGGCAAGGGACCCTAACAAGGGAAAAAAATCATTGTTTGGCATCAATATTAAGAATGAAATGGTCTCAAATTTGTATGGGGTTAGAGATCAATGTTGTTGTTTTGTTAGAAACTTCACAAATTAGATTGTTATTGAACCAGAATTAGATTTTTAAATATGGTTGAATGATGCATCCATAACTATGAAAAGAAAACTCTAAACTTAACTTTTTCTAGTTGATGTATTGTTCTAATATATATATTTACATGTGTGTGTGTGTGTGTGTGTGTGAAACTGTCCGGAATCAATGAAATCAATTATATTAACATGTTATGTCTTAAGAAAGTTGATACACATAAAAAATAAAAAATTTTGATTGAAGTGGGTGAAGTGAAAAAAGGCATAATTGCAGTTCTGTGAAGCTACATTTAATTATTTTAACTATGATACTTGAATTACCTATGTTGGTTGTATGAATTCTATACTTTTGTGGCTTAGCATTTGTGGCTATGAACTTGTATGAAACAAGTGGAAAAATAGCAAGGACGGACTTGGCTAAGTCCACTTTGGAAGTGGGATTAAAAATAATATAACAACCATGAAAGATGGTAGAGACAAGAGGGTGTCGTGCACTCTAGTTATGCATGACAAATGCATGTTTGAAATTATGATATAATAGCATAGAAATTTACCTGATACGTTAGCTTATTAGTTGCAACATATAGGGAGTATCAAAGTAAGTAGCTAGATTTTTAACTTTCAATGTTGTAGAATAAATGACGTTGATAGATATTTAAAGAGTGTGGAATTACCTGTTAATGAGTTTTAATAACCCAACTTTTCGGACTACAAAGTGAGTCCATGACCTTAATAGAAATTGGAAATTTCGCACTTTTAAATCTCATGAAAGAAACATTGGATGAGATACATATTACTTGAAACACCCTGTCATTAAGGGTGAAAAAAAATAAAGGGACCGATTATTATTGTGATGTTACACCAATGTTGTTGACCCTGTTGGGTGCATGTGGATAGCTTTGGTTGGGTGTAGGTGGATGATCATTTGGTGGAATGCATGGATGAAAATAGAAAGTACTGGCTTAGCATGTATCAATGTATTCTAAGGAATAAGCATGAAATGAAGATAAGAGTATTTTTTATTTTGGAACTAAGCCATTGTTCAAAATAAAGTGAGGTGGAAACACCTTTGTACTCAAGAGATCGGGGAGAAATGAAAGAGGAATTGCAGGAGATCACTTTTCTTTCCATCTTAAGAAAAAAATAGAATTGGGGAAACACCGAGGACTGTTTTTATAAAAAGTAGAGGAAGATGTAACAACCATATGGATTTTCTTTTATAAAGTCACGAGTTTTAGACATTCAACTATGACTGGATTTAATGGCAATGGAAGCCATGATGAGACTTATGTAAGGATGTAATTATTTTATTATTATTTGAGTTAGTAAATGAATTGCCTGGAAATATTTATGAAATAGCACTAGTGTCTAGAATATTTCTTGCAAGCTTATAAAAATTTGTTGGTGGTTAAGACCACATGATGGACCTTCCATAAAAGTCTCCTAAAAAATATCTAGGAGAAAATAATTAAAAAGAAATTAAAATAACATAATGGGAGAGAAAGATCATGTTAATTACTTAGTTGGAGATAAATATTAATTCAGATGGAATAAACCATTGTGGGAGAGAAAACAAGTGTTTAAAAAAAAGAAGAAGTAAAACTAAAACAAAAGGCTAAGGAAAAAGGCTAGTAGAGCTTAAAGGAGGATGCTACTAAAAGTATACTCGGAATAAATCTTTAAAATGAACCACCTCTGAATCAAAGGGGTTGTTGATTCCTGAGGCAACAAGATGTTATCTTGGGGGGAACTCTTGGAGACATTTCATGGTTGGATGGAACCTACTATGCTCTTGACTATTTCCCAAGCAGTGATTATGGTGAGCTGAAATTATATTTATGTCCTTGTGTTGATTCGATGAAATGATATTTAATGATAGAATGGAAGAATTGATGCATAGCATCCCTCTATGCACCTAATAAAATTCTTCATCTATATTCTAGTTGTTCTTTTATATTTTATTTTCATTTGCATACAAAGTTCCATATAAATACATGGACGATGAAGTTGTGAAGAGTAATGGCTAGTGAAATATTCATATTCTTAATTATCAAGGTAAGGTTTAGAGAAATGTTATCTAATTCTATATTTTGTGCATTTCTATGGGGGTAGTAAATGTTCTATCATGTCTTTCCCCTCTGAGCTGATGAGGGGGTCAATTTGCTATATAACAAAGTATACTACAGGTCAAAAGGAAAAATAAGGTATTTTTGTAGTATTTATTTTACTAATTGAAGAATATACTAGATTTCATTTAAGTTCCATGAATGACATATCTCTAAAATGGAATAAGATTAAAAAAAAAATCATTTGGTAGGGAACCATGGAGTATCTATGTTACTCCTATTTAGTAAATAAATGCATATCGTAATGTGCACCATTATCTAAATGTATTTATGTAACTAAATTACATACTTCCCCTATGTTTGCTAATTGATTATACAAAATATAGACTTTGAAAGTCTCACAAGTTTCATAATAAATACATTGATACTCGAAGTGACAATAGAGGAAGAAGGAGTTAAAGAATTATTAATAAGCGTGACAAGGTTAAAATATGAGGTATGGAAACTAAATTAGTAAGTTTTATTACCACAAACCTCTGCAGAATATGTTAAAAATGAATGGATATGTAATATTTACACAAGCAGATAAAATCAAGGAATAATCATACAAACTGACAGTCATAAGAGTAAAAATCTATACAAATAAAAGGAGAATATAGTTTATACCTTTAGTGGACTAAGTATAATATAGAAGAATTCCGCCATAGGTCCTTTCTTTAAATATTATGTATGGATAACTAAATCGATGTGGTTCAATTGAATACCCTGATAAATAGGGGATTAATACAATACAAGACTACAATCAAAGTAGTCACTAAGATAAATATACACACAAAAAAGGATTTACATAAAATAATATGTTGAATTACAAGAAAGCACAGTAATATTTAATTTCAATTTACATGCACATTATACATATTCTATAGAAAAATTGGGAAGGCCCATAAATAGTCGACAACTTAGAATTATAACCATGCAGCAAGTCATTGTAACTATAATCATGGGTGGGTAAACCCTTTGAGAAAACTGAGAAGTAGAAAAAGAACCCATATGTACAAGAAGGTAGGCATAAATACTGAGCGAAAACAAGAGTATGAAATCTCTTAATTAGAGAGCCATTAGAAACCATTGTATTAAGGATCAGAAACTATGTTAGATGACAAAGATGACCAACAGTTCATTTAAAGAGAAGATAAACTTGGTAGAGTTTAAAATTGAACTAAATTTGTACATTTTCGAAAAAAGAAATGATGGAAATTCATTTCCAATCACGAGGGCATGCTACTATAGAGTGGATGGGAGGCGAGTAAAATCATGGAAGCTGATCTATGAGCCATAGTAAAAGAATTTAATTCAACCTTGAACATGAATAGGACCCTTGAGGTATACGAAATAAAGGATTTATTTTTCCTAAAACCATACATGTACACATACCAAGCGAAGTGAGATTGGAAAGGAGAAAAATAAAGTAAACAAATTTAAAGGAATAATTTTGAAGGGTTTTTGGGAATCCATGCTTAGCTATGAAAAATAAGATAAACATCCCTCATTCAGTGCTACCAATATAGAAGACTATAAATTAACATATAAATGAATGATAAAAGTTTTTCCACAAGATCTTGTGAAAGAAAATGTTTCTTACCCTATTATAATAAGAACAAAGGCGGTAGAGAAAAAATAAGCAGACTTGCGAATGCTCAGGATTGAATGAGAGAAACCCTATGAAATTAAAATAAGTACATACAAATCTATAGTTATCTACTAATATGCAAAAATGATGACCAGGGGAGACACCCTATTTGGAGGATAAAAAACTCAATCTAAGGAAAATGTATATACTGCAAACCCTATGAAAGGTTATATAATGAAAGCATAAGGATATATATACATATATATCACCTCGTAAAATTTCCTTATCTTCTGCTAGCTATAAATTCAATTAGAAATGGAGATATTTCCATCCCTACAAACAAGGATAAAATTCACTTTAATACTTGATAGATGAAAATGTTAATAACTAAACACAAATCCATGATAGGATTTGAGTTAATACCTTAGATGGTTAGCAATAGCAAACGAGGAACCAAGTTGGCGTATGAGACCAGGAACATTATGCTAAATAATAATACAAAAAATTGTTCATTATAATATAGTCCATTCAAATGTTAGTGCTAAAAAGTAATGTTCAAAATTCAATATAGTTCATACCTTGGTTGACTAAAAGTCTTGAAATGCACTATTAATATCACGTATTAGAAAAAAGATGACATGAATTAGAAGTATCTATAATTATAGTAATTAAAAAATAAACTATAGTAATGGAGGCAAAAAGGAATGGAATAATTATACCTATTAAATTTTATGCGGCCCTAAATATCACATAGTGGTAAATGTAAGCCATATTTTGATGTTTGAAAATGAGAGGATAAAATATTATATGACTATACACATATATTTATGTATCTAAATAAGAGTATACACATGAAATCATTAGAAAGATATGAAAATAAATTAGTTATTGAAGTAAATAAACTAGCTAATGGTGAATGTTAGGAGGAGACATTAATGGTAGGCAAGAGAAACAACCTCTTGATGATTTCCATCATGTATTATATATACTAATCTTCAACAGATGTTTCATTGGCAACGTCTTGCCTTTCAGGGTTCTACTTACCCCTTAGTCTAGGTTGTTTCTTGTTCTTTTTTTCTTTTAAAATATATTTTTCTCTCCCACAAATCTTTTCCCTCGGTGTTTATCTTTAATTGAGTGTGTTTTTTAAAAAGTAATTTATGATAATTTGATACAAATCACTCCCAACATTTTCTCTAATACAAATGTCTCCCAACATTTTCCAGCTATATTTTCTAATTTTATTTATTCACAATATCATTTTCGAAATCCAGTTTTTTTTTTTGTGGCTTACTAACGACATAATAAAATAGTATGATAACAAACAACAAAGAAGATATTTACATAGCAACATAGGGGTGTTACAATGCTAATTCCGTAAATGAGTAGAGTAACTTGCACTTTCAAATGTTATTGTTGCATGATCTGTTTCCGTCCTTCCTTCAATCTTATAAAGGTTCCCAAACCTTTTAGCCTTCATGACTACCAAGATGCCTTTCGACAAATTCATAACTCCATCGCGAATTGTATATTTATAGCCAGCAAAATCTAGCACTCCAAAGATATTAAGTTCTTTCTAAGATCAGACACATTTCTCACCTTTGTTAATGTTCTAACAATACCATCATACATTTTAATCATGATACTAACAATCCCAACAATTTTCCATGTAACATCATTACCATGAAAACCACACAGTCATCAATAGATTGGTATGAAGGGAACCAATTCATGTGAAGCCACATATTATGGAAAGCACCAGAATCTAACAACAATTTATGATGATGTCGAGAAATAGTAAAAGTGTACAATACCTCATAAACAATACCTACACTTTTTCAACCAAATTATCTTCCTTTGTAGAGTCTTTTGTAGGAGCTTGTTCCTTTCTTCTCCAACAATCCTTCTTAAGATGCCCTGATTTGTCATAGTACCAACACTTTAACTTACTCTTCTTGCCTCTTGACTTTGATCTTGATGTGTCTCTCAAATTCTGATCTTTTTCTTTTGACTGATCTTGGCCACCATTGCTTCTAATGTTGAAGTTTCAAGGCTAGATTTCTATCGAGTTTCCTCAGATAGCCAAGCTCCCACAACAACATCAAAATCAACAATATTGATAAAACTAAAATTGATAAAGGCTACAAAATGATCCCAAGTCTCAGGCATATAACACAACAATGTAATTGCCTTGTCATATCCATTTCTACTGTCAAGTTTTCTGCTAAACTACTCCTTCTCTTCACTCTTCTTCTCTTCTGCTACTGCTCATCCTTTCTCTAATGCAAACCACTTCCATCCATCCAAAAAAAGGAACTCTTGTTTCATTCCACATTATTTATTTTATAAGCAAGCTCTCTTGTCTGTTTGTATTCTTTAGAGGATTATGAAATGAAACATAGTCTCTTGGACTTCCAAAACTACTCACAAGCTTGTCCTTTCATTTTTAGTTTATAAAAGTGTTTATAAAAAGAAAGTAGAGTTGAATTAACAACTTATTCAGAAATAATTATAAGAGACAAATCATATTTTGATTATCTACATTTTCTATTCAAACAATTATATGTATTCCAGCTTTTGTGTTAATGTTTAGCTTTCTCATTGATTAGCATAGCCTTTGTACTTCACATCACTTTCAGCCTTTTATATTCATCATTCAACATTTATGTACATTTTTCATTCAACATAAATTATCACTAATGTGCTTAATGACATCAACAACATTTATCAACATTAATCAATCAAGTTAACTTGACATCAATGCCAATATTGTCAACAATCTCGCATCTAAACCTTCCATAGCTCAAAGTTACTACCTCCATTGACCTTATTGATTTCATTAATTTCAAACTTGGCACCCTGCATCTTTGCCATTAACACAAACTTTTCCCAAAAGCTCTTTTACTATTCAGGAGCGAAAGCATAACATGCAAAGATATTAAATTACAAAAAAATAATGACAAATAAATAAGACAACAAAATAATCAAATATGGAAATTGACATAGAGTTTTACATGGTAAAACCCTCCTTTTGAGGTAAACATTGATGTGACAATGATAATCAAACAAATTGAATTGCAGAAAATAAGACACACAGTTTTATGTGGTAAAACCCTCCCCGTGAGGGAAAAATCCATGGCGCAGTGATAATCGATATTCATATTATTCTAAACAGATTTACAACCGCAAACTTAGAGACATACATTATCTAACCATTCTAAACACTCTCCATTTGTTTATAAGTTCTTATTGCTGCTACGCGCTTACATAGATAAATATCAACCTCTAAGATTTTTTGCTAAGACTCTGCACAACTTTTAAAGTACTTATAATAGAAACTTTTTACATATAGCAAAAATATTTCTTTTATATGTTTTTTACTAAACTCATATAAACATATATAAAAATTTTCCAGCCTCCCATATCAACCATTGGTAGACGAAAAGTTATGATAATGTTAATGTTGTGTCATTTCTCACCAATCGGTAGTCGAAAGGTGAATGCTGTCGCAGTGTATAAATGTAATAAGCGGCACTCATATTGACGCGCTTTGTCACACAAATTCAACTGAGTTAAAGTTAATTTCCAATCTCTTCAAAGCTCTTCGTTGATGAAAAAGAAATTGGAAAAATCTTTAATTTGAAGCTGACTTTCATTTCTTAAAATGGAGGAGGGACAGCTTTGACCGATCAAATTAAAGAATAAAAGTCCCTTTAATTTATTTAAGGAAAAGGGAACTGGAAAACTAGTTAATTTTTACAAACTTTTATTAATTTTAATTAATAAAGGGAAAATCAAGGAATGACATATATAGAAAAATTGGACTACATTTCTATTCATTTATATTTAATGATTAATTTAAATTAAAAAAGACAATGCTTTAAAATAATAAATAATACAATTTTCGGCAATTTCTCAGCAATCGGAATTTGGTACGCGATTTTCATGGCGCATTTAAGGATTTAACTGTACAAGTATAAATGCTGTCGCATACAGTATAAATGTTATTGAAGGCAATTCCTATTTCCAACCCCATTGAAACATAAATGCAGCCTGACATGCAAGGGATATAGCAGTTCTCTTGTATTTATGTTTCAATGGGGTTGACTTTGGCATTTTAGCAACAAAGCAACTGTTATTCCCCTTGCATGTCAGGCTGCATTTATGTTTCAATGGGGTTGGAAATAGGAATTGCCTGTTATTGAATCACCGTGTAATAGATGGCACTCATATTATCATATCGTCCCGCTTTGTCACAAATTCAACTTTTAAAATTAAAGAGGGACCGTTTTGAGAAAATTAAGGAATGGGCCATATAGAACAGTTGGCCTATGTTTATATTTAAAGATTAATTTAAATTTGAAAATAACAATGCTTAAAATAATAAAATAATTCAAGAGCTATTTGGTAATATTAATTATTTAAAAGTATAAATTAATAATTATAAGAATTGTTGTAACATGTTTAGTGATAAATTAATAATAATTTTATGATTTTGTTAATATTTTTTTTAATATAAATATTTCTTATTTTTCGATAAACTAATAATTATATGTTCAAAGCACTTTTTGTTAAAATAATTAATAAATGTCACTTGATTTTTATATGTTTAATTTATTTTATCATAATTTTTCATATTTTTGAAATGGTATGTATATTTATTGGTATTCAATATTTAAGTATTTTTTCACCAATAAAAATATTATTTTATTTGTATTTTATCATCTAATGTTTTATGATTTTAAATTGGTAAATCTATTTATAAATATTTAATTAGGATTTGATGTTTTCTTTCTAAACATATGAATCTGTATCAATGTCATTTACTATATCAAAATTTATATTCTACAAAAAGAGATGTGTGTTTATGAACATTTAATATAATATTTTTTGTTATGGTCATTTCTCTGTCATTTCAAATTCCATTTGATTTATGTATATTTAATTTATTTTGACATTATTCTCCACTTCTCCAAAGTCCATAAAAGTTTATAGACACTCAATATGGTATATTCTCCTTAGCATAAATGCCATTTGATTTGCATCTAATTGATAAAATAAAAATGTAAATTTATGTGCATTCAATATGATATTTATATGGCATTTTTTATATCTCACTATCAAATGTTATTAATTTACTTTTATCTAATTATAATGTATATTCACAAATATTTAATTTAGTATAACTCATATTTATAAATATTTAAATTTGTATTTTATAATTTTTTATTATAAAAGACGTACAAATATATTAATATGAACTTTTTAATTAAATATATAAATTTATGTCATGCTTAATTTCTTTAACATTTTTAAATAGCAGGTAACTTGACATATATAAATCTAAACTTTTTGTAAATCTAAAAAAATAATTAAAAATAAAATAATTTTAGATTTAAATAAAAAATATTATTAATGCATTTAAACATAAAACTAAATTTAATAAATAAACTAAGATAATATGTAAATATACAACTATCTTTATTAACCAATTATATTTGAATTAACCAATTATATATGAATTAACAAAGTCAATATACATAAATATCATTATTATTATAAATTAAATTAATACATATATAGATAATTTAGGTATTGATTAATGAACATACCTCTCTTTCAATAAAACATCTATTAACTAATAAGTTTTTAATTTATATATTTATTTTTTAAATATAAAACTAAATTATTTTGAGTTTTAATTTATTTTGATTAAATTTAGTCAAATAATTTTTAGTTAGCCATTTTTCATTGTTTGAAATGTATTTTTCAATGTTCAAAGTTCACAACTAAAACTTGTGATTCTAACCCATCCCTATAAAATTTTGGATAAATAAAAAAGAATTTAAAAAAAAATCCAAAACTCAAACTACAAGTTTAAAAATATAGTTGAAATAATAATTCTAACACTTCAAATTTATTTCTGAATATAATTAGTAATTAAATAAATTAATTATTATGGTTTTAAATTTTATAATAATAATAATAATACTAATATTAATATTAGATAATGTGATGACCCCAGACTATGTAAATGTGAAAATTTACTGTGGTAAAAGACAGTAAGACAGTTGTTGTTTATGTTTTTAAAACAAAACTGTGACAAACTATTTTATTAAAAGTAATTTAAATATTTTCTTGAAATGCTGGCAACCTCTAGGAGGTGGATTTGAAAGAAAGAGATCAGTTATAATAACTGATGGAAACTACCCTCCCAGAACAGGAAAAGTCCTGGCTGTAGGGGGGAAGCTCTGTGCTGTGTGGACAGACAGAGGAGACCTTTTCCAAGAAGAGGAAAAAGGAAAAGACAAGAAAAGACTGGTTAAGTCTGGTTAGGACCAGATAACCAAGCACAAAGTGCACAAATCTTGCTGAGGGCTTGAGGCCTGCAAGATGGCTCGGGGGGAGACTTCCGTCTGAGGGATGGATCTCATGGCTGGGTGGAAGAGCATAAACAAGCACCAGGTGATTGTTTGAGAACCTGTTCCTGGCTCTGGTGAACCAGGTACGGATTCAAACCGCGGTGTCCTGAACTGAATAAAAATATATGGTAAATCTACAGTAGGTGAATAAGGAATATGTTTCATTCTCCTAGATTATGTTATTGTATACAGTGAATGCACAGTAGAAAATAAGGTTTATGTTCATTCTCTTAAATGCTGTTATGATGTTGTAAACCAAGCTACCATAGAGTAGTTAAATTAAAAATTGGTTACAGACTAAGAAGGGGGGTTACCCAGGAACTGGCCACTAAATATTAAACATGACACAACCTCGTCCGAGAGACAGAGGCTCTGTGTTAATAACAGAACAATGAGTAAGAGAAATAGCAGGGCAGTACACCTTGAACATAGACCAACTGTCGTTAATGTGTCAACGGAAACGAATATCAGAAACCTCTGAGTCTGGTAGCAAGTACCGACTGTGGACGGGTTCCAGTCTGATGACAGAAGGAAATAAACTACAGCTATCCAGAACAAATTAACTGTTGATAAGTGAAGAAATGAATAAGCTACTCCAGCCAAGGAGAATCTTTATCTTTAAACTGAACTAAACCAATAGTGAAAAAAAAGGTACCCTGTGCATGTTACATATAAGCTCTGGTATATACATTCGAAAGAAGAGAAGCTTTATATATAGATATATTTTCGACAAAAAGAAAAGCTTCATGCACATGTATATATAAATATTCGAAACAGTGAGAATTTCAAGCGTATGTGTATCTGGCATATCCATGAAAACAAGAAACAGGTATTACCATCTCTATAACCCGGAAGCAACCTGTGCCAGCATCCGCAAGAGCAAAAGACGAATACATATAATGACTATCAGAGTGAATGGCTCGGAGCTATAACCATGGCCCGAGTAAAGCAATGAGACTGCCGTCGAGGTGGACGGGCAGATCTAACCATAACAAAAATAACCCATGCACTATCATCGATGAGTATATGAAATAAATAATCTATTACTGTAGAATACACAATATAGAAGCTCTGTTACTATTGAACGCACAGTATAGATTCATATAAGACGCACAGCATGAGTTGCCCTGAGGGCTTAGACGGAGTCGTAGATCCATGTACATAAATGTAAAAATAACACCCGATGGTGAACTCTGAGAAAAGAATAAACTGTACATGCATTGACAAGAGGAAACCCTTAAAACAAAGTCGAATCCATTAACTTAAATTTGTGCCAAATGGTCAGAACCGAAGCCAAAAGTCTGGCGGCAGATATAGCAAACCAAAATAAACGGCATGCCACAAGGGCAGCAATATAAACACATTAAATCTGTATATATATGTAAAAGAGAAACCCAGAAGTTCCGTCATGGAAATCACCTATCAGACCATCTAATGACATAACCAGACCACCAACTTAGTTGGAAACCGTGAGGGTTCTCTGCGGAGAATACCTCAGCAATGGAAGCATGGAAACCCGTTTGTGAGCGACGGTCTGCATCAAACCATGAAACCACATCTCAAGACCCAGGATCTTCGAGTCCTCGTATGCAGAACAGAGCATTCACAAATTGATAACTTACCTGTGACCGCCGTAAGGATCGGAACGCTGTGTATAGCCTCCCTGGCTCCGTCAGAGGAGGGGGTTGGATAATCCAGCTGTGCGCCCTAACCAGAAAGAGGGAAAAGTCAGTGTGGATTGTTCGAATAACCAGAACTGTAAATGCAAGCTTCAGATTTAGGAAACGAAGAACATTACCGTAATGGCTTGAAGGCGGCACTTCACAGCTTCCGGAGCAAATGCAGAGTGAGGAGATAGTGCTAGTGACATGGAACCAGGGATTAAACAGCAGAGCGGAGCCGAAAGGTCAACAAACAAATGAATCCCGGAAACTGCTCGGAGGAGTTAAGTAGGGGTTAAACCCTTGAACGCATCCTGGCCTTACGATCCATGGGTGTGATCCCCACCGTTCAAGCTTGGCGGGAGTAAGCAGCGAGAAGACCGAGGGCACCGGAATCGAAATATCACATGGCCAAGGTAACCACACATCGCCACCTGTCCCGTAAGGACTAATGTTATTAAGGCAGGGGTGATCTGTCACCTGCAAAGTCTGCGGCAAGACCATCGTAGGCCGCGCCACAATAGTCCTCACTGCTGTCGGTAGAGTAACCGTTAGGTTCCACCGTGAAATCAAAGGTGACCCAAAACCCATATGACAGCATACTTTATTACCACGCAGCATATATGAACAAAGGTTATAACAGAGTTAAACATAGGAATTAATGAGCTGAGAATTAAGTAAACAAGTATGTGAATAATTCGTAATGAGTTAGACATGCGCATATACATAAAAGATGCATCATGTAATGTATAGCAAGGTCAATACAGTAGGCATACATTGAATTTTTTTTTATATGTGGACATAGGTGTGACAGATAATTTAAATGTAAAAATTATAAATCATTAAATATATTTCTGAATATAATTAGTAATTAAATAAATCAATTATTATCGTTTTAAATTTTATATTAAAAAAATAATAATTATTAATTAATTAATTATAAAGTATTGGATAATTTAAATGTACAAATTATAAAGCATTAAATATATTTTATGGGGGAAATATTTAATTATTATTAATTTAATGCCACATGCTCTCACATATACAGCACTTATGTTGTTTAACCCAGTACTTATTACGAACTTTCTCTTAAATCTAATTTATGCTCTCCACTCTATTTCTCTTTGTAGGTGGAGAGAGACTCCAAATTTAATACAATGGTTTGGTAGTTGCTTCGACTTCACATCGTATATCCCAACTTCCTTGTCACGAGCTTTATGTTGGAACCAAATTTACCCCTATTGGAACGAGCTTTTTATGCTAAGACTTAATCGAGTGGTGACTTTAATAACCAAATTTACCCCTATTGTCGTAAATATCTGCGATTTAGTTCAATCTGAGACTCACTACGGAAAGTGGTGACTTTAATAACCAAATTTACCCCTATTGTCATAAATATCTGCGATTTAGTTCAATCTGAGACTCACTACGGATGTTTCCAGGCCTCTCATTGATCCATTTCAACTATTTAAACTCTCTACATCCATGCATTTCTATCCATTTTCCTACTCGGTAAAGACCATAGCAGAGGTGTTATAGATCATAAGAAAGAATGGCTCCTCAGGTTGCCAGTGATGATAAGAAAGCCGGGGCAGAAGTCTACTATGGAAGCGAAATTTGCAGGAAGAAAACCATTGAATTGCTTGAACAGGCAGGCCTTCCCAATGGCCTGATACTGCTTGATGATATTCAAGAATGTGGTTATGTGAGGGAAACTGGGTTTGTGTGGATGAAGCGGAATAAGAAGGTTGAGCACGAGGTCAAGGCGATTGGGAGATTGGTACAATATGATACAGAGATAAGTGGGTATGTTGAGCAACACAAGATGAAGAAGGTGAGTGGAGTGAAGAGCAAGGAGCTTCTTGTGTGGATCACCATCTCTGAGATCTCCATTGATGACCCAGCAAGTGCCAAGATTTGTTTCCAGAGCGCCATCGCTGGGATTAAGAAATCCTTCGCCGTGGGTGCCTTTCAAATCGAAGAGAATGATAACAAGGTGCCTTTGAAATTGAAGAGAATGATAACAAGTAAATGATGGGTTCTTTTAATAAATAAACACTGTTTTTTTGAAATTGAAGAGAATGATAATAAGTAAATGATGGGTTATTTTAATAAATAAACACTGTTTTCAAATATGATGGGTTCTTTTAATAAATAAACACTGTTTTTAAATAATTCTGTAGACTGTACTTGCACCCTTAATTTAAAAGATTTGAATAGCCAGTAAATGTTTAATAATTTTGATATTTATTCATGAGGAATTCTTGGCAATGATAGTAAATTGGTTTTTTATTTGATAATTAAACACAAATATATAGGGTTAGTAATATATATAGAATTGTTTATAACTTTTATTTTATTAATTACTAATTTTTTGTTTTTAATTTTGTTTTCTTTTTATTTAATTTTTAATTTTTACTTATATATTAAACTGAATAAAAGAGTAATTAGTGTGTATATACATACTCATTGTAGGTCCCTATGTTGTCCTGGAAAGTAATTTAAACATTACATTGGTAAGGATTAAAAGGTTCAATTCTCTTTTTCTGAGTTTTTCGCCGATGTCAATTTTGGAGATATTGAGATATGATTGAGATATGTTGTTATTGCATATCTGTTGCTAAGATAGATGATAGATATATCCTTATTTTGCTAGCGATTTTGTAGTTATGTACTACGATTTTGTTTTCGCACATGTTAATTTTGCATATCTATGGCTGAAATAGATGATACATAATATTGTTATGGATATCTTTTAATAAATATGTTATTATTTTAGCGGGGATTTTGTAATTATGCATTGCGGTTTTGTTAATAGGTTAGATGAACCTTCCATGGTTACAATTTTTATAATAATCATTGAACTTTTCTTACGCTGTGGGTTGAAAAAGAGAGAGTCTTTCTGGTTTCTTTTCCAGTTATATTTTAAATTTGTTTAAGACTGTACAATTTATATCATTTATAAATATGTAATTAATAAAAATATAATTAATATTTTATCTTTGGTGCATTTAAAATTAGATGGAAACTATTTTTGCCCAATTAGCTTAAAGCTATTTAAAGATTTACAATTTATAAAGAAGTAATTAACACTCATTTTTTATTAGATGAATAATACTTTTTTTAACTAATTATAAATTGTATGGAGAGAATGTTTTTTCAATAAGTGTTTATTATTTTGAAAAATATATATATGCGAGGATAGAAATTATTATAAATATTTATTATAAATTACTTGGGGAGAGAATACTTTTGGAATAAATTTTTATTATTTTGAAAAATATATATACGAGGGGATAGAAATTATTACAAATAGTTATTATAAATTATTTGTGTTTTAATATTAGGAATTTTTTTTTCAATGATTGTTATTTAAATTTAATTAAGTGGCAGATTTAAAAGTGTTTAGTTTACCTTCATAGTTTTTGGTCGCATGGTTTTAGCGACGTATGGTGTATTTCTCTTCACTTAATGAAGCTTATAAATAAGCTTAAAATAATTTATTTTAAGGTGTTAGAATTGAGTAGGTTTTATGTTCACTTGACCAATATCTCAGTTAGATGGGTAACCAAGGCTTTATGGCTAGCTTTTCCTTGTATGGATTTTTCCAGTAAAATTGTATAGTGTTGTTGTTATGTTATAACTAATTATATTTATCTTTCTTGCATGTTAATTCTTAAAATATGGTATCAAAGTCATCATTGTGAGTCACTAAATCCTGATTTATACTATCATAAAGATGGTAAGGTGGAATGAGTCAAGTGTGGATGAATCCATTTTTTTCCCAAGGAATTTGCTTAGTGTTGTTTTTATGTTATACTTAACTATATTTACCTTTCTAACATGTTTATTCCTAACTTGTGGTATTAGAATAGTCAATGTGAGCTATTGCATGACAGTATCATGAAAATGGTTATGCTGAATGAATTGGTTGGACCCATTGGATTTTTCCAAGAAATTTGTGTAGTGTTGTTGCTATTTTATAATTAATTATGTTTATCTTTCTAGCATGAATAATCATTGTGAGCTATTGCATGAGAGTATCATGAAAATGGTTATGTGGAATGAATTGGTTGGATTCATTTGATTTTTTCAAGAAATTTGTGTAGTATTGTTGCTATTTTATAATTAATTATGTTTATATTTCTTGTATGTTTATTCCTAACATGTTGTATTAGAGATATAATTGTGAGTTGTTGCACGAGACTATCATGAAGATGGTTAGGTGGAATTGATCCTATGTGTGGATGGATTGCTTGGTTTATTCCAAGGAATTTATGTAATATTGTTTCTATGTTATAATTAAATATATTTATCTTTATTGTATGTTGTAACATGTGGTATCAAACCATAATTTTTATTTGTTGCATATGACTATCATGAAGATGGTAATGCTGAGTGGATCAAGTCCGTTGGGTCCATTGGATTTTTCCAAAAAAATTGTGTAGTGTTCTTGTCATGGTACAATTAATTATATTGATCTTTCTTTCATGTTTATTCCTAACATGTGGTATGAGAGCCCATGAAGATGGTAAATGGTAAGTGGAATGAATCAAGTGTAGATGGATCCATGGCTCCACTAGTGTGATGCATTTCCTTGAGAAGTAACACTCAACTTGTTGGAAAAATCATGGAGAGAACATAGTTGCATGGAAATGGAAACATGGCTACATATTAAGGTCAAAGCAGTGGCAAGGTGAAAGTATTGTGGCATTTGGAGGCACATGTATGGAAAAAGGGAAAAAGAAAAAAAACATTAGAGACAATTGTTTTCTTAAACTACATGTAAATAGATGTATGACTATAAGACTTGGTTAGGCGTGTGTAACCCTAGTAAAGTCAAAAGTGATAAGTGGATGGCATGAGGTTTTCCTCAAATAATTTTTGTATGTAAATTTTAAAGGGAGGATTAGTACATAAATTTAAATTAGTCAAATGTCAATTGTTATATAAATTTGACTCGTCAAATGAGCTTAGTATATAATAATGAGGTCTAAAGTGAATAGGTGTTGGATTCACTCAACTAATAATTTTATATTTAACCAAAAAGTAATTAAAATTTCATAGATGATTTTTTTCATAAAAGTTTTTTCAAAATAACTTTGTTAATGTTATTTTTATATTATACTTACTTAAAAAAAAAACTCCAATACTTTTTAATTATTATTATTTATTCATTTGTAATTTTTTTATCAAATTTAAATCAAATATTATTTTATCTTGTAAAATTTAAATGAAACAAATAATTAATTTTTCAAAATTTAAAATTTTAATGAATGATATCTAAAATTTTAATGAATGCTCTTTTGAAATAGAATTTACTACCTTATTCCATTTTAATTATAAAGTTTGAAATATTATCCAAACATATTGTAATGAAATTAATTGTGTAAGGTTAATGTTATTATTATAATTATTTTGTTTTAAAAATTTATATTAAAAAATAATTTTAATATTTAATTTTTATTTTTATTTATAAAAGAAATATAAAAATTATATAAAATATTAATTTGGGAAATATTGGTAATGGTTTCATTGATTTGTTTTTTTATTATATGGTTAATTTTTATTTGGAATTTTGATAAATTATGAATACTTAATTTATTGCAACATATTTTTTTAAATGAATTTGAGATCATGGGAAAAAAATAATTGAATTCTTATAAACTGTGAATAATTAATCCATTGCAACGTATTTCTTTAATCACCCCAAAAATTCAAAACGATATATTTTAAAAAAATTATGAATATTCTTATATATCTAAAAAAAATATTTTATTTTTAAATTAATAATTTTAAATTAAAATAATTTTGAAATTTCATATGCAACAAATTTTTTTAACATATTAATACTCTTATCACTTGATTTTGATTAACCTATTTTATACTCTTATCACTATTTCGATTAACTTATTTTATCATTAAAAAGATATATATATTTTAAAATTAAATTTTGTATAATTGCGTATCTGGAGTATTCAATATCATCTCATTTTTGTTTATAGCGTTGAATTCAAATTCATATTTTAATAAAAATTATGATTTTTACATTGGGGGGAGAAAGTATTTTTAGCCTAATATAATATTTTAAAATGTAATATTTTTATTTAAAAAAATAATATAATAATTTTTTAATTTTTTTAATAAATTTATTTTTATTTTAAAAACTAAAAAAAATAAAAATAATAACTAGAAGGATAACTTAATTGATCAAGTTTTTGTTGCTAAGTTTCTGGCCTATCAAAAATTTATGCGTCAAATGATGTCTTTGGGGTTAGGTCTTGTTAGTTTGGCGGACATGTAGATCTCTTTTTATTGATCTACCTAGATTTAGGCCTTGTTAGTTTGACCCTTATTGATCTACCTAGATTTGTCGTTAGATATAAATCCCTTTTTATTGATAAGGTAAACCACCGGTAAATTTTTTTTTAATAAAATTAATAACAATATTACAAAGTTACTTTTTATTAAAATTATAACCATGCAACAAATCATTGTAACTATAATCATGGGTGGGTAAACCCTCCAAGAAAAAGTAAAGTGAAAAATAAAAACCATATGTACAACATTGTAGGCATAAATCCTCAGTGAAAACAAGAGTATGGAATCTCTAAATTACAGATTCATCGTTAAGAAAATATGTTAGATAACAAAGATGACCTAGGGAAAATATGTTCGGTAACAAATATGACGAAGGGTTCATTTAAAGAGAAGAGAAACCCCGTAGAAGGTAGCATGGTACTATAGAGTCAATGGGAGGTGAGTAAAATCATGGAAGCCGACCTGTGAGCCGTCCCGAAAGAATTTAGGTCGACCTTCAATTTGACTAGAAGTCTCGACGTATACGAGATAAAGGATTTATTTTTCCTTGAAATTATACAAGTACACATAACAAGCGAAGAGAGATTGGAAAAGAGAAGAATAAAGTAAACAAATCTGAAAGAATATTTTTGAAGGGTCTATGAGAATCCATGCTTACCTCTGAAAACGAGGATAAATGTCCTTCATTCAACATTGTCAGGATAGAAGACTATAAGTTAACATAGAAATGAATGATAAAAGTTTTTCCACAACATCACCCGAAAGAAAATGTTTCTTACCTTATTATAATAAGGACACAAAGGCGCGAGAAAAAAAACGGACCTGAAATAAAATGTTTTTTACACTATTATAATAAGAACAAAGACGCCAAAGAAAAAAACCGGACTCGAGAACGCTAAAGATTAAATGAGAGAAACCCTAGGAAATTTAAATAAGCACATACAAATAAGTGGTTATCCATTAATTTGAGAAAATATGACTAGGGAAGACACGGGGTTCCTAATCGAAGGATCATAAAATCAATCCAAGGAAAATGTATATATTGTGAACATTATGGACGGTTAGAATAATGAAATCATAAGGGTATATGTATATATATCGCTTTGTAAAATATTCTTAGACATTCAATTAAAAATGGAGATTTTTCCTTCCTTGCAATCAAGGATGAAATTCACTTTAATACTTGATAGATGAAAATATTCATAACTAAACGCAAATTGGTTTTAGTTGTTGAGGAAATACCTGAGATTGTTAGAAATATATTCAAAACCCTTTGAAATTACAATGCTAAAGTAATACCGAGTAGTGAATTGTAAAATATTCTTGCAATAAGAATGAACCAGGAAAAAAAAATTAGAATAACTCCAATTATAAACATAATGACTATAAGGAAAAGAGTCACCGAGCCATGTTACAGATCAGCACCATGGTTGTTTATGCCAAACAAATGGAATGAAATGGGAGTGTGAATAGAGGTTGGGGTTTGGAATAAACTTCACCAATCTTCTACTGTCAAAATTAAAAACCTCAATCCAAGCCATTGATGGGTTATTGTACCTAAGTCAGAGACGGTCATATGGAGTGAGTACTGATTGTACCTAAGTCTGAGATGGTCATATGGAGTGAGTGCAGTGTCGTTCTTTCATAGCGTGAGCCTAAAGCTAGGTGTCGTATGGTCCATTTTTCCATATACCATAAGCAATCCACTATGGAGTTTAAAAGTTACACAGAAATATCTAAGGAGATATGAAAACCATGGTATTATCTAATTCATTACTTAAATGGTTACATATAAATATGGGGAAGCGTTATTAAAATATATGACAGGTGATATGAGTGAAAGATATTAATACATTTAAAGTACTAATGTTTTGCAACAAGGTATTAATAATTGAAATAATAAGGATTTACCTAGAATTGGAACTTGTAACAAAACATCATAGCTAAAGAAAGCGTGGTATGTAGGGACACTTAAAATGATCCATCTCTCTAGAAGTGCAAAAACATCCATCAACTTGAGAAGGACGGAAAGGGGATAGGAGGAAGTAAGGTTAGTATTATTTTACAAGGATAGCAAACGAGAAACCGTGGCGACATATGAGAGAAGGACCACTATGCTAAATAATATTACAACAATGGTGCCTAATAATCTATTCCATTCAAACATTAGTGGTAAAGAGTAATGTTCAAAATTCAATATAGTTCGTACCTTGTTCAACTAAAAGTCTTGAACTGCACCAATAGTGTCACGTATTGGTAAGAAGATGACAAGAATTCAAAGTATGTATAATTATAGTAATTAAAAGGGGTGGTAACCGAGGCACAGAGGAATGGAATAATTATATATATTAATTTTATGCGAGTTAAATATCACATAGTGGTAAATGTAAGCCATATTTTGATGTTGGAAAATGAGAGGACATAATATTATAGCAGTATACACATATATTTATCTATATAAATAAGAGTATACAAATGAAATCATTATAAAGATATGAAAATAAAATAGTTATTGAAGTAATAAATTAGCTAATGGTGAGTGTTAGGAGGAGATATTAATGGTAGACAAGAGCTTTGTGGTAAAACAAATAAAAAAAATGTCTTGAAATTATGGAGGAATATTGCAGTATTGGAATGGAGAGTAGAGACATTACATATGGTATCAAAGTTGTAGGTTCAATATTGAGGCCTATGATCCAACTCATAGCTAAAAGATAAGAATGGGCACTAGCTAGATCCAACTTAGGTGTGACTAGGAGATGAATTGTCACCTTCAAAAACGTAATTGTTGGAAGGAGTAGAAGACTAGAAAACTTGAACTAACTAGTAGTAAATCGATTCATGAAATGGTTGTGGAAGAGAGATATTAGTAACATGATATTTGATAGAGTTATAGCTAGGATATGAGAATTGTATTAAGGTTTGAATATAAAAAAAAAAAACTAATTACATTAAAAGCTCTCGTGTATATTCAAAAAGACCCCTAGTAAGGTGAGATGCAATAGGAAAAGTTAAATTGACAAAAAGACAGAATAATAAAACACTACTCAATTAAATAGATTTAAATAAATGGCACAAGGCTAGTAGAAAATGGAATGTGGTGGTGATATCTATATATAGAAGTTATAGAAAGAAAATAGAAAAAACACGTTACTAGTATATATGTACCTGCTTAGATCTAAAAAATAAATAAATATCAATATATAGTAAATGAGAGATATAATGAGTGTATTGAGATTGTCCAAATATTTTGCATAGATGATTTGTTGTTAGTGTTAAGTACTAAAAATTCAATAATATTACCCCATACACCAACTACAATAGAGAGAGATAACCTCCTTTCAGCTCTTTTGAGCTTGCAACTGAGGTGAATAAAGTACAATAACAGAAGAAGTGATTCCATCCTCGATTCTAAATGGAAAGATAATACAAAGACAAATTGAATAAAAGTTTTTATAGGAAGTTCAAGGGAGGTATAACATACTCTAATAAAGAAGAAAAACATAGATGTATATGTTTTAGTAGCATCAAACTGTTACCTAAGAATTTTGTATAAGAGGAAACCCCTATGCATAATAGGTACTTATTAGATAAAATAAGGAAAGCATAAAGATTGACTTTTACATTATTTACTTGGTGGTGAACCTTATATTATAGAATACAAATAGAAAAATGCACTATTAGAAGAGGAAGAATAGAACAAATATTGAAGAATTAGTTGTTACAAAATACATGAAGTGATTAATATTCAAGCATATCAAGGCAACAATGTAGCTCTCTAAGAATAAAAGTAGTAATATTTAAATTGTGTTTAATTGTGTAAGGATATAATTAATTCACATATCATCAAAGGAATTCCTTAAATAAAATAAAGATTAACCATGTATTTAAAATTGTATTGAAAGTAAAGATTTAGAATTGCACGTACTCATGGTGTGTACTACTATTTGGTTCTAGAAAGAGATAAAATGGAAGGGAAATGTAGACCATATCATTGTAAAAGGATTGTGTAATTCTTATAGGCTAATAAGTCATAGCAAGTGGTACAAGAGCCTTATAATAAAATTTTCCATACAAACAAATTGCTCAAAAGAAATCATGTATATAAGAAGAAGAATCATATAGTAGAAATTGGGATATTGTGAAAAAAACATATCCATGAGTAGATATATGTAAATATATATAGGTTTGTGTGTGGATAATAACATAAGAAAGGATTTTATCCTAGGGATTAGGGGCATGCAATGCATACATAAAAGCACAAGATGTCATAAGGTATAAAAATACCAACATAGAATGACTTAACTAGGGATTAAGAACAAGTATCCTACAAATATGGTGTAGCACAATACAATAGTCTTCTTGAGCCTATTGAATATTGAACTAGGGAAAAACTAAAACACTTCTATCAAGAAAATAGATGCTAACAACGTAGCTGAAGCTCAAGGATACTAAAGGTTATACCCTTATGGCCAAGAATAAAAGCACATGGATGTATTGGACATGTTTGTTCGATAAGATTGATATGATTTATGGAGAAACTGATAATATATTAAAAAGGACTAGATAAATAATATTGTTACATCCTCGATTAAGGAAACTAGCGAATGAATTTTGTGGTGGACTGGAAATTCTAGGTTCACATATTTGAATACCCTCAATAATTGGAACAAAGAGTATGATAAATGAAAATTTTATGTAAGAAAACATGTAAAAATATAGGAAAATTCTTAAAGGGAAATTATAGTGGCCCTGAAGAGGGAAAATAAATCCTTGGTTGAAAATACTTGAAGGATGAAATAGTCCTCAGATACATATATGAAATATAAGAGAATTGTTTGATAAAAGGATACATTAAGAAAATGTGGACAATCACATATGTAGAAAAGTTGCAAAATATGTGATATATGTGTAGGATGAGAGAGAATGTCATCATAAATTATGGTTAAAGAAAAAATAAATCATGAGAACAACAACGTAGGTAGAATAATTGGAGACTATTAAGTTGAAAACAATAGTAAGATTGGCATTTTACCTTCCCCAATGAACAAGAAAAACACACAGGAACTCAGAGATAGTGCCGAAAAGATGCAAAAATTTCCAGCCTTACACAGAAATGGATCAGAGTAAAATGTCCAAAGCTAAAATCAAGACTGAAAATATGTAACGCCTCAAGAGAACTGGCAAGAGACCCTAACAAGGGGAAAAAAAATAAATGTTTGGGATCAATCTTAAGAATTAAATGGTCCAAAATTTGTATGGAGTTAGAGATTAACGTTGTTGTTTTGCTAGAAGCTTCACAAATTAGATTTTTATCGAACCAAAATTAGACTTTTATTTATGGTTGAATGACGCGACCATAACTATGAAGAGAAAACTCTAAACTTAGCTTTTGTTAGTTGATGTATTGTTCTAATATATATATTTACACGTGTGTGTATGAAACTGTTTGGAATCAATGAAACAGATTATATTAACGTTTTATGTGTGAAAAAAGTTGATACACGTAAAAAATAAAAAATAAATTATTGATGTAGGTGAAGTGCAAAAATGCATGATTGTAGTTTTGTGAAGCTACATTTAATTATTTCAACTACGATACTTATATTACCCGTGTTGGTTGTATGAATTCTATACTTTTGTGGTTTAGTGTTTGTGGCTATGGACATGTATGGAACATGTGGAAAAATAGCTAAGAGGGACTTGGCTAAGTCCACTTTGGGAGTGGGATTGAAATTATTATAACAACTATGAAAGATGCTAAAGACAAAAGGGTGTCTTGCACTCTAGTTATGCATAACAAATTCATGTCTTAAATTATGATAGAACATCATGGAAATTAACCTTATATTAGCTTATTAGTTGCAACATATAGGGATTATCAAAGTAAGTAGCTAGATTTTTAACTTTCAATGTTGTAGCATAAACGACCTTAATAGAAATTGGAAATTTCATGCCTCTAAATCTCAAGAAAGAAACTTTGAATGAGATCCATATTAGTCAGAACACCCTTTCATTAAGGGTGCAAAAAAAAAGGAACCTATTATTATTGTGATGTTA
This sequence comes from Pinus tabuliformis, assembly GCA_031772625.1. NCBI lineage: Eukaryota > Viridiplantae > Streptophyta > Pinopsida > Pinales > Pinaceae > Pinus > Pinus tabuliformis. The sequence goes on along the minus strand of CM062811.1, from coordinate 573,608,408 downwards.
GACTAACGTTGTTGACCCTGTCGGGCGCATGTGGATAGCTTTGGTTGGGTGCAGGTGGATGATACTTTGGTGAAATGCGTGAATGAAAATAGAAAGTTCTGGTTTATCATGTATCAAAGTATTCTAATGAATACAATGAAATGAATATAAGAGTATTTTTTACTCTATAACTAAGCCATCATTCAAAATAAAGTGAGGTGGAAACACCTTAGTATTGAAGAGACTAGGGTAGAAATGAAAGAGGAAATCCATGAGACATTTCTTTCCATCTTAAGAAAAAAATGGAATTGAGGAAACACTAAGGAATGTGTTTATAAAAATAAGGGGAAGATGTAACACCACTATGGCTCTTCTTTTGAAATAGTTACAAGTGTTAGACATTCAAATATTATTGGATTTAATGGAGATGGAAGCCATGATGAGACTTATGTGATGATGTAATTATTTTATTATTATTTGAGTTAATCAATAAATTGCATGAAAATATTTAGGAAATAACACCACTGTCTAGAATACTTCTTGTGACCTTATAAAAAGTTGTTGGTGGTCAATTCCACATGACAAACCTTCCATAAAAGTCTCCTAAAAATCTCTAGGAGAAAATCATTAAAAAAATAAATTAACATATCGGGAGAGAAAGATTGTGTTAATTAATTAGTTGGAGATAAATACTAATTCAGGTGGAATAAACCATTGCGGGAGAGAAAAAAATGCTTTAAAGAAAACGAAAATAACATATTTCAAAAAAAAAACAAAAACAAAAACAAAATAAAAAGGCTTAGGAAAAAGGCTGGAAGATCTTAAAGCATGGGAGATCTTAAAGCATGATGCTGCTAAAAATATACTATGAATAAATATTTAAAATGAACCACCTAAGAATCAAAGGGGTTGTTGAGTGCTGAGGCAAGAATAGCTTAACTCGGGGGGGACTATTGGAGACATTTCATGGTTGGATGGGACTTGCTTTGCTCCTGCCTATTTCCCAAGCAGTGATTATGGTGAGATGAAATTATATTTATGTCCTCGTGTTGATTCTAATTGTGAAATGATATTTAACGATAGAATGGAGGAATTGATGCATAAATTCCCTCTATGCACCTAATACATTTCTTCATGTGTATTCTAGTTGTTCTTTTATATTTTTTTGCAATTTGCATACAAATTTCCATATAAATACATGGAAGATAAAGTTTTCAAGATTAATGGCTAACGATAAGAGTTGTGATGACTCTCTCTCTCTCTCTCTCTCTCTCTCTCAATATATATATATATATATATATATATATATATATATATGAGAATTTTTCATTGTTAATTATGATGGTAAGGTTTAGAGAAATGTTATCTAATTGTATATTTTCTTCATTTCTAGTGGGGTAGTAAATACTTTATAAAGTATACTAAAGGTCAAAAGTTAAAAGAAAGGAGGCGTTTTTGTAGTATTTATTTTACTAATTGAAGAATATACAAGATTTAATTTAGGTTCCATGAATGGCACATCTCTAAACTAGAATAAGATTAAAAAAAAACCATTTCGTAGGGAACCATGGAGTATCTATGCTACTCCTATTTAGTTAATAAATTCATAGAGTTTTGTGAATAATTATCTATATGTTTTTATGTAATTAAATTACATACTTCCCAAAATTTGATAATTGATTATACAAAATATAGACTTTGAAAGTCTCATATGTTTCATAATAAAGACATGGATACTGGAAGTGAAAATATAGGAAGGAGTTAAATAATTATTAACAAGCATGAGAAGGCTAAAATATGAGGTATGGAAACTTATTTAGTAAGTTTTATTACCACAAATATCTACATAATATGTTAAAAATCAATGGATAGGTTATATTTACAAAAGTAGATAAAATCAAGTAATGGTCATACAAATCGACAGTCATAGGAGAAAAACACTATATGAAGAAAAGGAGCAGATAGTTTATATATTTAGTGGAATAAGTATAATATAGAAAAATTCTACCATAGGTCTTTTCTCTAAATATTATGTACTGATAACTAAATCGATGTGGTTGAATGAAATAGTCTGATAAATATGGGACGAATACAATACAAAACTATAATCAAAGTAGTTATTAAGATAAATATACACAAAAAAAAGGAGTTACATAAAATTATATGTTGAATGATAATAAATCACGGTAATATTTGATTTCAATTTACATGCACAATATACATATTCTATATAAAAATTGGGAAGGTCTATAAATAGTCGACAACTTAGAATTATAACCATGCAGCAAGTCATTGTAACTATAATCATGGGTGGGTAAACCCTCAGAGAAAAATGAGAAGTAGAAAAAAAACCCATATGTACAACCAGACAGGTGTAAATCTTGAGTGAAAACAAGAGTATGAAATATCTTAATATCAGAGCCATTAGAAACAACTATATTAAGGATCAGAAAATATGTTAGATGACAAAGATGACCAAGCATTCATTTAAAGAGAAGAGAAACCTTGTAGGTTTTTAAATTGAAATAAATATGTACAATTCCGAAAAAAAATGATGGAAATTCATTTCCAATCACGGCAACATGCTATTATAGAGTGGATGGGTGGCGAGTAAAATCATGGAAGCTGACCTATGAGCCATCATGAAATAATTTAAGTCAACCTTGAACATGACTAGAACCCTTGAGGTATATGAGATAAAGGATTCGTTTTTCCTTGAAACCGTACATGTACACATAACAAGCGAAGAGAGATTGGAGAGCAGAAAAATAAATTAAACAAATTTAAAAGAATAATTTTGAAGGGTTTTGGGGAATCTACGCTTAACTGTGAAGAAAAGGATAAACATCGCTCATTCAACGCTCCCAATATAGAAGACTATAAATTAACATATAAATGAATAATACAAGTGTTTCCACAAAGATCTGGTGAAAGAAAGTGTTTCTTACACTAATATAATAAGAACATAGGTGTCAGAGAAAAAAAAAACAGACTCGTGAACACTAAGGATTGAAATAGAGAAACCCTATGAAATTCGAATAAGCATATACAAATATGTTTTTATCTACTAATATGAAGAAAAGATGACAAGGGGCGACACCTTGTTCCTAATCGAAGGATAAAAAACTCAATCCAAGGAAAATGTATATAATGTGAACCTTATGCAGAGTTAAAATAATGAAATCATAAGGATATATATATATATATATATATTAAAATTTTCTTATTTTCTTCTAACAAGGCATTTAATTAGAAATGGATATATTTCCATCCCCTATAAACAAAGATGAAATTCACTTTAATACTTGATAGATGAAAATGTTCATAACTAAACACAAATCCACTCTAGGATTTGAGCAAGTACCTTAGGTGGTTAGAAATATATTCCAAGCCCTTTGAAATTAGAGCATAAAAGTACTACCCAATAGAGATCTGTAAAATATTCCTACAATAACAAACCAGGGGAAGAATTAGAATACGTGTACCATTAAGATCTATATGTATAGAAAAACAAAAAATGGTTATAAGGCAAAGCATCACCTCATTAGGTTACAAAGAAGCAACATGGACCTACATGCCAAATAAATAGAATGAAATGGGAGTGCGAATTGAGTTTGGGATTTTGGAATAAGATTGACCAAACTTCAACCCTCCAAATTAGAAACCTCAATCCAAACCATTGATGGGTGATTGTACCTAAGTCTGAGACGGTCATATGGAGTGAGTACAATGTTGTTCTTTCGTAGTGTGATCCTATAGCTAGGTGTAGTATGGTTTGCCTCCCATATAACATAACCAATCCACTATGGAGTTTAAAATTTATAAAGAAAATATCTAAGGATATATGAAAACCATGGTATGGTTGAATTCATCACTTGAATGGTTACATATAAATATGGTGTAGTGTTATTAAAATGTATGACACGTGATATGAGTGAAAGATAATAATACATTTAAACTATTAAGGTTTTGCACAAGGTATTAAAAATTTGAAATAATAAATATTTACTTAGAATTGGAACTTGTACAAAACATAGCCAAAGAAAGGGTGGTATATAAGGACACATAAATAATCCATCTCTCTAGAAGCACAAAATCATCAATTTCAGAATGATGAAAAGGGGACAAGACCAAGTAAGGTTAGTCTTATTTTACAAGGATAGAAAATGAGGAACCGAGTTAACATATGAGACTAGCAACATTATTCTAAATAATAATACAACAATGGTTTATAATAATGTAGTCCATTAAAATGTTAGTGGAAAAGAGTAATGTTCAAAATTCAATATACTTCATAGCTTGGTCGACAAAAGTACTGAATTGCACTAGTAATATGACGTATTGGAAAAATGATGATATGAATTAGAAGTATGTACAATTATAGTAATTAAAAAAGGAGATATAGTAATGGAGGAACAAAGGAATGGAATAATTATACCTATTACATTTAATGCGACCTAAATATCACATAGTGGTAAACGTAAGCCATATTTTGATGTTAGAAAATGAGAGGAAAAAATATTATATCACTATACACATATAATGTATCTAAATAAGAGTATACAAATGAAATCATTATAAAGATATGAAAATAAATTAGTTATTGAAGTAAATAAACTAAGTAATGGTGAATGTTTGGAGGAGACAATAATGGTAAGCAAAATTCTTGTAGTAAAATCTACAAACAAAAAAATATTGTCTTGAAATTAGAGAGGAGTGTTGCAATATTGGAATGGAGAGTAGAGATGTTATATTTAACGATGAATTGAATCCACCAACTCCCTACTAAGATAAGACATACTTACCAAAGAATAAACCACCTCATTGATTCTTGAGTGGTTTATTTTTATAATTTTTTCCTTCCCTAGTAGATTTTAGCAGCATCCTGTTTTTGTTTATGCCAACCCACTTTCTTAGGCCTTTTTCTTTATGTTTTTTTTTTCTTTTTCGAAAAAAGGTTCTTTTCTTTTTTCCGTAAAGCCCTCATTTCTCACTCGTGACACTTTAATTCACCCAACTTAGTATCTTTCTATGACTAGGTGATTTAATATATCTTTCTCTCCCATCATATTAGATCCTGTTTATTTCCTCATAGGGATTTTTAGGAGATATTTAAGGGAATATTTATCTTTAATTTAACCATCAATATCTGTTTATAACTTGGCAATAATCATATAATTCTATTGCTTATTTCCCAAGTAATTTCCCACATTTTATTTATTAATGAAATTCTATTAATTACATCACAATAATTTTATTGATCACATCAGTTCCAAGTCTAACATGGCTTCCCCAACCATAAAATATAAAAAGAGTTAACGTCTAAAGTAGTAACTCATAATTATGAACAAAAATAGAGGGGTATTACATTGATTGTGAAATGAGTTATGGTTTCTGGGGATGTGGTATTGATAAGGCATTATATTTTCCCCTCATATTGTGACAAAGCCTATTTAAATATTCATAATATACATGGTAAAATTTTATTGTAAGTATTTATTTTTTATATCCTTATTAATTAAATTTAAATATGGTTACAAAACTTGATTATTAGTCCCTCCCAAGGTAGGAGTCTAGCAACCTGCCAAGGTAGGAGTCTAATAATTGATTTTTCTATTGACTATTATTAGTTTAGCATTGACCAATGCAACTTATAATGTTTAACTTTAAAAAATAAATATTTATTTTTTAATATTATTAAAAAAACTATTTTCAAACATTTGATTAGACCTTAACTTGAAGGTCCTATTGTAGCCTTTTCATAATATAATTTGATATAGATAATTGCATCACATTTTAATGCCATGATTTATGGATATGGTTCCAATATTCATACATTATTTCTAGATATTTGTGTAGTGATTTTTTAATCCAAAAAAAAATTCCTTGAAAATATCTCATACTCATGTAAATAACATATCTACCATTAGTTACTTCCCACCATAATTTAGGAAACTCTTTGCAAAAAAACATTGATAGAAACAATATGTATATAAATATTCTTATAAGGAGTCACTTCCCACCCACCATTATTTATTTTTCCCTTAGTACCTTTGTAGGTGTAAAACTATAAATGTGTGGACTTACAACATAGTCTAACTTATATACGAATTAGCTTTTTTCACTGGAATCCAACAATACAATCTCAAGCAATAATGTGCTTTTTTTATTGTTTAAAATACATTTTTAAATTTATAAATAGATTCAATGCCTTGAAAATCCCTAAGGCACTCGAATTATATAGATTAAACAACTTAAAATCAAGTTCTTAAAAATCTTTGCGAGATTATGGTTAAAATTAACCAAGAAAAAATGTCGTGAAAAAGGTCATTCGTCTATAAGTTAGAATAAGTCGCAGAATTACTAGTGGCTACTACCCACCAAACTTTAGTTCTTGTGTGCCGATAATAAATTAATTTATCCACTTCAAATCTTAATTTATTAGCTCTTTCTAAAGCAAGATTATAGGATTAGATTTACCTATTGACCAATCAATGAAATTAAAACATATGAAACCAACATTTTTTTTTCTATATATATTTTTCCCATCATTTAAAAAATGTTGACATACAATATTTTTTACATTACGCCTAACTCCTATACATCTCCCCAATACTAGGTTGTAGAGTGTCTCTCAACACAAATATATAGGGTCATATGGGGACCAAAATGATAATCTATTTACTTTGATTAGATTATAACCATGTTACCTTTACTATAATTAGATTATAAACAAAGTAAATAAAATAAATAAATAAAAAATAAAAGGATCCACTCCCCCACCCCCACTTTCTAGAACACCTGCTCTTCCATCATGTGACATAATGCATGCAGATAACCATGGAAATAATATAAACCATACCAAACATGTTCCCACTTGTTATTTTATTTGCATACAAAGGGCCTAAGAATTACATGATTAATAATTTAGGGCAGTGATGCCCATTGTTTCTCTACACCATGAGAATTTCTTAGTAATAATAGGATTTTTCAATTAATATACAACATTCTTACAAGTATGAACCTTCACGACCAAAACCTTCTTATATTCAACCATGTCTCTCACAAAGTGTTATTGAACATCAATATGTTTCATTTTATATTTTTATTTGTCAAAAAATTACACTTTAATTGTCACAATCTAAACTTACAACTTGTTATATGAAGCCAATAATTATACACAATCTAGATGACCGTACAAATCTTTTACTTGCATGAATGGTTACCATGTGTTTATCTTGTATAGTTGAGAGTGAAACAATCTCATTCTTATCAAGTGAATTATTCATCCAAATATAGTAAACACATTTAACCACTTTTATATATTTTGTGATCCAGACATCCAATCTAGCCTACATCAATAAATCCATGTCCATCTAACATTATGTTTACTCTACATCTTCCTTGGTAGTGAATTTCATAATATGTAATGTCATGAAAGTACCTAAAAACCCTCTTTATAGTTCTTTAATAGTTTGGAGGTGATGGTTCATGTTGTGTGATTTATTTCACTAATATCACTCACACTTCATCACCCCCATGAGCATCACCCAATGCAATTAGTGCTATGTGGAATATTCAAAATCATGAGAATTTTTGTGAGTTGAGACTAATTCTGATGGATATGCTCATAGTTTAATCACTTACTATATGCAATTAATCCCGAAAAAAAGACATATAATATGTTGCACTATGAAATACCAATGCTTAAATGAAAAGAGTTAAGGAGATGTAACTTAATAGTTCATATGCAAAAACAATTGCCAATATTTTGCAAATGGAGTAGAAATCTATGTGGACTTTATTGTGGGGAGAACTCCAAAGTTAAGAACACTTAAGCCAGAGGATACTTGGTATGAATGACATCCCGGGAAGTCGTATTTATGAAGTGCAAGCCTTGGAATTGATGATTGATGATATGTGATTTATTTAACTAGTATCAACCCCACTTCTTCACCCTTATGAGCATTGCTCAATGTAATTTGTGTTATGTGGAATGGCCAAAATCATGAGAAGTTTTGCTAATTTAGACTAACACTCATGGATATGGGCACATTGAAATGATTTACGATATGTATTTAATCCCAAAAAGTATATCTAATATATTTCATTATGAAATCCCCATGCTTAAATGGAAAGAGTAAAGGACTCCTAACTTAATAGTTCATATGTCACAATACTTGATAAGGGTTTTCAAATGGGGTAGCAAGCTAAGTAGGCTTGATTGTGGGGAAAAATCCATATTTAAGCATGAGTGAGCTAGAGGATTCTTCAGATGGGTGACCTACGAGGAAGTCTTGGTTACCAAGTGCAAACCTCGATGGTGTTGATTAATGTTATCTTATTTATTTCGCTAGTATTAATCCCACTCATTCACCCATGTGAGCGTCACCTAATGCAATGAATGCTATGTGTATTGTTCAAAATCATGATAAATTTGGCTACTTAAGACTAATACTCATGGATATGGTCATAGTTTAATGACTTACTATATATAGTTAATCCCAAAAATGATATTTATGTTTCATTGTGAAAGCCCCATGCTTAAATGTAAAGAGTGAAGGGAGATCTAACTAAATAGTTCATATGGCAGAATACTTGCTAAGGTTTTCCAAATGGGGTAACAAGCTAAGTGGGCTTAATTATGGGGAAAAATCTATAGTCAAATTCACTTGACCCAAACGAGTTTTGGGATGGGTGACCTCTCAAGAGGTCCTAGTTACCAAGTGTGAGCCCTCAAGATGATGATTCATTATATGTGATTGCTTTCACTAATATCAATCCCAGTTCTTCACCCCTATGAGCATTACCCAACGCAATGAGTGTTATATGGATTAATAAAAACCAAAAAACATTAGTGAGTAAGAGTAATACTTATGGATATGGATATAGTCTATTAACTTACTCTATGAAATTAATCTCAAAAATGATATCTAACCCTTTTCTTGTGAACTCCCATCCTATTGTTACTAGAAACCACAATATCAACAACCACATCTCTACCTTGAAAACTCTTTGTAAGGAATTGAAACATCAACGAGGTCATAGAAAATCCTCTACTCAATGTATAAGTGCATAACCCTATTATATATCTATCGACATTTTATTTTATAATATTTCCAACAACTTTTCCAATACTATAATAATTTATATTGAGTTAATTTGAAGGAGGTAATATAAATATTGGAAAATGTCTCTCCTTTAATCACACAAAGTGAAAATGAGAATCTTATGTAGTAAATTTCTAACGAAGAGATTTCGAATAAAAGAAGCCCGTTCATCGGATGGATTGTTAATCCATTTTTATAGGGTGTGTTGGAACATCATTAAATTTGATTTCATTAGACTTATATAATTTTTCCATACATCAACAAAAATTAGGTTAGACACTGATTCAACTTCCCTATCACCCATTCATTTTTGTTGTGCAACACTTCCTATAGAGTGATGGCTAAAATAACAAGTAACTAGTTGAAAACATTTCTTCTTAAAATTATATAAAAGAATTGACAATTTATGGAGAGAAGAAGATTGTCGATATTATTATAATGATTTTAGAAGTAATACATTGCAGTTGTGCAATGGGAGATAAAGGTATGATCATCAAAATTTTCATGGAAATTAATTTTTATAGGGGTAGGCGTTCCTTATTTTGTGATGTTCTTCATAATTTTTTCTTTTGTGCTACATTTATTCGTTGGGTTTTAGCATGCATAAGTGACCGTTGGATCACCCTCTTGTATATGGGAGATCCACTACCTTTTCCAAATAAAGTCCAGGACTATGTTAGGGATGTTTATTATCTCCTTTGTCGTACATAATCATGGTTGAGTCCTTAAGCACGAAGCTAGAACAAAAAAGAAGCAATGTTAACTTACCCAAAATAAAGGTGGTGAGAGGTGTCAAAAGTATCGACCACTCATGATTTAAAGACGATAAATAATTTATTCGCATTGCCTCTTCCATCATGGAAACAAAGTTTAAATTTTTTTTAGATATTTTCACCATGGGGGATTAACCATAAAAAAATTCAAATCCATGGATGCAATGTAAGCAAGGAATTATTTCTATTTTTCCATAATTTTATTATTTCCTCATAAAAAAGTGTAGTCTTATATTAGATATCTAAAAATTCATATTTGTTTCCCTCATCTTCTCAAATGTGGAAAAATGTTGTAAGTTGAATAAAATCTAAGTCAATTGGTGGTTCAATGTTTGAACCAAATTAGAAAATTATTCCCTATTCAATATATTCTTTTAAATTTTGTTATGTTTCAATTCTCTACATCACTTGCTCTAGTAGGTGTAATGCAAAAATTGCTTAGGAAATAAGGTGATTTGTATGTAAAGTAGGAAAGATTAGATCCAAAAGATTACATTTAGATAAATGGTAAATAGTTAGGGATCTAAAGGAGCATGTGATGTTTCACATAAATAACTTCTATAATGAATTTAGCCCTAGGAGCTAAACTTCTATGAAGGATGATATTTCTTTAGTGTGAGTCGTGGAAAATGATTTTTGATAAGAAATATTTTATGGGGGGGGGGAGAAAATATGTGTTGGCAACAATCTATATATAGGAAAAGGTTCACCCATATGGAATTTAATTAAATAATTTGTCCCTATTATTCAAAATCATTTAACATTGGTTCCTAAAATTAGTCAATTAATTTATTTGTGCCATGACATGGGTAAGAGAACACTAATCAAAATCCATGATCTTCATCTCGCAAGTATTGGCTAGATATTCAATGAAAAAGATCACTTTTCAACATATGTTCCTATTAAAAATATTTTTGTACTTGTATGTCCTGAGGGCATCTTGGGTCCCTTCCAATCCACTTGATTCCTCTAGCCATGTCCATCATTATTCGCCTCAAAGGATGTGCACCTAAGAGCTAGAAAAGAAATTATTGAAGGGGATGGGGAGTAGTAGATTACAACATCAAGTTAGGATATGAGCAACCACTATATGGAAATTCTCTTTTATCAAGGTCATGAATTTAGAATAAGGTTTGGAATTTGGATGGCCTACCTATAATAATAATCTTATATTGGATTATAATTCATAGGAAGGTCTCGAAAACTAATATTATGAACAAGAAATGGATACAAGGCCTTTTTAGACACACACTTTTCCTCTTTAATGTAGTATTAGTTTGACATATCTTTTCTGAATTTACATATATAGACAAAGTTTATTCCCATATTCTCATGTGCCTAGGCATTTATATCCACATGGATTTGTATTCATTTAAGGTAATTCTCCTCACCATTGTGGGATAATGGTTTTATGGTTCGTCTTTCCTATTTTAGAGGTTCTAGCCTAAATGTTTAGGATTTGGGTAACTAGTGAGTACTAGTGTTTTAGTTCAACTTGCAAGCGTGGTTTTAATATTTTTATATAATATAGGTAAGTTTTCAGCCCCATTTTGTATATTTCTTGAAAGAATTATAGTTACTAGGATTTTCTCAAGTTGAAGTTCAAGAAATATAGTCTTTGTTTGAGTATCTTCTTCAAGGGAACATGTTTTACCCACATTCTAGATTTTATATGAACTCTATTTATCTTCATGATATTTTTTCCTTTTGGGTGAGTGATTTTTCAATTTTGACTCATGTTAAGATAAATTAAGGGCTCTCTAGGTATCAAAGGAATATTTTATGTTCCTATCCAACTCTAGGAGGTTCAATTTTTATGGTTTCCCTAATCTTCGAGCTTAGGAATTCCACCTTCACATTTATTATACCTATCTTTGAATCCTCTATTTGTATTGAACAATGATTATGTGTGTGGAATTTTTTTGGATTTCTCTAAATCAATCCAAAACCTATCACATGCATTGAGGGGCCTAGTAGTGGACCAAAGGCAAGGAATCATAGGCAACAATGATATTTTAAATTTGCACTGGGTCTTTGGATCATTATAGTTCTAAAAAGTATTATAAGGATTTGTAGGATATTAGCATGCATTATGAAGCTACAAGGATGATATTCATGGTAAGAGAAAGTAAATATATATAGTCACAACAAAATTTCATGAGTAGGAACATCAAGACTACCACCTAAATTTCAACAATTATGGGAACTTTGGTTCAAAAAAAACATCAAATTGTTGTTTTGGAGGTAGAATGTAAAATGCCTAGGAACATGGTCATAAATTTGATTAATCCTGTTGAACACCTAATCCTCTAAGGGTTGGTGTGGAAGTTGAATAGTCTAAGGAAGTCCAAGAGACCTTGGAATATGAAACCAAAGGTCATATGAATGTATTGTAAATGTATAGCATTTGTTAATAATAGATCGACTCTCATGCTTATATTTAATATTCTGTTTTTGCCATGTATGTGTTTAACATGGTATCAGAGCGGGTGTACTCCTGCCCTGCTCATATTTGAGCCACTTGTTTTATGGCCTTTCTCTGTAGGTCATTTCTGTCATCAGTTCTGCATTTCATGAATGTTTTCTCAGCTAAATTATAGTTGAAACCTCTGCCATTGTTTCATTCTTTGTAGGTTATCGAATATGATTAATTCATTCAGTGCATTCTAATGCCTAGTCTCATTCACTGCATTGTGAAACCTATGCTTCACTCTCCATAATATTCCAGAATTTCGAGACAAAACTGTGAAGCTTTGTATATTCAACCACTGAATTCCACCAAAACCATTTTCAATGCCTGTTGGAAAGAAGAAAAATTTGCACGAGAAGAAGAAACGTTAAATCTTGGAATCTAAAGAACGCTGGATACTGCTATGATCTTAATGGAATGCCAATCCCAGCTAATAATGAATCATTGCAACCATGACCATGAGAAATGGTGACATCACTCCTCCTGGCACTAGAAGGAGAAGAATTTCGACATCTTCACTTTGAGGAAAGAAATGATATTCGACATTACCGTAGAAGGAATGAAGGGAACGAGCTGAGCAAAGGAATTGGGAGTGATAAAAAAATGGTAAGGGTAGTGAGTAATTTCACTGTAATTCTCTCACAGCTACACAGGTCAATTATATAAATACCAAAGGGACTGAAAATGTTAGACAAACTATTGTAATCAAGTTGAGAGCGCCAAGACTCTGTAATTTCCATTTTATTGAATATCACAGTCGATTAATATTAATGGTTAATATTGAGCTTAAGCATATTTATTAAAATATGAATTAATCATGTGGGTAGTATTCGGCAAGTGGTAAGCAGTATCTCGTGTGCCCTAAAGGCTGGAAATGGTATTCCTAAATTTCATGCAATTAACCTTAGCGAGCGACACATAGCACGAGAAAACCACTTTTATCATGTGCTCTCGACCAGATATCGATCGTGCAAGATTTCACACGAGATTGTGTGATAACCGTTCGATTGGATGGGTCCCATCGATGGTGGAGATCGTCCAGGTTAGTTGGTGAGCAGACAACGCGATATCCGTTGGGTCTAGAGAAGTGAGATCAACGGCGTGGATTGGAGTGCTTGATAAAGGGAGAAGTCAACAAGGGACTGAAAATGATTAGTCAAACAAGCGGGACCCTCAAGGGAAAATAACATGCTGCGGATAGAACTACTATTATTGTGGGCATGGCTATTTCATACTACACACTGTTCCACTGACCTCTCTCAGCAAGATTTGTGTTGGAGGTTGAACGCTGTGCATTGAAACCAAAACTGGCATGCCATTTGTTATTACCATGGATATGCATAGTTATTGTAGTTGCAGTATGTTTTTTTAACGCCATACCATTTCTCCGCATTACCATACTTCCTCCCACTGCAAAAGACTCTTGGCATTCCTCAATTCCATCTTTAGATTCTTTGTCTCCACCGATGAATCTTTCAACGCTATATGCAAAATTATTACCACCAAACGCTACCACTCTCCATCCAGTCAGAACGATGTCTCCATATATAATTTTGTCTCCCCATATATAACATTGGTATATATACAACATTGTTTGGCTTCGTTATCTACTCCATTTGGTGCAACATCTACTCCAGCATTTGGGAGCAGCACAACATTTGGAATCACTCCATCTCCTTTTGGTCAGAGTTTGGCTTTTAGAGCTCAGTCAACAACTCCATCATTTGGCAGCCCAGGATTTGGACAAACTACCTTTGGTGGACAGGGCGGAGGTAATAGAGTGGCACCGTATACAAGTACAAATGAGGCAAAGCCAAGTCACACATGGAAGATCAACGCCATAGAAAGAATTAAACAACAAAGAACGAGAACCATTGGATCAGCCAGATCAACGGACAGGATTGATAGAATAGGATCGACGAAGATCTTATCGGGAAAAATAAAGTAAAGAAGTGAAGGGATCAGATTAAGCCACGTGACAACAGAATAATGGAGCGGTCTACAAAAGCGATAGGTAGTATCTCACGCAGTCTCAAAATAGTAAACGGTATTTTATAAATTCACGCGATTAACCTAAGGGGTTGACACGTAGCACACCCAAAACAACTTTTCTCGCGTGCTTTCAGAGTATTAACCATCGTGATTTTTATCACGCGATATGGCACAATCACCATTGGATTGAGGTAGGAGAAATAAACGATGGAGATTGGCCAGACTAGTTGGCGCGAGTTATTGCACGATAACCATCAGATTGAGGGATGAGATCGACGGCGAAGTTATGTGCCTTTTCTGGAGTACACAGACTCATTGACTCTCGGCTTCTGTCTGGCTCGATGCTGCCTCTGCTTCTGTTGGTCAGCTCGGCATCTTCTCTCTACTCTTAGCTTTCTTAACTTGCCTGCTTCTCTCTCTGTCAGTTCGTGGCTTTAAAGATAATCTGCTTCCTGACTGTTTGTTTTCGCTTCCCAGCTTTCTGGTTCCCCTGTCTCTGTCCATTTGAATCCATCTATTCTGTGTAATCATCACTGTATAATGTCCCACAGGGAGGTGGCCACCTATTTCATAACGAACTGAGTGTCAGTTCTCTTGGACATTTTCCAAATGACCATTTTTTCCCATTACTTCCAAGAATGCCCACAAAACACGACCTTCTGCCAACGCATCATCCACATCGGACTTCAAATCCTATACAACTCTGCCTATTAACCTCGTCAAATCCGGTCATCCATTGGAACACATCTCCACCGTTGATCTGGAGCCTCCAAATCCTATGGTCATCGTCCATATCGGGAGGATAACTAACATGATGTTTATCTATTTGATGTGAGCGGTTTTCTCTCTCTTCCATCGGACGCATGGCAACCATTGTGTGGCATCGGGCGGGACTTGGTTGAAAATGCTTACCACTCGAAGCCCTTCTGATATCCTGTCAGTTTTTGTGGGACCCTGCTTCTGACATACTCGGAACGATATCCGTTGCATTTTATCATTTTTCGGGTCTGGGTGCTTGCGGCCTTTCCTTCTTTGAGGTGTTTGCCCTACGATATTTGATTAGCGACTTGTCACTAATCTCATATTAGAAACTACCCCCGTTTCTTGAATTGACCTCTGGGTTTGCTAATTTGTGATAACGGCCAACGGTCTGCACGTTTAACTAACGATCCTCGTTGCTCCGCGTTGATCACAAATTGCAACTGTTACAAGGATATATCCAATAAGCTTGATCTTTATAAGACTTTGAAACTTTGGCATGATTTTTAAAGAGTTCATGAAAACTTACAGAGTGTTCTAGGATCCAATTTGGATCATGGCCTTCCCACTGAAGAAGCTTTTGGACCATCAAAAGCTGTATTTTAAGCATCAATAAAGTGAGTATATAGATTCTTCGCTTGCCCAACTTCTATCCATCTTGCACTACTTGGTTTTGAACCTTTTAACCCAATCCTAAGGTACTCAACATCCACTCTACGCATAATTCTCACCTTTCTATCGAGAACTGTATCTTCCAGCAATTCATTGAGATATTCAGGCAACAAAACATCAATAGAAGGAAATTGACTTTGCTCTTTGGGATCTTCAATCAATGAAGGTTCAAATAGTCTCAAGCTTTCCACATTAACTACTGAATAGATGTGCATGTAAGCTGGCAAACCAAGGCGAAAAGCATTCTCACCAATTTTCTCAAGTATCTTGAAAGGTATTTACCTTATTAGCTTCAGCTTCTTACCTTCAACTTGCATTCTGTCTTTCCTGATATATAGCCAGACTTGATCACCAACTTGGAAACTATTCTCAGTCCGATGCCTATCATGCCTTGCCCTGTACTTGACTTGGCTCTTTTCTAGTTGTTCTTGTACTGCCTGGTGAATCTCTCGGATTTGTTCAGTGAACTTGGTTGCCTTGTCCACATCACTGTGTCCATCAACCGCTATGTATTTACGAAAGACAAAATCCAAGGGAGACCTTGGTGTGAAACCAAAACAGGTCTCAAAAGGAGATCTCAGTGTAGAAGAATGTTTAGCCCAGTTGTCAGCATGTTGCACATAAAACAAATGTTCATCCCAAAGCTTGGGATGCTTGCTGCAATATACTTTGTGCAACTGGATCACTGTCATGTTGACTACCTCTATTTGGCCATTTGTTTGTGGATGATAAGTTGTGCTCTTCTTCAGTCTGGTGTCCATTAATTCCCACAGACTCGACCAAAATTTTCCAACAAACCAGGAATGTCGATCAGATACAATAGAAGTGGGTAATCCAAAATGAACCCACACATGCTGAAAAAACAACTTTGTAGTTTGTTCAGTTCTAATCTGTTTGTTACAGGGTATTAAATTACACATTTTTTAAAACCGATCGACAACAAAATATAAATAGTCATGACCTTTTCTAGATTTAGGCAATCCCCCAACAAAGTCCATGGAAATACTTTCCCAAGGACGACAATGAACTGGTAGGGGAGTGTACAAGCCTATTTTTCTATTGTTGGGCTTGCTTTTAGCACACATGGTACACCCTCTTCCATATCTAGAAACCGTCTCATTCATTTTGGGCCAATAAGAAAATCTCTGCAGCTGTGCAACTGTTTTACTTACACCAAAGTGACCTGATATTAGAGAAGTGTGTGCTTCTCGAATTATCTTTACTCTTTCAGTTTGAGGAATGCATAACTTTCCAAAATGATACAAGAGTCGGTCCTTAACATGATAATCCAATTCTTCTACTTGTTTTCCATGACTTAAAGTTGCATATACATCTTTAAAATCTATATCTTGAGCATATTGTTCAATGTAGCTTTCATGCAATACTGAATTATTCTTAAGTATAGTAGATGCATTTATGATTGGTCTGGACAACATATCTGCAACTTTATTATGTATGCCCTTTTTATATCTGATGACAAGATGAAACTGTTGTAGAAAACCCATCCACCTATAGTATCTTGATTGCTACAACTTAGTTTGTGAGTGTAAATATTGAAGTGGTTGATGATCAGTATGTATAATTGTCTCTTTGCCCATTAGATAATGTTTCCACTTTTTCACACTCTGTACTAATGCATACAATTCTTTATCATATGGGGGATAATTAACTATTGTAGAATTAAATGTCTCAAAATGATAACATATGGGTTTACCGTGCTGCATCAACACTACTCCCATGGCATAGTCACTCGCATCCGTTTCAATCTCAAAGGGTCTTTGAAGATCGAGCAATGCTAGTACTGGTGTTGTACTAATATTTTCTTTTAAGGTGTTGAAGGCTTTCTGTTGTTTGCCTCCCCACTGAAACACCTTATTCAATCTTGTTAAAGCATGTAAGGGAGCTGCAATCAGGAAAAGTTAGAAATAAACTTTCTCCAATACTATGCTACTCCTAGGAAGCTTCTAACTTCTGTAGCGGATTTGGGTTTAGGCCAGTTCACAATGACTGCAACCTTAGAGGGATATATCTTCAGTTCACCACCCCCTACAATATGAACCAAATAATTCAAAGATGTTTTGCCAAATTCACATTTTGATAGCTTGACATAAATATTTTCTCTTTTCAAAACATCTAGAGTCTGCTTTACATGCTTCAAATGTTCTTCCCATGTTTTACTAAATATAAGAATGTCATCTAAATATATAATGACAAAATCATCAACAAAATGCCTGAGTACATCATTCATTACTCTCATGAAAGTAACAGAAGCATTAGTTAAGGCAAAAGGCATAACCAACCACTCATACAATCATTGCTTTGTTTTGAAAGAAGTCTTCCATGCTTCTTACTCTGCAACTCTGACCTAATGGTAGCCACTATGCAAGTCCAACTTGGAAAAGTAAACAACTTCTTTAAATTGATCTAATAGATCATCTATGCGAGGAAGGGGATAACATTTTTTGATCTTTATCTTATTCAGTGCTCGGCAATCAATGCACATTCTCCATGAGCCATCTTTCTTTCTCACCAAGAAAATTGGAGACCCACATGGTGATGTGCTAGGTCTTATGAACCCTTTCTCGAGCAGCTCTTGTACTTGCTTCTTGATTTTTGCATTCTCTAAAGCAGACAACTTGTACAATCCAATGTTAGGCAATGGAGCATCTTGCTGCAAATTAATATCATGTACTATTTCATTTTTGGGTGGCAGACCTTTAGGTTCTTGAAATAGTATATCATATTCTGAAACAACTTTTTCTAAATCAGCTTCCTATTTAGTATTACAACCCTCAAATACATTGGTTTTATCAGGTTTCTTTTCCTTTACAACCATCAGTAAAAATTGTTTGCATGAATTTACAATTCTTTTCATCTGCCCTGAGTTTATGAGAGTATAATTATTCTTGAGTTTATGAGCTCTTACAATATATTTGATTCCATCTTTAATGAGTTGATACTTGTTTTTTGCTTTATAGAAAATGGCTTTTCTATCATACAAGTAAGGACTTCCTAAAACAATTCCACATATATCCAAGGGAACAATATCTAACTCAACCTCATCTACAAACGCTGACCCAAAAGAAAACCTAAGTTTACATTGTCTAGTCACTTGTAGCTTTTCTTTATCACATAACCAACCCAATGGATATGGCTTCTTGTGAGGTGTGGTTAGTAATCCTAGCTTCTTTACAATTTCTTCAAAAATTAAGTTTACTTGTGAGCCACTATCAAACAAAGTATCAATCTTTTGATGCTCGAAAATAACTCTAATATGAAAAAACTCATGTCTTTTCCTCTCATTTTCTTCATTATCAGTAGATTGTGCAAAATTACTAGTAGATGCTTCATAATTTGTACCTTTTATACCTGTGGCTGTGATTGTTGTTTCATCCCCTGATTCTGACCCCAAATCCTTCTAAATAGCTAGTAGCAGTCTTCTTCTTTCTTCCATCGTACTTCTTGGGCCTCAGCTACGGATGCAGAATCCAACAGTGTTCATCATCATGCTCCTCCTTCTTACAGTGAGTGCATGAAGATTTGGTCTTTTGTACAATATTTGTCTTCCTCTCTTTCCATTTTTGTTTTCTCTTTTCCTTGTTCTTGCTTGCAGTGGATTTTGATGATCCCCCAAATTTTGGGTTCACATTCTTACCTGTAGCCTCTAGATGTGTAGCCTGAACAGATACCTCATCTATGCTAGTAGGGTTAAACATGAGAATGGTGTGCTTTAAATAGCTGTGTAGACAACCTATATAATTCAACAGAGTTTCAGGTGAGTCTAAAGAAATTCCTAGAATGAAAGAACTTTTTCTAAATTCTTGGGTGTAACTTTGTACAGTTTGCCCTTTCAATTGGCGAAGAGTTTGCCAAATCATCATAGCTTGCTGCATATAAGCTAGTGAATAGAATTTTTTTTTAATTGCAGAAAAAAATTCATTCAAGGTAAAAAGAATTTTACCATGCTTCTTCAAATCAACTTATGTCCTGCCTTCCCACCATACCAGGGCGGTGCCTCCAAGGCATAGGCTAGCCAGCTGAATCTTTATCCTTTCTGAATCGATGTTCTACACTCTGCAATATACATCAATTTGTCTAATCCAATTATCTAGCTTTTCTGTATTCAATTCTTCGTCATAAACTGGCAAATCAAACTTCACATCTAATTTAATCAAATAAGGTTTCTTCTTTTTCTTTTCAGGGCTTTATTTATGTGAAAAATATGATGATGAAGGTGATGATGGAGGAGATGGTGGAGAGGGCTTCTCTTATTTTCCTTTGCCTTCTGGGTGGGCAACTAGAACAGGTCCTTCTACTTCTTTATCTTGTTTGGAGGTGGATGACTCTTTGCCTCTACCTCTCTTAAATTCTCTATACATTTCCTCTACCATGGCTCTCATGGTCATGAAACTGTCCATGAACTAGGAGTCTGATTCCAAGGGACTTTCTTCTGACATTTTCCTCTTAGGATAGACTCTTCCAATTTCTGGGATAGCTTCAACCAACTCTCCTTCTCCTAATTTGAGCTTTGTCCTAGTTAGCATTCAACAAAAAAAAAATCCAGCACAAGCTTTTCTAACCTTAGTAACCTAGAGCTCTGATACCACTTGATCTGGAATTGATCTCAGACAAACAATTAAGATATTATAGAATCATGTGCATGGATGTGCCTATGTTACATTATGCAACGGATCGATAAGATTGTGTAATACACAGGCACTGAAGCAGTTAAGGAAAACATAACAGGCAAACATATAAACACAACAAGTTTAATAAGGAGTTCACCCAATACTCCTAGGTTACGTCTCCTGGTCCAGCCTTCAATGGTGGCCTCTCTATTATGTTTTCAAATTAGAGTTTTTACAACAGTGAGCTCAATTTGAGTCTCGCATAGCAGATACAAATCAACAACACTGTACTTGGATCCCCCAAGTTTCTGGAGTACACAGACTCTCCTTACTGACTCTTGACCTCTATTGGTCACAGTAGTATGAGCCCAGTCTAAGACTCATACATGATAGACATTACAGAGGAGTGCGCTTGAACCTCTCAAGCCTTCTCTAGAGTACACAAACTCTCTGACTCTCTCAGTTTCTATCTGGCTCGATGCTGCCTTTTCTTCTGTCAGTCAACTCGGCTTCTTATCTCTGCTCTTAGCTTTCTTAACTTGCATACTTCTCTCTCTGTCAGTTCGTGGCTTTAAAGCCAATCTGCTTCCTGATTGTTTGTTTTCGCTTCTTGGCTTTCCGGTTCCGCTACCTCTGTCCATTTGAATCCCTATGTTCTGCGTAATCATCATTATATAACGCCTCACAGGGAGGTGGCTACGTATTTCATAACGAACTAAGTGTCAATTCTCTTGGACATTTTCAAAATGACCATTTTTTCTCATTAATTCCAGGAATGCCTGCGAAATACGACCTTCTACAAACGCATCATCCACGTCGGACTTCAAATCCTATACAACTCTACCTATTAACCTCGTCAAATCCGGTCATCCATCAGAACGCGTCTCCGCCATTGATCTAGAGCCTCGAAATCTTACGGTCATCGTCCATATCGGGCAGATAAGTAACATGATGTTTACCCGTCCGATGTGAGCGATTTTCTCTCTCTTCCACCAGATGCATGGCAACCATTGTGTGGCATCAGGTGGGACTTGATTGAAACCGCTTACCACTCAAAGCCCTTCCGATATCCTGCTGGTTTTTTTGGCACCCCGCTTCTGACAGACTCAGAATGATATCGATTGCATTTTATGATTTTTTGGGTCTGGGTACTTGCGGCCTTTCCTTCATTGAGGGGTTTGCCCTGCGATATGCGATTAGCAACTTGTCACTAATCGTATATAAGAAACTACCCCAATTTCTTGAATTGACCTCTGGTTTTGCTAATTTGTGATAGCGCCCATTACCATGGGCCGACAGTCTGCGCGCTTGACCGTTGCTTCGTGGTGATCACAAATTGCAACTGTTACGAGGATATCTCTGATAAGCTTGATCTTTATAAGACTTTGAAACTTTGGCATGATTTTTTAAGAGTTCATGAAAAATTAGAGAGTGTTCTAGGATCCAATTTGGATCACACATCAAGCGAGCCTGAGCCACAACCTGCCATACCAGATTCAGAGTTGTAGCCAGAGGCAAATATGCCCTTGAGCATTCCTTTAGTTGGTGATGCATCTTCAAAGAATTGGAGACGCTTCCTCTAGCAGAAGACTTCATCTTCTTGCCAGTTTTGGAAGATTTCCCTTTAATGGTTGAAGGTTTCCCTCTTCAAAACATCAGGAGCACTTCCTCTAGCAGAAGAACTAAGCTTCATGCCAGACTTGGAAGAGTTCTAGCAACTACACTAAGCATTTCATTGTTGCTGGTCATCCTTAAACCACCTCCCTTACACGAACATTTCAGAGAGCACATTCATCCTAGTGCTGCCATGCATTTTTTTGCACATTTTGTATTACAACTCTCTTCTTGGACTCATACGCAACCCTTCAGATTAAGGGGGGGGAATGTTGAACACCTAATCCTCTAAGGGTTGGTGTGGAAGTTGAATAGTCTAAGGAATTCCAAGAGACCATGGAATACAAAACCAAAGGTCATATGAATGTACTATAAATGTACATCATTTGTTAATAATAGATAGACTCTCATGCTTTTCTTTAATATTCTGTTGCCGCCATGTAGGTCTTTAACAAATCCAATCAAGTACAATTAGTCAATTTGAACTATGGGAAAGCTTGGGTAGAATAAATAGTTCATGAACTCCTTGGGACTGTGGAAATTTTGAACCAAGATTTAGATCCAACAAAAATAACACAAAAAAACAACTACCTATCATACTTTTTATAAAGTATATATGTTTTTCATAATATTTAAAATTTAAAATTCTTTATTAATTGAAGTAAAGAAATATAATTATACAGTAAAAAAATAACTCTCTTTACAATTTTTATATTAAAAAATTAAAATTAAAATTTTCATGCCATTTTTATAATTTCTACTAAAACTTTAATTAATATAAAATATCTCTATTATAATTTTTTAATATTATTATAATAATTTAAAAATATTTTAAATATGTTCTTATCTATTTTTCTTCTTTCTCAATTCAACCATCCAAGAACATAACAAAAAAATAGTAATGTTAACAAACATAAATATGAAATAAAAGAGCCTTTCCTTTTTTGTATCCTAAAAAAACCCAACAACTCACCTGTAACATACCTCAATTTTTGTGCTAAGGAAAAAAAAATCTTAAACATTATAATTATAACTAAATAGAAACTTCCAAGTTTCTTCCTCTTTCTCGTGATTTATCTTACAAAAAATTCAATAATTTCTTCAACAATATTCAAGCTTTACTCATTGAAAGTTTTCCATCGACTCATGAGTAACTAATTTAACTATTTTTCCTTATACTAAAGGAATTTTATCTCACACTCTTATGTTTTCGACATTTATGGTCTTCATACCGAATTAAATCATTTTCAATACCCATCTAATCCTCTAGTGTTCTTAACTCATTCAAGTTGAAATGTATATGTTTTTGTTATATCAATTGCTTTACCCTTTATAAGATAAGGTTAACTTCTAAAAAAATTCCATATATTAACAGGGACGAATCTTACTATAATTCTATGGTATAGCCACGTGGTTGCTTACCATACTTCAACATTACCATACTTTTTTTTAATGTTTAACAAATAAAACTGTTTTCAATTAAAGCTATTTTTATTTTTACCGAGTTAAAAAATATGAATAATTTTATTTTAAAAATAAAAATATTACAATATTATATATATATATATATATAACATTTAAAAATATACATAAAAAATTATCTAGAGTAAATTGTTTATTTTATTTTAATCTTATTTTAATTTTAATTTTAATTTATAATTTTATTTTATTTGCTTTTAATTTAATTTTAATGTGTCTTCTTATAATTTGATTAATTTCTATCATATATCTCTATCATATTGAGTTTGAAAGTCTCCATACAACTAATTGAAAATCATAATTTATATTAAAATGGAATTTGAATTGAAACTATGACATCCATACACAGAAAAAATAAGATAATATTGAATATTACACATATGAAACTATAAAGAAATCAATTTTAAAATAGCCTTTTAATGATAAAATAGGTTAATCAAAATCAAGTGAGGACAGAATCAATCTGTAAAAAAAAATTGTTGCATATGAATACTCAAAATTATTTCAATTTAAAAATGAAATATGTTTTCGTTAAAAAGAGGAAATTAGGTCGATCGTCGTGAACTTTTGCGGTGATTAAAGAAATGTGTCGCAATCTATTCATGATTTATAAGAATTCATCTATTTATAAGAAATCATTAAAGAAATAGGTTGCAATGGATTAATATTCATGATTTATAAGAATTTGTTTTTCTCACCGCTTTTAATGCTCCTGAAATCCATTAAAACAATGCAAAGAACACGACAGTAAATGGGACCAAATACAAATTAACTATGTAAGGAAACAAATCAACGAAAGCATTAACAAAATTTCTCAAATAAATATGGTTTATATTTATAAGTATAAATAAATAAAAAAAATTAAATATTAAAATTATTTTTAATTTAAAATTATAACAACCAAATATTGATGATCGTAATAATGATTAATTTTCACTAAAATTTATATGGTTTATCTAAATTAAAAAAAAAAAAAAACAATTAATTGAGATTATTTAAAAATTTATTTCTGTAATAAAAATGAGGGAAATAAGTCACTATAATTTTGATGATTGAACCAGTCAAGGAAATTGGAGGTGGGTAAAATGTTTTGGAAGTGAGAACAGATTTAAGGGTCGAACAATCGAAGAGAAATTTATTTCCATCTTTGACTCATTATTGCAAAGGAGGCATATTCTTTCATCCCAAAGTGTCTTGGGAATAAACCAATGTCTTCGTAGCTCATGAGAGTTAGTTCTAATCTTTGCAATATTCATTCTCTTCTTAGCACTTATAGAAAGGTAATTATGGCTTGGGGTTGATTACCTCCTTATATTATCTTAACTTCCTTTTCGCCTTTAACTCCTTATCACTCCACAACTTATCCTTAAGTTTGGAAGTAATGATTTTTTTAATATTACTCCTTCTTATACATCTGATACATAAACATAGTTGTGCATTCAATGGGGGAAGGGTTGGGGTAAGGAGTATTACATTTAATCTTGAGGTAGTAGGTTATGAATTTCTTTTGGATCATTTCAATCTTTCTCCATGAATGGGGTAAAGGTTGGGGTAGGGACTATTACATTTAGTCTTGAGGTAGTACATTATGTATTGCTTTTGGATCATTTCAATCTTTCTCCATGAATCTCTAGATAGACCACAATACCATACCTCACATTGATATAAAATAATAGGAAAATATTTTTTTTTACTCCAAACTCAAAGATAAATGATCTTACAATTGTTTTCAAGATCATAGTAAGCTTTCCAACCTCCTATAATTATTTTCTCAATACTATATTTCTAGTTGCCCTAATAGTAAATGTCAACGACTAAATTATAATAATAACATTAGCCTTACACAATCAATCTAATTAAAATGGAATAACATAATAAATTCAATGATATTAAAGTTATTTTCGTCATTTTACTAAGGAAAGTGCTTTACATAACTCTATTTCTCTTTTCAAAAGAATATTCATTAAGATTTTAAATTTTGAAAAAAAAATCATTGATCGAATTTAAATTTAAAAGGGAAAAAAATGTTTAATCTAAATGCAATAAAACATTATAAATGGAAAGGAATAAATAATAATAATAATTTGTTTTTTTAACTAATTATTATATAGATTTCAATACTATTACATGTTACAAATAAATATGGGAGAAAAATAAATTTAAGTAATTATTGCATAACAATAGTATTAGCCTAGCTTTTTTGAAAAAGGTTTTATGAAAAAAATACCATCTATGAAACTTCAATTACTCTTTGGTGAAAGATCAAATTACAAGTTAAGTGATTCCAATACATATTCACTTTTGCCACCTGTAATGCCCCGGGATAAAATGTAAATATTTGAGTTACTGTGGTAAAAATAAACTGAATATTATTTGTTTAGAATTTAAATATAATTTGTTTTTCATGAGGGTGTTTCCTTAAAAGGAGGTGATTCTCAAGGAGGAGGTTGTCCTCTTGAGGTGGAAAGACGGTTGTTGTGCAAGCAACCCTAACTACCTCCCCTAACTGGAAAAGTTTCCAGAGAAAAGGAGGGAGGAGGAGGAAAAATCTGCGCTGTAGTGACAGGCAGAAAAAAAGGGAAAAAATCCAAGAAGGAAAGAAAAGGGCTAAGTTTGGTGATGACCAGATAGCCCTGCTCGCTGTACGAGCAACTTGCGGAAGACTGTGGTCTAGCAAGAAGCAAGGGGGGAGATTCTGGTCTCGAAAGATGAATCTCATGGTCGGGCGGTTGAATTGAAGCAGACCCAGGTTTGGGTGACTATCAGAAAGATCTTAACAAGTCAGCAATTCCAGGTATGTAAAAGAATTCTTTGGTACAGAGTAGCTGGTAAATTTCTGTTTTGGAATACATTTCTATTGTAGGAGGGTATGGAGGGTTTCCTCTTACAGTAACCATAGGGCGATATAGCTATCTTCCTCAAGAATTATTCTTACTATGGCATGAGATAGTGGATGTGAAGAGTTGCATTTCTTTTCCTCTTATAATTAAATTAGGTGATAACCGTGGACAAAGTCTACAGGGACTGAAAATAAAATATACATAAATATAAGGTGGGAGAATACAAGAATTCACAGCAGAATCTGAAAGGCAAGAGGCCAACCCGGAAAATGGGCAAAAAGAAAACTTACACAGTAGGCAATAGTTGGATGTTTAAAAAGACTACCTCCTATGCACATTTGGATGCTTGAGAACATAGTAAACTTTAAGGAATAGAGTATAGGAACTTAATGCGTGGTCAGTAGGACCACCAACTACAAGAGTCTGAGGAAATTATGGAAGTGGCAGAGCTAGTATTCAAAAGGGTTTCATTAATTAACAAAAAAAGCAGAACCCTTGTATTTCCTTTTATATTCGCAAGTACCCAAAACCGTAATTGAAAGCAAGAAAAGACATTTCTATGTATAGAAATATAACAGAAGAATGAACTTGCGTTTAACCAACCGTATGATGGTAGATATTCATGCTACAGCTACATTAAACCATTAACTAGACTTCTGAGAAGTGATATTAGGATTTAAAAAAAAATACAAAATCATAAAAACTATTCACACGGTAAGCTAGCTAAATGCCAGGCTAGTTCAGAAGGTGAATGCCGTCATGCATGGCAGGTGGGTCAAACGGACATCCAGCTCCCATGTGGAAGGTGGCTATACGGAATGCGACAAGGAAAAAGAGAAACTAACATGCAAAAATATTACAGTGGTGCTTCAATGTGCAAAAACTGTGCATTAACAGAATAAAAATTATTATAAGAGATTTCCACAGATAAACCGCCATAACTTCGAAAACCTGGAGAGCAAGCTAAATAGAAAAAAAACGTTATAACAAATGATGCACTGCACAGTAGGGGTTTAGCAAATACATCTGGATATAGTGTACATAATGGTCGCGAAGGCTATAACTTAAACACGGAAAATGGAGATAAACAATAACTTAGCACTGTATTAACAAACTGTAACCAAAAGAGAGGTTTCCACAGGGTCATACCCTGTGCTGTATCCATAAATACAAATTAATTACATATCAATTCAAAAGAACCTAGAAGGCATATCATTGTTCATTGACACCAAAATATCCAAGGCCTCGATTCAGCATAGCTACACTGAGGACAAGTTTCCCTGAAGCCGGGAGGGTGCAGGGCACTATGGTATGTCGTAAGAATTCACCATCTCTCTATGTCAAACAACGAAAAGCAGACGTAAGGTCTTGGGCCACTTGGCCTTCTTAAAAAAAAAATCAAAAGAAGAAACCACTATGTTACCATTCGAGGAGTGAGATTTGGCAAACAAGCTTGCAATTGACCATTACTAGAATGCTCATGTTAGGAACATAATTGTTAGGCAATTTAGGAGCCAGAGGAACTCGAAGGGCCGAATCACATTGACCAGACCCCAATAAGCAGATGCTGGAGGTTAACAACGCCATTCTCGACCATGGAACAAACCAAATAAGTAAACCCATTAGATGATTTGAGTAATAATTCAATCGAAAACCCTGTAAGGGGCAAGATAAGGAAACGAATCATTTTAAAAACAAAATTCAATTGCATGGCGCAACACCTACCAGAAGACCAAGCTGTGATAACCATGGCAAGCTCCAGGTTGGTGCTCGGCAGGATGAAGGACTGGTGGCACCCACATAGAGCAAAAGAGTCTGGACGGGTTCATAGCAGGCAAGTTGGAGCTGCTGTAGGATACTGGTGAAATGATTTTGGATACTTTGCGCCTCCACATAAACCAAGGAGAAGTCATATGTTGTAGCATGACCCTTGGATGGGCAGCGAAACATCCAAACCGTCGATGAGGGTGGTGGGATCGAGGGTGCAAATTCCAGGGGACACTCGGACCTCATCCCTTCA
Organism: Pinus tabuliformis; assembly: GCA_031772625.1. NCBI lineage: Eukaryota > Viridiplantae > Streptophyta > Pinopsida > Pinales > Pinaceae > Pinus > Pinus tabuliformis. The sequence continues at coordinate 573,580,072 of CM062811.1, read as the reverse complement.
CGTGATAGAGCTAGCAAAATTAAATTCCAGAGCCAAGTGTTAAGAGCTGGCAGTGCCAGCAGTAAAGCCAGTCATATCCACTAACATCCAGAAAGTATTTTCTGATAACATTAAAGGAGAAACACGTTACCCTCAACTTTTCAGGTTGAAATAATGAGACCTAGGAAAATTAACATCAATTACATGTAATCCTATCCATGCACGTGAGGTTTAATACAAAGGTTAACATTAAGTAAAAAAAAATTACTATTCCGTAGATGGGTGTATTACAAGTGGTATCAGAGATAGTTACAAAAATTGTGGCCTCTGGAAACTAGAACTGGAAACTGATAGATAGATAAAGTACATACAATGTGATTTTGACTCTATTGAGTAGTTACAGGTAACAAAACAAAAAAAACAGTTAATGCTTGACCCTTCTTCTGTTATTTTTTTTTAGGTTAAGTATAGGAAAAATAGAAAGCTGATAATATGAGAAGAGCAGATAGTGTGTCATGCAGGTTTGTAGTTGGACAGGGCCCTACGGCTGGTCCTAAAAATAACCTCGAAATATGGGTACAGCTTGGAGAGGAGGCTCGCAACACAAATCTGGCAATTTTGGAGACGGTACAAGAATTAAAAAATGAAATGGCTCGGTTACAGGAGGACAACGCAAGGTTAACTATGGAACAGGAGAGGATTATAAAAATCCTGTCTGACAAACAGAATCAACATCCACCGAATCCCAGTGCCGAGCAGCAAAGAACGTCAGAAGAGCAGAATCACCACATAGAACATGAAGAGTCAGAAGGATGGGAAGAGGAATGATCTGACAATGCTTCCGAACAATAGACATCAAAAAGGCAATGAGTAGAGTTGCAAGGGGAATTCCGTAAGATCAAACCGCCACACTTTGACGGAGAACAGGAGGAAGCAGCTGAGGTGTGGTTGATTAATATGAACAAATATTTCCAGCTGTATGAGTACGATTCCAACCTCAAGGCATGGTTTTCCATCTTCCAATTACAGGGAAAGGCTACCCTGTGGTGGGAAGAAGTTAAGATGGTAAGAGGAGTAAGTGAACAGAACATCACTTGGGAGAAATTTCAAAGATACTTCAAGGAAAGGTACCTGACTGAGCACTTGTATGAGGAGAAGGCTATGGAATTCGATGACCTATGATTGGGACAACAAACTATGGATGAATTTATTACTCGTTTTACTTCATTGCTTCGTTATGTGCCTTATATTCGGGAGGAAAAGGCTAAGGTACAAAGGTTTGTCAGTAGTCTACCTGTGAGCATGAGGGAAAGAATCAAATTTGACAACCCAAAGACAATGGACGAGGCTATCCGTAAAGCTCGAATCTGCTACCAGCAAAACAAGCAGAAGGGAGAAATTTTGGGTAAGAAATGGGTCGATAAGAAAAGCAACAAGCTGGCTGGTAACTCTAAAGGAAATCGTGGTGGAGGTAACAAAGGATACACTAAGGGACAGAACAACAGAAATATGTAGAAGAATCCGCTCCGATTAAAACCTTCCAATGAGTCCAGAACCATTGAACAGTCTGGGAAAATAGACAACGAAGGGACAACAAGGCCTCCAGTGCAATGTTGGGGTTGTGGTGGACCCCATTACGTGAAAAACTGTCCTCAACGGAAAGGAACCGAATAGGTTTCCCAAGTCTACGAAGCATCTACAGTTGGCGATATAGGACGGAGCCTACCAAGGATTAATGCTGCTCTGGAGGATCGTCAGGCGGAGTACCAGCTGACCATGGTGGAATTTGAAGGTAAACTCCTAGACCTTGCTGTAACTGTTTTAATTGACCCTGGTGCAACATTAAGTTATATTAGTCCTAGAATTGTGGAGCACTGTAAGTTGCAACCTCTTAAGTTGAGGGACCCTTGGCTAGTTCAGTTGGCAACAGGGGAAAAAATATGGGTGAATGCTAAGGTAAAAAATTGCCCTTTAAAAATAGCAGGACAGTCAGTTACAACAGATTTAAATGTGCTTCCCCTTGGCTTGTATGATATATTGATTGGTATGGACTGGTTAGAAAAACACTGGTCCATAATTAATTGTAAAACCAAGACTATCATTTATAAGGATGAGCTTGGAATAAAGCAAGAGATGTAGGGAGTTAAGCGGCCAATGCAAATTCGGCCCATAACAACCTCCCAGTTAGCAAAATGCATTAGGAAAGGATGTCAGATTTATGCCATCCAAGTGGGTTATGCCAACTCAAAAGATAAAACAGCCACATTGGAAAGTATTCCCATAGTTCAAGATTTTGCTGACCTGTTTCTGGAAGAGATCCCCAGCCTACCGCCCAAAAGAGACATATATTTTACCATCGAATTGGTGCCAGGAGCAGCCCCGGTGTCCCGAGCACCCTACAGAATGAGCACACCAAAATTAACGGAGTTAAAAATGCAATTGCAGGAGCTGTTGGACAAAAACTACATTCGCCCTAGTGTGTCACCCTGGGGAGCCCCAGTGTTGTTCATTAAGAAGAAAGACGGGACTCTTCGCATGTGTATGGATTATCACCAGCTGAACAAACTGACGGTCAAAAATAAGTATCCTCTACCCCGTATTGATGAACTGTTTGACTAAGTAAAAGGGGCAACAGTTTTCTCAAAGATCGACCTGTGATCAGGGTATCACCAGATCAGAATTAAAGAGGAAGACATAGCTAAGACAGCTTTCAGAACAAGATACGGCCATTACGAGTTTGTGGTGTTACCCTTTGGATTGACCAATGCCCCCGCAACTTTTATGTGTCTGATGAACAGCATATTCCATCAGTATTTGGATAAGTTTGTGCTGATCTTTATTGACGATATACTGGTTTATTCTCGAACTATGGAGGAGCACCAGGAGCACCTCAGGTTAGTATTGCAAACCCTTCGGGAACACAAACTATATGCCAAGTTCAGCAAATGCGATTTCTTCAAGGAGCAAATACAATATTTGGGGCATATAATCACTAAAGAAGGAATCGCCGTGGATCCTGAAAAAATAAGGACCATAATGGAATGGCCGGTGCCCAAAGATGTGGCAGACATTCGATCCTTCATGGGGTTAGCAGGCTATTACAGATGGTTTGTGGAGGGATTTTCGAGAGTAGCTTATCCCATCACTTCCTTACAGAAAAAGGGAAGAGCCTTTAGGTGGACCCCTGAGTGTCAAAGAAGTTTCGAGCAACTTAAATACTTGCTCACCACCGCACCTATTTTAAGCATCGCTGATCCCAACAAAGATTATGTGGTGTGCACGGACGCAAGTAAAGAAGGAGTAGGAGGTGTGTTAATGCAGGAAGGGAAGGTAATAGCTTACGAATCAAGAAAATTAAAGGATCATGAGCATTAATGTTCTGCTTACGATCTAGAGTTGGCAGTTGTGATTCACGCCCTGAAAATGTGGTGACATTACCTTATGGGAATAAAATTTATGTTATTGACTGATCACCACAGTTTGACAAATTACTTCAGCTAGCCCACTCTAAATGCAAGGCAAGCACGGTGGGTGGATTTCCTAAGTGGTTTTGATTTTGAGATCAAGCATTTAAAAGGGAAGGAGAATCGGGTGGCAGACGCTTTGAGTCAGAAATTGCAATGCTTATATGAAATTTCTTACAGTGAAGGGAAAAGCCCCTTCGGGGAAATGATTAAAAAGGCAGCCGAACAAGATGTTGTTTATCAGCAAATAAAACAAGTGCAGCAACCAACCAGCAAAGAAAAACAGTCGGATTATGCTTTGGATGCTGCTGGAATGTTGTATTATAAAGGAAGGCTGTACGTGCCCAACCAGCACAATATTAAAAATTTGATATTGGATGAGTATCATAGGAGTCATTACGCTGGACACCCAGGATATCAAAAGATGATCACTGCACTTCGAAAAGAATATTATTGGCTGGGTATGAAGAAAGATGTGGCTGGTTATTTGGCACGATGTCTAGAATGTCAGCAAATTAAAGCAGAACACCAACATCCTGCGGGTTTATTACAACCATTACCCATCCCGGAATGGAAGTGGGAAACCATTTCTATGGACTTCATAACAGGTTTGCCTAAGTCAAGCAAGAATAACGACTTTATCATGGTCGTGGTGGACAAGTTAACTAAGTCAGAACATTTTATATCGGTACAATCTACTTACAGAGCTGTGCAGGTCACCCATATTTTCATGCAAAATATATTCAGATTGCATGGGCTACCAAAGACAATAATCTCAGACCGTGATGTAAAATTTACATCGGTCTTTTGGAAAACATTGTTCGAAGAGTTGGGGACTCAGTTGAACTTTAGCACGGCTTACCACCCTCAAACTGACGGGAAAACTGAACGGGTGAACCAGGTGTTGGAAGACATGTTAAGGGCATATGTGATGCAGCAACCACATAAGTGGGAGGATTACCTACACTTGGTTGAGTTTGCGTACAATAATGGCTATCATACATCATTGCAGATGAGCCCATTTGAAGTATTATATGGGTGGAAGTGCCGCACCCCCTCAAGTTGGGGTGGACCAGAAGACAGGCTGATTAGGACCCGAAATGCTTAAGGAAATGGAAGAACTAGTTAAAAAGATACGTGCTAACCTAAAGGCAGCTCAGGATAGGCAAAAGAACTTTGCTAACTAGAAGAGGAGGTTTAAAGAGTATCAAGTCAATGATCATGTGTACATGAGAATCCGAGCAAAAAAGAGCACATTACAGTGGAGCGGGTGCGCTAAGATAGCACCCTAATTCAGTGGACCTTTTCAGATCTTGGCTAAAATCAGGCCGGTAGCATACCAACTTGCCTTGCCAAGTCATATACGGGTCCACAACTTTTTTCATGTTTCCGTATTAAAAAAATATGTTTACGATCCTAAGCATGTAATCAGCTGGTAGGATATACAGGTAAGGAATAGCCCGGTAGATAGAATTAAATGAGTTCCGTAAAGGAAAATTGACTTAGGATGTTGCATGTTGCAGGTAGAACCAGAAGGAGAAATTTGGGTCGAACCACTGAGCATCCTCGACCGGAGAGAAGTAACGCTGCGGAAGCGGGATATTACCCAATTTAAAGTGGAGTGGCAGCACTTTGGGCCTAATGAGGCCACTTGGGAGGATGAAGAACTTATGTGAAGGACTTATCCAGGGCTGTTCATGAATAAAAGACATCGGGACGATGTCCAATCTCAGGGGGGGAAGATGTAATGCCCCGGGATAAAATGTAAATATTTGATTTACTGTGGTAAAAATAAACTAAACCTGTTATTATTATTTGTTTAAAATTTAAATATAATTTGCTTTTCATGAGAAGATGTGAAGGGTGTTTCCTTAAAGGAGGTAATTCTCAAGGAGGAAGTTGTCCTCTTGAGGTGGAAAGACGGTTGCTGTGCAAGCAACCCTAAATATCTCCCCAACTGGAAAAGTTTCTAGAGAAAAGGAGGGGAGGGGGAGGAAAAATCTGCGCTGTTGTAGCGATAGGCAGAAAAAAAAAGAATCCAAGAAGGAAAGAAAAGTGGCTAAGTCTGGTGATGACCAGATAGCCCTGCTCGTTGTACGAGCAACTTGCGGAAGACTGCGGTCTAGCAAGAAGCAAGGGGGGAGATTCTGGTCTTGAAAGACGAATCTCATGGTCGGGCGGTTGAATTGAAGCAGACCCAGGTTTGGGTGACTATCAGAAAGATCTTAACAAGTTAGCAATTCCAGGTATGTAAAAGAATTCTTTGGTACAGAGTAGCTGGTAAATTTCTGTTTTAGAATAGATTTCTATTGTAGGAGGGTATGGAGGGTTTCCTCTTACAGTAACCGTAGGGTGATATAGTTGTCTTCCTCAAGAATTATTCTTACTGTGGCATGAGATAGTGCATGTGAAGAGTTGTATACCTTTTCCTCTTATAATAAAATTAGGTGATAACCGTGGGCAAAGTCTACAGGGACTGACAATAAAATATACATAAATATAAGGTGGGAGAATACAAGAATTCACAACAGAATCTGAAAGGCAAGAGGCCGACCCGGAAAATGGGCAAAAAGAATACTTACATAGTAGGCAGTAGTTGGATGTTTAAAAAGACTACCTCCTATGCACGTTTGGATGCTTGAGAACATAGTAAACTTTAAGGAATAGAGTATAGGAACTTAATGCACGGTTAGTAGGACCACCAACTACAAGAGTCTGAGGAAATAATGGAAGTGGCAGAGCAAGTATTCAAAAGGGTTTCATTAATTAACAAAAAAAACAAAACCCTTGTCTTTCCTTTTACATTCGCAAGTACCCATAACCGTAATTGAAAGCAAGAAAAGATATTTCCATGTATAGAAATATAACAGAAGAATGAACTTACATTTAACCAACCATACGATAGTAGATATTCATGCTGCTGCTACATTTAACCATTAACTAGACTTCTGAGAAGTGATATTAGGATTTAAAAAAAAAAAATACAAAATCGTAAAAACTATTCACACGGCAAGCTAGCCGAATGCCAGGCTAGTTCCGAAGGTGAATGTTGTCATGCATGGTAGGTGGGTCAAACAGACATCCATCTCCCATGCAGAAGGTGGCTATACAGAATGCGACAAGGAAAAAAGGAAACTAACATGCGGAAATATTACAGTGGTGCGTCAATGTGCAAAAACTGTGCATTAACAGAATAAAAATTATTACAAGATATTTCCATAGATAAACCGCCATAACTTCGAAACCCTGGAGAGAAAGCTAAATAGGAAAAAAAAAAACGTTATAACAAACGATGCACCGCACAGTAGGGTTCAGCAAATACATTTGGATATAGCATACAAAATGGCCATGAAGGCTGTAACTTAAACATGAAAAATGGAGATAAACAATAACTTAGCACTGTATTAAAAAACTATAACCAAAAGAGAGGTTTCCACAGGGTCATAACCTGTGTTGTATCCATAAATACAAATTAATTACATATCAATTCAAAAGAAGCCTGAAGGCATATCAATGTTCATAGACACCGAAATATCCAGGGCCTCGGTTCGGCATAGCTACGCCGAGGACAAGTTTCCCTGAAGCGAGGAGGGTGCAGGGCACTCTAGTATGGCGTAAGAATTCGCCATCTCTCTATGTCAAACAACGAGAAGTAGATGTAAGGTCTTGGGCCACTTGACCTTCTTAAAAAAAGATCAAAAGAAGAAACCATTTTGTTACCATTCGAGGAGTGAGATTTGGCAACCAAGCTTGCAATTGACCATTACTAGAATGTTAATGTTAGGAACATACCTGTTAGGAAATTTAGGAGCTGGAGGAACTCGAAGGGCCAAGTAACATCGACCAGACCCCAACGAACAGATGATGGAGGTTAACAATGCCATTCTCGACCATGGAACAAGCCAAATAAGTAAACCCATTAGATGATTTGAGTAATAATTCAATCAAAAACCCTATAAGGGCCAAGATAAGGAAACGAATAATTTTAAAAACAAAATTCAACTACATGGTGCAACACCTACTAGAAGACCAAGCTGTGATAACCATGGCAGGCTCTAGGTTGGTGCTCGGCAGGATGAAGGACTGGCGGCACCCACATAGAGCAAAAGAGTCTGGATGAGTTCATAGCAGGCTAGTTGGAGCTGTTGTGGGATACTGGTGAAATTATTTTGGTTACTTCACGCCTTCGCATAAACTAAGGAGAAGCCATATGTTGCAACACAACCCTTGGATGGGCAGCGGAACATCCAAGCCATCGATGAGGGTGGTGGGATCGAGGGCGCGAATTCCAGGGGCACCTGGACCTCATCCCTTCACGTGACAGAGCCGACGGAATTAAATGTCGGAGCCAAGTGTTAGGAGCTGGCAGTGCCAACAGTAAAGCCAGTCATATCCACTAACCTCCGGAAAGTCTTTTCCGATAACGTTAAAGGAGAAACACGTTACTCTCAACTTTTCAGGTTGAAATAATGAGACCCGGGAAAATTAACATCAATTACATGTAATCCTATCCATGCACGCGTGGTTTAATACAAAGGTTAACATTAAGTAAAAAAAAAAATTACTATTCCGTAGATGGGTGTATTACACCACCCCTACTATATACTAAAGTCATTTGACGAATCAAATTTATGGAACAATCCCCTTTTGATTGAGTCAAGTTTATCTATGGATCCCATCCCTCTTTAGTTTCTCTACCAATCCATCCTTTAAAATTTACTTAGAGACATTCTTTGCATTCAACTCATAGGTTATGTCATCCACCTATCACTCTTGACTTTGCTATGGGTACACATGCCTTACCAAGTCTTATAGTGATGTGCCCATTTACATGTAGTTAAAAGAAATCATCTCTATTTTTTTTTGTTTTTTCCTTCAATGCATCACACTAATGGAGTCATGAATCCATCCACACTTGATTCATTCCACATTCCATCTACCATCTTCATGATAGTCTCATGTACTAGCTCACAAGAGGGCTTTGATACCATATTTTAGGAATAAACATGCAAGAAAGATAAATATAGTTAATTGTAACATGGCAAGAACACTACAATTTTTTTTTGGAAAAATCCAATGGACCCATCCATATTTTATCCATTCCACATGACCAGTCCAATGGACCCATCCAAACTTGATCCATTCCACATGACCATTTGCATGATAGCCTCATGCAACAACTAACAATTATGGGTCTCATACCACATGTTAGAACATGTAATAAACAATTATGGCTCGCATACCACATGTTACAACATGCAAAAAAGATAATTATATTTAGCTATAACATAGAAACAATATTACAATGTTTTTTTGGAATAAACCAAACAATCCATCCACACATAAGATTCATTATACCTAACTATCATAGATATTGTCATGCAATAACCCACAATAATATCTCTAACACAACATGTTAAGGAATAAACAGACAGAAACATACGCATAATTAATTATAGCATAGCAACAACCTTATACAAATTTATTAGAAAAAACCATACAAGAAAAAAGTAGCCATGGAGCCTTGGTTGGCCTCTGGTCAAATCTAATTGAAATATTAATAAAGTGAACATAAGTCTTACTCACTTTTAACACTTCACAATAAATAATTTTAATTTTATTGATTAACTTCATTACATAAAATAATATGGGAAATACACCATGCATCACCAAAACCATGTCACCAAAAACCAAAAACTATAAATATAAACTAAACTCATTTAAATCTACCACTTAATCAAATTTATGTAACAATCATTAACCAAAAAAATTCCTCATATTCATTACTTCTATATAAATGGTAAATCCGTGAGTAAACTTGAAAATAATTGAAACAAAAATAATTTTAATCTGATTTAAATGCATAAAAAATCAGGTATTAATTACAATTTAAAATCAGGTATTAATTACAATTTTATATAAATTGTAAATCCTGAAGTAAACTTAAAAATAATTGAAGCAAAAATAATTTCAATCTAATGCATCAAAAATCAAGTATTAATTACAAAGTTATAAATTGTACCGTCTTTAAAGTAAAACTAAAAGATAGTTCAAAAAGAAACCAGAGAGACCCACGTTTTTTTCAACCTCCATGGCATGAGGAAAAATCCATTATTATTATAAAAATTGTAACCATAAAAAGTTCAGCTAACATATCAACAAAACCGCAATGCATAACTACAAAATAATCTCCAAAATAACGACATATTTATTAAGAGATATACCCTAACAATATATCTATCATCTATTTGAGAAACTAATATGCAAAATTAACATTGGTTGCTAACATATCAACAAAACCGCAATGCATAACTACAAAATAATCTCCAAAATAATGACATACTGATTAATAGATATACCCTAACAATATATCTATCATCTATTTCAGAAATTAATATGCAAAATTAACATTGGTTAAAACAAAGGCTTAATAAATAACTACAAAATCGGTGATATACTGAATCGAAGATTACTTATGTAATCGCGTATTTTCCCTTCAGGTTCCTTGCACTCATCATAACAATATATCGATCATCTATCTTAGCAACAGATATGCAATACCAACATATCTCAACTACAACAGATGTGCAAAATTGACATGGGGAAAAACGCAAAATAGGTAATTGAACCTTTTTAAGCATCACCAATGCAATGTTTACATTACTTGTCGACAGGGATCTACAAGAAATATCTATATACACACAATTACTCCTTCAGTCCGTCTACTATTTACATTATGACACTTTATATATATATATATATATATATATATATCAACACTGCTAATTCCGCCTATTAACAAATATATGGTTTAGGAATTTAAATCAAAGTTATAGTTTTAGTTATCCAATAAAAAACCTAAACCTATATATTATCAATATAGAATCATTATTTCAGTCATATTCATCAAGTTGGAGTTTGAGTTATGGAATTTTTTGATATATTTTTAAATCAAATTTTTTTAAAATTTAATAGAGATTTGTTAAACTTTTAACAATTAAAAAATACTTATAAAATTTTCAAGAATTCAATCAATTTATACATTCAAAAATACATTTAAAACAATGAAAAATCATTAACAAAAAATTATTTCACGAGATCTAAAAAAAATAAAACTAAGAATAATAATAAACGCCTATTTATAAATATTTAATATCTTCATCAGCCTCACTCTTCTTACTAAAACTGTACAATTTATAACTTTACCACGAACGATTTATATTACTTAAATTTGCTTGACAAAGCGGGGCCATATGAGTGCGGCTTATTACACGTTGATTGAATAACATTTATACACTACGATAGCATTTATACTTTGGAAGCTAAATCCTGACCTTAAAAAGATCGTCGTGAAAATCACCTTTCACTACCGATGGGTGATACAGACATCTTTTTTTTTGCTCAGCAGCCTATGGCATGTCAGATTCTTTATTACCAGTATTGTCTGAGACTACAAAAAGATATCACACTTTAAAACTTGGGAAAATTAGCTTTAACTGAGTTGAGTTCCGCTTATTACACGGTGATTCAATAACATTTATACATCCGAGATAAGGACTCCAATTCGTATTTGAATCTCAAATGGCATCAAAGTTTGCGACAGCATTTCTACTTGTACAGCGATATCCTTACCTATCCTTGGGAAAATTCGCCATGAAAATCACCTATCAAGTACCATTCGCCGAGAAATTGTTTACCGTACAAATCCGTGGATACCTTATTTACTTATGAAAGGTATCCGGAAGTTTGTCGGTCGGAACTACCCTTTAGCCCCACACACAGTACGCGGCAGAAAAAAGTTGCCATGAGAATCACCTTTCAACTAACGCTGGGTGAGAAATGACACAGCATTAACATTATGACAACTTTTCGTCTTGAAGGCGGTTGACATTGTTATAATAATTATTTTATAGCTTATTTTTATTTAATTCTGGATTTATCATGCAGTGAGAAGGATCTAATCTCTGAAGTTGTATATTAAAGTTTAGTATTTTTTTATTCATTTAATTTCAAAAGAACACGTGTCTTTGTTAAGTTGATGAGGATGGAATCATACATAGCTCTCATATTGGGCTATAGAATGCGCTTCATCACAATTAATGTAATATTTGTGGCTTTAATTTAATGACTGTTTGTATTTGGCATAGTCTAATTGTTTATGTTTAGGATTTTTTCATTGAAATTTGGTAAAATCTTATCTTTGAATGCATAAATGAATTTTGTGCCCTAAAAAAACCCCAAAACACTTAAGTCACACATATTTCATAATTCAAATTTGTGATTTTCACAAATCTTTACTATATTAACGTTAAATTTATGAAGAAATATACTCCAAAGAAAAGAGAAAAAAACCGTTGATGGTTTAGATTACAATTTTTTAAACCCTGATTTTGTTTGCAATATGATTTCAAACAATTTATAACCTCAATTTAATCAATGCTAATCACTCTTGATAAACATATCACATGAATAATCAAATTTGGAAACATATATCCAAATTTATTGTAGGTAACTCTTAAAATATTAACCAAATAACTATATCAAACCCACATGGATAATCAAATTCCAAAAATATATATCCAAATTTATGGTAGGTAACTCTTAATATATCAACCAAGTAACTATATCAACCCCACGTTCGAGTGAGCTATACCACTCAGACATATTTTATTTTCCATTTCTTCAAACAATTCTACAATGAGAAACAAGGAAAAACATGCAAAGAATTACTTTTATTTGTGGCTCGAGTTGTGGTCGCTTTAAACCAAAAGTTTCTCTACACATTCAAAAAGAAAAATTGTACCATAAAATTTCATTGACCAATATAGTACTCAAGAAGAACATAGGTGATTTCAAAACATTCATCATTTCCATCCACATAGTGAGAAGAAATTAAGTTTGGTCCATGAACCAAATAAATTGTAACCTTTTTAACTAAGAAGGAGAACTTGTGAAAAGGGAAAGAACAATCATGGAAAATGGAAAATGCAAATATGAGGAGTGAATAAAGCATACAAATTTTACAATAATAAACTTCAGCCATAGCGATAAACACATCATTCTTAGGCAATTTTCTTTTGAGCTTCATAATCACAGAGAGGGAGAAGAGTACTTGAACTACAAAGCCATAGTAAAAAACACATCATAAGATACTCCCCCTTAACGAGTATTTGTGATCGTGATATGCATAGTTCAACTCTCCTTGAACTACCTCCTTTTTCATCTGCATCTCCTATGCTCACTACTCTTTGCCTTTGTCATGCAGGCTTCAATGGGGGTGCAACACCATACCAGGTGCATTCATATTGGTGGATATATATTGAGGAAAACATGACATTATATATTGAACATATAATAGGGGGTAAATGGTTTTTATCTTGGCAAGTATAAAAAAATGGAGCTCAAAGTTATTGAAAAAATATAAAAGGGTATAAAAAATGTTAATCAAAAAATGGATACCTACAATATCTAGTGAAAGTATGGGTGTTTTAAATTGGGAAGGTGTCTTGGGTTCAAATTGATAGGGGGTTAAATAATGTGATTTTTAGAGGCATTTTTCAATATGTAGTTAAATTAGGGGTATTGTTTAGTATGCCACAAAAGCACGTGATATGTTATAGGTTCATTGAGTAAATCCCGCGTGGTGTTTATGCACCCACAAAAACATAAACAATTTCACTCCTTCTACATCATGACTAATCATCATCATGGGTTTTGTGTGGTTGAACCATAACCATTATACCTTTGGTTTTTAGCATTGGCCTAACCTCAACTATTACAATCCTCAATATCCCAAGTGGTTTCTACTTACCACAAATAACACATCACATAGTGTGGTTTCTATTGACCAAAAGCATTAGTGGTTTCAACAACGAACCTTCCTTTATAAAGTGGTTTTAATAATACCACAAACTTTTCAGCATAACAGATTTTGTGAGTATACATGCCTCATTAGGCTTTTACAACATTATTGATTCAGGTACCACTTAGGGACGTTGTTTTTATATGCATTTGCATTTGAATCTACACAGTGTTATTATTCTTATCATGTTTCTTTGATTTATCTTGTTACTTGCATGTTTTCTATATTTCTTTGTCCTTTGTGTCTTCATCATTCATTTTTTCCACGATTCTACATCAGTATCTCTATCATCATCTTCTTCCATTAGTGGCCACTCTTTTCTACTGCATCATTCTCTTCTTATCATCTTCTTTCATCATTATCTTTGTTGTAATCTTCTTCTATCATGGAGTCTTCTTCTTTTTCACTTTTTCACTTTTATTTTTCTTACAAACAACTAATAATTGATGTAACGTGAGGTGTATTAATCTCAGAAGGAGGTTGGGATAATCTCAAAAATTTGGGACCAAGATATAATGAAGAAAAAGTTTAAAATGTTGATGAATTATGTAACTGGAAAGGATTCTAGAAATCTAGTTATGGAGATACGTGAGTGCCATGCACTATACTCATGTATCTCAATAGATAGAATTCTAGGGATCCTTTCGTTACACGATTAATCAAAATAATAAACCCTATCTTCATTATAACCCGGTCCCAAATTTATGAGATACCTTCTGGGATTAATCCACCTCACTTTTTCCCTTTAACTGAAGATTGAACTTCTCCATTTTCGCATCAAATAGCATGCAAGTATGTCTAACATCCTCATACCTATCCTAGTTGTTAATTGCATAACTTAATGTCACATTGTTACACGCCATTTTTTCACCATTAGGCAAATGACCGCCAATCTAGATCGCTTGCTATCCAATGTAATGTTTCAATAAATCCCATAGAAAGTTTGAACTAAAAAAATACCAAAGAATAAAAGAATTTTGGATTACCTTTCTCAAAAACCTATTTTTAAGAACAAGCGCAATTTTGACCATTGTGGCCTACGCAAATGTGTGCATTCTCGTCCACTATGAAGTGTGCAAATAACTTAACGAGATTAAAAATAAAAAGTGATTTCTGGAAGGCTTGTTGGAGGAATATTTACCAACTGAAAGCCTCGAGCCTCTACATACTTTGACCTGATCCCTCTGTTCATGGAGAAAACTCCCTCTCTTTGTGGAACCCTCATCCCTCTCTTTATGGGTCTCATCCCTTGAGAAAAGGGGTTCAAATCTCCTCCTATTGGCCTATAAATTCAACACAGAGTAGAGGGTGGAGGGGGTACCTCTAAATGTAAACTTATGTTGTTGGATTAGGGTTTGAATGCTTGTCACCTAAGGGGAGGATTGGAGACCATTGTGATGATGCATACATCATCAAAGCCAAGGTTGTAATCCTTTTTCTTGGTTAATATTAATACAAGCATTGGTCTTTCCTACTTGCACTTGTTATAACTCTCTTTGCAAAGCTCCTTAATCCTTTATATGATTCATAACAATATTGGTTTGATATTGTGATTGATGGTATATTGCAACTTCCATTCATGTTATGTTTTACCTTTGTCTATGCTATGTTTTTATGCCTTGTTTATTTTTGTTCATGCAAACAATCCTTTGAAGCAATGAGGAAACGATTTTGAAAGCATCGGAAGGACTTCCATAGCCATTTCGTAGAAAAGGTAAGAGGCTCTTACATACATCACACTTCATCTTTAGTTATGAATTAAGGAAAGGTAGCGGTCGCTTGTCTGTTTGTTACTATATCTCTTTTTGAATCTAGTGAGATTTCTCTTGTCCACAAGAGAAATTAGTTTGTCATAACAAATTGGCGACCATACTTGGTAACATTAGGTTCTTCATTATGTTCTCCTGTTACATATAATTCCTTTCTTTACTCTTGTTTGGCTATGATTTGAACCTTGAAATCTTAAAGTTATGGATTTTTAGCTTTGTTTTTTATTTTTCTTATGTTTACTTAGTCTGTGCACTTTTCCTTTAGCAAGAGTGCATTTTCACACTCGACATAACTAGTTACTTATCCAAGTCTCTTAAATTTTTGAAAAAATAGGGTTTTCATTTGTTGGGTCCATAATTTTTTTATTTTTTTAATTTCTTGGATGTTTTTACCTTCTGGAAAAGTCAATTCCATTTTGACTTGAGTTTTTGAGTTGCCTTCTTTATAAATTACGTATCTTTGCAAACTAGGGGTTAGGGTTTGATCTGGTGAATTGATGATTAATCAAAAGAAAGATCTGTCATTGCTAAGATAGCTTGAGTTTTTCTTTCTTCTGTCAAAAGATTATATTAAGTAATTTGTCATGATTACAAAGAATCAATAGTATTGGTAAAATGTTAAGGTTTTTTAAGGCAGCACTTGTGATTTGGAGTTTGTTGTTTTTGCTGAAAGGAATAGTGGTTATTCCTTTCTATAAGACAACATAATACTATTCTTCTAGTAATTTGTAATTCATTACATTAAGTTGAAATTATTGCTTGTGTCTGTTGAGGGAAGAACTAATTGTTTGATTTTGGGTATGAAATAAATTATTAAGATTAAAATTTTGCATTTTGTAGCTTGGATTTTAAGGAATTTAGGTTTCATTTTAAAAAAAAAATCTCTTTGCTTTGGATTTTAAACATGATTCATTGATTCTTGCATGATAGAAACGTGAATGAAACCTCTTGCCTTACTTTAGTTGGGATTCATCGAAGTGAAAAGATCACATTATCATATTCGATTGAATTCAGTTTTGAGTCAAGTTATAACACCACTGGTTTCATATCCATCAACCTACTAAGTAAACAACAACTTAAAAAACAACGCTAATAAAATCAATTTTTTTTTTTTAATGTTTCTAGGGCTAATTACACCTACATTAGATCATATCGTAGGGATTTCGAATAGGAAAGTGAGTTAAATTTCCAAAGCTACAAACAAACCATAAGATCTTGTGGTAGGGGGTAAATCCATCTATTACAGTTTGACTCTCGGAAGCTCCTCTTACATAGGAGTTAAGCACAAGATCATTTCAGACCAAACGAAGAGATCAACCCCACTTAATTGATTACGGTAGGGAAAAGTTCATGCATTACAAATGCTGTGGAAACGTGCTTGGGAGTCACTTGAAGGATAAACCTCATATTGGCCATGTTGAGGAACTTTCAAGGGAATGAGCTTTGTTACTTTGCCCTTGTGTGTACGTGTGATCTACAACTTCCCCCCCAGGTCAAGTTTTTGTATGTTATAACCTTATAGGCCATTATCTTAGGGATTTTACCCAAGGTGATGGTGGGGGGCAAGTCCCTGTTGTACCAGGAGCAGACATTGACTAGACTCACTTGGACCTTTTTGGAGGGTATTCTTCACTCGATATGGTATAAGTGAGGTTACTTGCACCAAATCGTGGTCATTAAGCAGGTCTTTAGTGTAATTGATTCCACCTACTCTATCTTTATCCACTTTTCACATTTATCTCCGCGGCGTTTGGTTTTATCACCAAATAGTGATTTCGTTGTTAAAATGTTGTTTACATGGTTTGATTCCTTATATTTATTAGCATGTGTTATTTTCCTGTTTTCCTTTTTGCACACCTTAGGTGTGGATTGTGAATTTGGATTGTTAATAATGTTTAAATTCTTAATAAATTTATTAAATTTGAATATAATGGAAACAATTATGGAATTTACCAATCAAGGAACCCCTTTCAATGGGAATCCTATTCCTTTTCCTTGCTTTAAAAATGCTGGTCCTCCTTATAAGGCTATGCTGTCACTTCTCGGATTCACAATAGGTTTACCAATGTGGTCGTTTTCAACTTATTTAGTCCCAATTACTCAAACTATTCCACTTCAATGAAGTTCTTCACCTCAACCAAGTTCTCTATCTCAAAAACACCAATGATTTGTTGACCCTTTACCTTCTCCACCCAAAATGTCTTCCTCCCTTTTCTCTTCTTCACTTGGTAAAAGCCTTACTGCTAGTAACCAGGTGGATAAGAAGAGGAAGAAAGGGAAGAAGAAGAAGAAGCAAGATAAGAAAGAAGTCAACCAACCAATGATTACCTTGTGTATGTATAATGTTAAAGAACCATCCAAAATATGTCGCAAGCCCAAATACCCTTTCAAGCTTTGTAAGTGCGACCACCTTCTTATTGATTGTCCTGGTATTCCTAATTTCCTAGAAGTGTAGTCTAAAAATTCTTATCAACTTATTGTTGATCCATCAACTAGTGATTTAAAGTTTCTACAGTAAAAGGGAAAGTTTATGTTTCCTTATAGGTTATGTAAAGGGAGTCATCAAACTCACATTTTCCCTCACATGGATGAAGCCTCAAAATTGTTGGAAAAACTTATTATTCCAAAACAACAACTTTCAACTCGTTACCACAAGCTTTCTCCCAACCTAATGTTAGTTGACAAAGTGATTGATCTAATTCCAAGTAAAATCAATCCCACTCTTCCATTGGAGAGTGAAACACATATCGGTTAGGTTAATGAACCATTAGTTGATCAAGTGGTCAAATTAGTTATACCTTTGGTTGACCCCACTCTCCCCTTAGAGAGTGAAATGAATATCGCTCAGGTTCTCGTTGTTACTCCAAATTATACCACACAAGGGGGTATTGCATCTGTTTCCATGAAATCCCCTCCAAGTACTGAGGTTATTTCTTTTGGTGGGAGTAGACTGACAAAGACTCGTCTCCCTTATTCCTCCCCTTTCCAAATCACTATGAAGCTTTATGCTAAGAATGCGTGTCACACAAATGTAGATGAAGGTGCTTTCATTAGTATTTCCACATAATTAACTCATGGTGGGGTAGATACGGCTTCCGTATAAGGAAAATTCAAGGATGTCATATCATTGGCAATCTAATAAATACCAACGAATGAACGTTGGTCAATAGTCACAATGTTTCCATTGTGAGAGAAAGACGTCACATGGAAGAGTGTCAATACAACAACTTTCATGGCATAGACATAGTCTCTCCCAAGGTGAAAATTGAAATCAAAAGGGCCTTGGACTACCACAACATCAATACAAACATTTTTTCCTTCCAGAGTAATGAGTAACTTAGGAAGGACCCATAAAGGTTCATTAATGGTTTTGTTAAAAGCTAACATATTATGTGTAGCATACACAAGCTGAGGGGAACCCAAATATTACCAAGAAATTGAGGATAACAAATCCCATGTTTTTAGTTACCAATGCAAGTGAGCCTCTCACTATTTTCTCAACTTATTTTGACTTAGATCCAATAATTGACATGTTGAACCCTTCAATGGGGACATTTAAACATGATTTTCTTATCCCTATTGATTCCATTGACATGTGTTCCTTCCAGAGAACTATTCTTCTTTGTGATGAAGATATATTAGAAGCCATGGTTGAGGTGTGTCCCTTGGCAGGTGTTCCTTCTAGTTGGAATCCATGATCAAGGCGCCTATGAGAATATTTCATTTTCTTGTGTCAATCTCATTAAAAAATTAAACAAGGTTTGAGCATAGTTATTTCCATTTCAAGCTCACATAAAAATGAAACCAATCCATGAGCATAGTTCCTTTTCTTGTGTCAATCTCATTAAAAAATGAAACAAGGTTCGAGCATAGTTATTTTCATTTCAATCTCGGATAAAAATGAAACCAATACATGACCATAGTTCCTCTCTTATGTCAAGCTCGTTAAAAAATGAAACAGATCCCATGAGGATAGTTCTTTTACTTTGTCAACCTCGTTAAAAAATGAAACAGGTCCCTATGAGGATAGTTATTTTACTGTGTCAACCTCATTAAACAATGAAGTAGGTCCTATGAGGATAGTTATTTTAATGTGTCAACCTCGTTAAGAAATGAAACAAGTCCTATGAGGATAGTTATTTTACAGTGTCAACCTCGTTAAAAAAAGAAACAGATCCCTATAAGAATAGTTATTTTAATGTATCAACCTCATTAAAAAATGAAACAAGACCTTATGAGGAAGGTTCTTTTACTGTGTCAACCCAATTAAAAAATGAAACAATTCTCCATGAGGATGGTTTAGTTATTGTGTCAACCTAGTTAAAAACTGAAACCAGTTCCTATGAGCATAGTCCTTTTTCTTGTGTCAAACTCATTAAAAAATGAAACAAGGTAATATGAGGATTGTTTTTTTACTGTGTCAACCACGTTTAAAAAATTAAATATGGTTCCATGAGCATAGTTATTTTCTTTTGTCAAGCCCATTAGAAAATGAAACAAATCCTCCCCTAATGAAGTCAAGTCTTTCACCTCATCTCATAAATAAACCTTCATTTCATCCACCTATTAGTAACTGGAAACCTACTCAAACAAATGAAATGAATCTTGGGGGGCATGTGCCTATGTCATTATGCTGGGGGCATTAAAACTTATCTCAAGCACAGTTTCCTCTCTAGTTCAAGCTTATGTAAAAATGAAACTATTCTCAAGCATTTTTTTTTTGTTTCAAGATTGTATAAAAATGAAAACTATTTAGAGTCCATTTTGGTTATTATTTTCAAGACTCATTAAACTCATGAAAATCCTGAGTGTTTTTCCTATCCTTTCACGCTAGTAGCACATACATGAAAATGTGGAGTTATTTTGGTCTTTTCCTGCTCGTTAATTAAATTGAAAGTCGGTGATATGAGTACACTTTTATGACTTTTTCAGACTCCTTAAAAATTATGAAAAAGGAACCCCCTCCACACCTTATCTCTCATGATTTCAGCATGTTTCCACAAGATGAGCCTTTGTTGCTTCATTCTATCATCACCATTTGCTTGGCCAATCATTCACTTTCACTTGGTATTTCCCCTTTCTTGAGGAATTGTTGCTATGAGTCATCTTATTAGCCCACCTCTTCACCTCTACATGTTTTAATTAGTTCCATCATGACTAGAACCAATTACTACCCTTTATACCAGTCTTTCCTCTAGGAGGAGCTCTCTTTAAATCTCTTTCTAGACTCCCAAAATATGAAAATATTGTTTAGTACATTTGTTTCTCTCAAACTCGTAAAAGTAAATGAAAAAATGTCTACTTGAAATAAGTTTACCCCTTCTAAAACTCATGTGGACTATTTACGAAAAAGGTATAATTTGACTAATCATGGTAAAAAAAGTTCTCTCCTACATTATTTTACCCTTTTCTGAGATGGAGAGACTAAAATTACAAAAAAGGACACTATGGAGTTTACTTATGTTTTTCTCCTCACTCCCTAAAACTGAAAAACACTGATTTTTACTTTATTTGGGCTCGTTAAAACTTTACGTTGAAAGAATTGAATGAGTTTTTTTTTGTTTCTTTTTTAAACTCCCTAAATATGGAAATGAAATCGAGTTACCCCTTCACTAAACTTGTCAAACATAAAGAATTCAGGATTCCTCAATCATGACAAGACCGAACCACTCCTTCCTAGGCTTTCTTAAAAATACTCTAAAGGACTTGTATGAAGGATGAGATTATAGGACAAGCATACATAGCTCTCATATTGGGTGATAGAATGCACCTCATCACAATTAATGTAATATTTTTGGCTTGAATTTAATAACTATTTGTATTTGGCATAGTGTAATTGTTTATGTTTAGGATTTTTTCATTGAAATTTGGTAAAATCTTATTTTTTTGAATGCATAAATGAATTTTGTGCCCTCAAAAAATCCCAAAACACTTAAGTTACACATATTTCATAATTAAATTTTATGATTTTCACAAATCTTTACTCTATTTAACGTTAGATTTATGAAGAAATATACCCAATGAAAAGAGGAAAAAACCGTTGATGATTTAGATTACAGTTATTTAAGCCCTGATTTTGTTTGCAATATGATTTCAAACAATTTATAACCTCAATTTAATCAATGTTGATCGCTCTTGATAAACTTATCACATGAATAATCAAATGTGGAAACATATATCCAAATTTCTCTTAAAATATTAACCAAATAACTATATCAAACCCACATGGATAATCAAATTTCAAGATATATATCCAAATTTATGGCAAGTAACTCTTAATATATCATCCAAATAACTATATCAACCTGAGGTTCGAGTGAGCTATACCACTCAGACATATTTTATTTTCCATTTATACAACTCCAAACAATTCTACAATGAGAAATAGGGAAAAGCATGCAAAAAAATTACTTTTATTCGTGGCTCGAGTTGTGGTCGCTTTAAACCAAACTTTTCTCTACACATTCAAAAAAAAAGTTGTACCATAAAATTTCATTGATCAATATAGTACTCAAGAAGAACAGAGGTGATTTCAAAACATTTATCCTTTCCATCCGCATAGTGAGAAGAAATTAAGTTTCATCCATGAACCAAATAAATTGTAACCTTTTTAACTAAGAAGGAGAACTTATGAAAAGGGAAAGAACATTCATGGAAAATGAAAATATGAAGAGTGAATAAAACATACAAATTTTTACAATAATAAACTTCAACCATAGCCACAAACACATCACTCTTAACCAATTTTCTTTTGAACTTCATAATCACAAAGAGGGAGAGAGTAATTGAACTACCTAACCATAGCAACAAACACATCATTCTTAACATACTCCTCATTAATGAGTACTAGTGATCGTAATATGCATAGTTCAACTCTCCTTGAACTACCTCTTTCTTCATCTGCATCTCCTATGGTCACTACTCTTTGCCTTTGTCATGCAGGCTTCACTCGGGGTGCAATACCATACCAGGTGTATTCATATTGGTGGATATATAATGAGGAAAACATGACATTATATATTGAACATATAATAGGGGGTAAATGGTTTTTATCTTGGCAAGTATAAAAAAAATGGAGCTCAAAGTTCTTGAAAACATATAAAGGGCTATAACAAATGTTAATCAAAAAATGGATACCTACAATATCTATTGAAAGTATGGGCTTTTTAAATTGGGAAGGTGTATTGGGTTCATATTGATAGGGGGTTAAATAATGTGATTTTTAGAGGTATTTTTCAATATGTAGTTAAATTAGGGGTATTGTTTAGTATGCCACAAATTCACGTGATATGCTATAAGTTCATTGAGTAAATCCTGCATGGTCTTTATGCACCTACAAAAACATAAACAATTTCACTCCTTCCACATCATGACTAATCATCATCATGGGTTTTGTGTGGTTGAACCATAACCATTATACCTTTGGTTTTTTGCATTGGCTTACCCTCAACTATTACAATCCTCAATATCCCAAGTGGTTTCTGCTTACCACAAATAACACGTCACATAGTGTGGTTTCTTGAGCAAAAGAATTAGTGGTTTCAACATCGAACCCTCTTTTACAAAGTGGTTATAATAATACCACAAACTTTTCAACATAATAGATTTTATGGGTATACATGCCTCATTAGGCTTGTACAACATTATTGATTCAGGTACCACTTAGGGATGTTGTTTTTATCTACATCTACATTTGACTATACACAATATTATAATTCTTATCTTGTTTCTTTTATTTATCTTGTTCCTTGCATGTTTTCTATATTTCTTTGTTCTTTGTGTCTTCATCATTCATTTTTTCCATGATGCTACATCAGTATCTATATCATCATCTTCTTCCATTAGTGGCCACTCTTTTCTACTACATCATTCTCTTCTCATCATCTTCTTTCATCATTATATTTGTTGTAATATTCTTCTATCATGGAGTCTTCTTCTTTTTCACTTTTTTACTTTTATTTTTCTTACAAACAAATAATAATTGATGTAAAGTGAGGTGGATTAATCTCAGAAGCAGGTTGAGATAATCTCAAAAATTCGGGACCAAGTTATAATGAAGAAAATTTTTAAGATGTTGATGAATTATGTAACTAGAAAGGATTCTATAAATCTAGTCATGGAGATACATGAGTGCCATCCACTATACTCATATATCTCAGTAGATAGAATTCTAGGAATCCTTTCGTTACACGATTAATCAAAAATAATAAACCCTATCTTCATTATAACTCGGTCCCAAATTTATGAGATACCTTCTGGGAGTAATCCACCTCACTTTTTCCTTTTAACTGAAGATTGAGCTTCTCCATTTTCACATCAAGATAGCATGCAGGTACGTCTAACATCCTCATATCCTATCCTAGTTGTTAATTGCATAACTTAATGTAACATTTTTACGTGCCATTCTATCACCGTTACACAAATGACCGCCAATGTAGACCGCTTGCTATCCAATGTAATGTTCCAAGCAATCCCATACAATGTTTGAAGTACAACAATACCAAAGCGTACAAGAATTTTGGATTACATTTCTCAAAACCCTATTTTTAAGAACAAGCGAAATTTTGACCATTGTGGCCTACGCAAATGTGTGCATTCGCTTCCATTATGAAGTGTGAAAATATCTTAATGACATTAAAAATGAAAAGTGATTTCTGGAGGGCATGTTGGAGGAATATTTACCAACTAAAAGCCTCGAGCCTCAACATACTTTGACCTGATCCCTCTGTTCATGGATAAAACTCCCTCTCTTTGTGGAACCCTCATCCCTCTCTTTATGGGTCTCCTCCCTTGAGAAAAGAGGCTCAAACCTCCTCCTATTGGCCTATAAATTCAACACAGAGTAGAGGGTGGAGGGGCTACCTATAAATGTAAACTTATGTTGTTGGATTAGGGCTTGAATTATCGTCACCAAAGGGGAGGATTGGAGACCATCGCAATGATGCATACATCATCAAGGCCAAGGTTTTAATTCTTCTTCTTGGTCAATATAAATACAAGAATTGGTCTTTCCTACTTGCACTTGTTATAATTCTCTTTGCAATGGTCCTTGATCCTTTGTACGATTCATAATTGAATATTGGTTTGATATTGTGATTGATGCTATATTGTGACTTCCATTCATGTTATGTTTTACCTTTGTCTATACTATGTTTTATGCCTTGTTTATTTTTGTTCATGCAAACCTTCCTTTGAAGGAACGAGGAAAGGATTTTGAAAGCATCGGAAGGACTTCCATAGCCATTTCGTAGAAAAGGTAAGAGGCTCTTACATACATCACAGTTCATCTTTAGTTATGAATTAAGGAAAGGTAGCAGTCACTTGTCTGTTTGTTACTATATCTCTTTTTGAATCTTGGGAGATTTCTCTTGTCCACAAGAGAAATTAGTTTGCCATAACAAATTAGCGACTATACTGTGTAACATTCTATTCTTCATTATGTCCTCATGTGACCTCTAATTACTTCCTTTACTCTTGTTTAATTATGATCTGAACCTTGAAAGCTTAAAGTTATGGATTTTTAGCTTTGTTTTTTATTTTTCTTAAGTTTACTCGGTCTGTGCACTTTTCCTTTAGCAACAGTGCGCCTACACACTCGACATAACTAGCTACTTATCCAAGTCTCTTAAATTTTTGAGAAAATAGGGTTTTCCTTTGCTAGGTCCATAGTTTTTTTAATTTTTTTAATTTCTTGAATCCTTTTACATTGTGGAAAAGTCAATTCCATTTTGATTTGAGTTTTTGAGTTGCCTTCTTTATAAATTACTTATCTTTGCAAACTAGGGTTTAGGGTTTGATCTGGTGAATTGATGATTAATCAAAAGAAAGATCTTCCATTGCTAACATAGCTTGAGTTTTTCCTTCTTCTATCAAAAGATTAGATTAAGTAATTTGTTTTCATGATTACAAAGAATCAGTAGTATTGTTAAAAAGTTAAGGTTTTTTAAGGCAACGCTTGTGAATTGGAGTTAGTTGTTTTTGTTAAAGGGAATAGTGGTTATTCCTTTCTATAAGACAACACAATACTATTCTTATAGTGATTTGTAATTCATTACATTAAGTTGAAATTATGGCTTGTGTCTGTTGAGGGAAGAACTAATTGTTTGATTTTGGGTATGAAATAAATTATTAAGATTAAAATTTTGCATTTTGTAGCTTGGATTTTAAGGAAATTAGGTTTCATTTTTCAAAAAAAGATCTCTTTGCTTTGGATTTTAAAAATGATTCATTGATTCTTGCATGATTGAAACGTGAATGAAACCTCTCCCCTTACTTTACTTGGGATTCATTGAAGTGAAAAGATCACATTATCATATTCGATTGAATTCAATTTTGAGTCAGGTTATAACACCATCGATTTCATATCTGTCAACATACTGAGTAAACAACAGCTTAAAAAACAATGCTAATAAAATCAATTTTTTATTTTTTATTTTTTTTATGTTTCTATGGCTAATTACACCTACATTAGATCATATCGTAGGGATTTCAAATAGGAAAGTGAGTTAAATTTCCAAAGCTGCAAACAAACCATAAAATCTTGTAGTAGGGAGTAAATCCATCTATTACAGTTTGACTCTGGAAAGCTCCTCTTACATAGGAGTTAAGCACAAGATCATATCAGACCAAACGAAGAGATCAACCCCACTTCATTAATTACGGTAGTGCAATTTTGATTCATTACAAATGGTGTGGAAACGTGCTTGGGAGTCACTTGAAGGATAAACCTCATATTGACCATGTTGAGGAACTTTCAAGGGAATGAGATTTGTTACTCTGCCCTTGCGTGTATGTCTGATCTAAAATTCCTCCCCTAGGTCAAGCTTTTGTATGTGATAACCTTAGAGGCCATTATCTTAGGAATTTTACCCAAGGTGACGGCAGGGGGGTAGTCCCTATTGTACCAGGAGCAGACGTTGACTAGACTCACTTGGACCTTTTTGGAGGGTATTCTTCACTCGATATGGTATAAGTGAGGTTACTTGCACCAGATCATGGTCATTAAGTAGGTCCTTATTGTAATTGATTCCATCTACTCTATCTCTGTCCACTTTTCACATTTATCTCTGTGACGTTTGGTTTTATCACCAAATAGTGATTTCGTTTTGAAAATGTTATTTGCATGGTCTGACTCCTTATATTTATTAGCATGTGTTATTTTCATGTTTTCCTTTTTGCACACCTTATGTGTGGATTGTGAATTTAGATTGTTAATAATGTTTAAATTCTTAATAAATTTATTAAAGTTGAATATAATGGAAACAATTATGGAATTTACCAATCAAGGAACCCCTTTCAATGGGAATTCTATTCCTTTTCCTTGCTTTAAAAATGTTGGTCCTCCTTATAAGGCTATGCTGTCACTTCTCGGATTCACAATAGGTTTACCAATGTGGTTGTTTTCAACTTATTTAGTCCCAATTACTCAAACTATTCCACTTCAATGAAGTTCTTCACCTCAACCAATTTCTCTATCTCAACAACACCAACCATTTGTTGACCCTTTACCTTCTCCACCCAAAATGTCTTCCTCCCTTTCTTCTTCTTCACTTGGTAAAAGCCTTGATGCTAGGAACAAGGTGGCTAAGAAGAGGAAGAAAGGGAAGAAGAAGAAGAAGATGCAAGATAAGAAAGATGTCAACCAACCAATGATTACTTTGAGTATGGATAATTCTAAGGAGCCATCCAAAATATGTCGCAAGCCCAAATACCCTTTCAAGCTTTGTAAGTGTGACCACCTTCTTATTGATTCTCTTGGTATTGTCAATTTCCAAGAAGTGTAGTCTAAAAATTCTTATCAACTTATTGTTGATCTATCAACTAGTGATTTAAAGGTTCTATAGTAAAAGGGAAAAGTTAGCTTTCCTTGTAGGTTATGTAAAGGGAGTCATCAAACTCACATTTTCCCTCACATGGATGAAGCCTCAAAACTGTTAGAAAAACTTATTATTCCAAAACAACAACTTCCAACTAGTTACCGTAAGCTTTCTCCCAACCTAATGTTAG
The DNA here is from genome assembly GCA_031772625.1 of Pinus tabuliformis. NCBI lineage: Eukaryota > Viridiplantae > Streptophyta > Pinopsida > Pinales > Pinaceae > Pinus > Pinus tabuliformis. The sequence goes on along the minus strand of CM062811.1, from coordinate 573,552,992 downwards.
TTGACAAAGTCTTTGATCTAATTCTGAGTAAAATCAATCCCACTCTTCCATTGGAGAGTGAAACACATATCGGTCAGGTTGATGAACCATTAGTTGAGCAAGTGGTCAAATTAGTCATATCTTCGATTGACCCCACTCTCCCCTTAGAGAGTGAAATGAATGTCGCTCAGGTTCTCCTTGTTACTCCCACCACACAAGGGGGTATTTCACCTGTTTCCATGAAAATCCCTCCAAGTACTGAGGTTATTTCCTTTAATGGGAGTAGACTGACAAAGGCTCGTCTCCCTTTTTCGTCCCCTTTCCAAATCACTATGAAGCTTTATGGTGAGAATGTGTTTCACACGAATGTAGATGAAGGTGATTTCATTAGTATTTTATCCTCAATTTTTTGGTAAGATTTGGGTTCCCCTCAGCTTGTGTATGCTACACATAATCTGTTAGCTTTTAATAGAACCATCAGTGAACCTTTAGGGGCCCTTCCTAAGTAACCCATTACTCTGGAAGGAAAAAATGTCTGTATTGATGTTATGGTAGTCCAAGGCCCTTTTGATTTCAATTTTTGCCTTGGGAGAGACTATGTCTATGCCATGAAAGTTGTTGTATTGACACTCTTTTGCGTGACATCTTTCTCTCACAATGGAAACATTATGACTATTGACCAAATTTCATTTGTTGGTATTTATTCGACTGCCAATGCTATGACATCGCCGAATTTTCCTTATACGGAAGCCGTATCTACCCCACCACGGGTTAATTATGTGGAAACCTATCCCATGTTTTTAGTTACCGATGCAAGTGAGCCTATCACTATTTTCTCAACTTATTTTGACTAAGATATGATAATTTACATGTTGAACCCTTCAATGGGGACATTTAAACATGATTTTCTTATCCCTATTGATTCCATCGACATGTGTTCCCTCCAGAGAAATATTCTTCTTTATGATGAAGATATATTAGAAACCATGGTCGAGGTGCATCCCTTGGCATGTGTTCCTTCTAGTTGGAATCCACGATCAAGGTGCCTATGAGCATAGTTCATTTTCTTGTGTCAATCTCGCTAAAAAGTTAAACAAGGTTCGAGCATAGTTATTTTCGTTTCAAGCTCACATAAAAATGAAACCAATCGATGAGCATAATTCCTTTTCTTGTGTCAATCTCATTAAAAAATGAAAAAGGTTCAAGCATAGTTATTTTCATCTCAATCTCGGATAAAAATGAAGCCAATAAATTACCATATCTCCTCTCCTATGTCAAGCTTGTTAAAAAATGAAACATTTCCCACAAGGATAGTTCTTTTACTTTGTCATCTCGTTAAAAAATGAAACAGGTCCCCATGAGGATAGTTCTTTCACTGTGTCAACCTCATTAAAAAATGAAGTAGGTCCTATGAGGATAGTTATTTTAATGTGTTAACCTCGTTAAAAAATGAAACAAGTCTTATGAGGATAGTTCTTTTACAGTGTCAACCTTGTTAAAAAAATAAACAGATCCCTATAAGGATAGTTCTTTTAATGTATCAACCTCATTAAAAAATGAAAAAAGACCCTATGAAGAAGGTTCTTTTACTGTGTCAACATAATTAAAAAATGAAACAGGTCTCCATGAGGATGGTTCATTTACTATGTCTACCTGGTTAAAAACTGAAACAAGTTCCTATGAGCATAGTTCTTTTTCTTGTGTCAAACTCATTAAAAAATGAAACAAGGTAATATGAGGATGGTTCTTTTACTGTGTTAACCACGTTTAAAAAATGAAATAGGGTTCCATGATCATAGTTGTTTTCTTCTGTCAAGCCCATAAAAAAATGAAACAAATCCTCCCCTAATTAAGTCAAGTCTTTCACCTCATCTCATAAATGAGCCTTCATTTCATCCACCTATTAGTAATTGGTAGCCTGCTCAAACAAATGAAATGAATCTTAGGGAGGCATGTGCCTATGTCATTATGTTGGGGGCATTAAAACTTATCTCAAGCACAGTATCCTCTCTGGTTCAAGCTTATGTAAAAATGAAACCACTCTCAAGCATTTTTTGTTTTTTGTTTCAAGTTTTTATAAAAATGAAAACTATTTAGAGTCCATTTTGGTTATTATTTTCAAGACTCATTAAACTCATGAAAATCCTGAGTGTTTTTTCCTATATTTTCATGCTACTAACACATGCATGAAAATGATGAGTTATTTTGGTCTTTTCCTGCTCGTTAATTAAATTGAAACTTGGTGATATGAGTACACTTTTATGAATTTTTCAGACTCCTTAGAAATTATGAAAAAGGAACCCCCCTCCACACCTTATCTCTCATGATTTCAGCATGTTTTCGTAAGATGAGCCTTGGTTTCTTCATTCCATAATCACCATTTTCTTGGCCAATCATTCACTTTCACTTGGTATTTCCCCTTTCTTGAGGAACTGTTGCGATGAGTCATCTTATTAACCCACCTCTTCACCTCTACATGTTTTAAGCAGTTCCATCATGACCAGAACCAATTACTACCCTTTATACCAGTCTTTCCTCTAGGAGGATCTCTCTTTAGATCTCTTTTCAGACTCCCAAAATATGAAAATATTGTTCAGTACATTTGTTTCTCTCAAACTTGTAATAGTAAATGAAAAAACGACTAGAAATAAGTTCACCCCTTCTAAAAATCATGTGGACTATTTATGAAAAAGGTAAATTTGACTAATCATGGTAAAAAAAGTTCTCTCCTACATTATTTTACCCTTTTCCGGGATTGAGAGACTAAAATTACGAAAAAGGAAACTATGGAGTTTACTTAGGTTTTTCTCCTCACTCCGTAAAACTGAAAAACACCGATTTTTACTTTATTTGGGCTCGTTAAAACTTTTTGTTGAAAGAGCTGAATGAGTTTTTTTTTGTGTATTTTTCAAACTCCCTAAATATGGAAATGATATTGAGTTACCCCTTCACTAGACTTGTCAAACATAAATTGTTCAGGATTCCTCAATCATGACAAGACCGAACCACTCCTTCCTAGGCTTTCTTAAAAATAATCTAAAGGACTTGTATGAAGGATGATATTATAGGACAAACATATGTTATCCTCCTCATGCTTGCTAAAAAATAAAGAGGTTATGTCCAGTAATGGTGGGGGGGAATTGGAAAGAAACATTTTTTTGTATTACAAAATGGCAGTATGTTGCTCTTAAACATGAAACTACATCACTTTTATGTCTAGTTGCGAAATCCATTTTCACAGCTAATCATACCTCATTGAAAGTCTTCAGTTTGGTTTTGGATTTTATTTTTTAGTCAAATGCTTCAAAGTTGAAATGTTGCGTCACCAATATGTTTAAGAGAAGCTCAACATCAGTAAAAATTACCTTACAAATCATAGCCCTCAATCACGTTGGCCATCCCTGAGTCATTATTGAATCACTTCAAATTTTTCCTTCAAAACTTGACCTGATTTTCATGTTGTTGGACCTCCTCCTATGAATTTCTTCCTATCGATTTTAGCTCATTATCTAGGAAGTTGGTCTATAAACCTCCTTTAGTACCTTAGAGCCTACATGCCTCAATGACAGGTTTCTTGCCTTCTATGACAGGTTGTCATCATTGAACTTTGATCGAATGATCCTAGGAGTGTTCGACTTCAAGACAATTAATCACACTTCATAGATTGTACTAGGTTACCTTGAGAACCAATTTTATTATTAGTGGTTTCTCTAAGACCTGTTAAGGATTCACATCATTGAATTTTAATCAGGTGGTTTCTACCATGTTTGACTTTGAGACATTCACTCGCATGGTTAGACTCGTACTATGGATGGATAGAGATGAAGGCTAAGAACCTAGATCTAGTTTCATCCATATAGACTACATGGATTTTTAAATATTCATGATTGTAAAAATAGATCCATATTTAATGGTTGTGTCCATAATGTGTCTATTGTTTACATGGATCTTTGTTTATTTCCATAGTGATTCTTTGAGACACTTTTACTCTGAATTTGTTTATGCCTAGGTGTTTAGATGACCAAAACCTTCTGCACTGTCAAGTACAATGAAACATGAAACTCCTGCTTTTCAAATTATTACATGTGCATATTTACATAATTTTTTCAAATAAAGTACAACAAATATTTGAAAATGCATCTCTAATCACAAAGTGACCATTACTCCATGATACTACTCAAAAAATTACAAACCCATCACATATGCTCATTTACATCTCATGATCATACACACATTTTTTCTTTAACACTTCAGCTAAACTCTTCCTTCATACATTTGAAGTGAATAAACTCAACTTTAGAAATGCCTAATTCGCATATATTAAATATAAAAGTGCCCAAAATAATGGATGGACATGCACTTGCTTTGAAATTTTACCATGACTTTTAACTTAAAACTTAAATAAATTTGAAAATAAACCATTTTTACTTTTACTTTATCATTTCACTTATACATATTAATTTTTAATGTAAATCTTTAATTTTAGTAATTTTCCACTTCTAAAATCAAATAAAAAATATATACTTTTCTTCTTCATTGGATCATCTTTGTTATCTTCTCTCCTCCTTTCCTGGCCTTTTGATCATATTCAAACTCATGAGTATAGAATCCCTTTTTCCATAGACTAAACTCATTTTAACATGGACATGATCCTTTTGGAATCACTCTTATCCTATTTTCATTCAAGCTATGTAGTATGTTCCATAAATGTTTGGCAATTTTTGAATGACTTAATGTTTTCTTTAATTTTTTTGTGGGAAATGTCAATTTCATTTCTTTCACCAAAAATAACAAAGGGTTTGTACGGTTGTTACAACACAACTACATATTCAAGAACACTATTTTTTTTAAATTACTTCCACTTGATGGAATATTATAAGCCTTTGTCTCTCATATGTCCATGGGTACTCGGTTTTCTACATTAGAAAACTGTTTTTTTTTTCTTTTGCCTATTTTGTGATAACAGTATGAAATGTCAACCATAAAATTAACAGAAACAATTGCACTAACTCACCAATATTATATGTTGTTAGTTTGACAATTTTTTTGTTTACCAAACCCTAAATCCATGATTGTTATTTTTTTTTGCTACACTGAATCTACAACATAATTCATTGTGATATCATCATCATTCTTTCTTTATTTCAAATTGTGAGTGCTCTATCTGTTTTTCAAATAAGTGTGTTTATTGCACCTCGATACATTATTTTATGTTAGGTCCCTATACCACTAGTCTAGCCTCTTATTTTTATTGTTAGTGTAGCCCCCTAATTGTTATTCATATTCCCGTGTAGTCCCCATATTTTTATTATTGTGCCCCATAGAAGCTCAATATTATTATTTTTGTGCCCTTACATTATTATTGTTATGTAGGCTTTGATTATATTAAGACCCCTTAGAATCCTATATATAAAAAGGAGGTCTTGTTATTAGTATCATCCAAGAATTGTTCATTTATGTAATGTAAAGGAGGTTTCCCCCTCAAAGAGGCTAACTTTTAAGTCATTCATCTATATTTTCTTCTATTTTGTGAGTTGGTTGTATATTTGGTATGAGAGATTTGATTTCTAGGGTTTCGATATTGTAAATAGGTCATCGTGGCATTTTTGCTAGCATTTTTTTTCTATGAAGGTTTAGAATTTGAAACCTTTACCACGAGGATTCGAAATCTTGATGAACTTCATGTAAACATTTTAGATCTTGGTTCGCTATATTTTCGGAGATATGGTCCAAAGAAGTTAGGGTTTTTTCATGCTCTAGAATTTTGTCTCAAATAGGTGACCATAGGAAAATCATCATATCTTCCTCTACGAACATAAGATTTGAATTTCATATCATTTTTAGGATTGAAGGTCAAAACAGTGACACGTGGAACTCTATACAAGTTCACTCTACTGAACCAATCCATAATCAAGTCAAGATGGGAGATTGGACATAAATTTACCTTGAAGAATCCAAATTTGGTGTCACTAATGGCATTGGAAAGAAGACTCAATGTGCTACCATATGATTGAATTTAAAAACTTGGAGATTTGAATTTATAGAGATACAACAAATTCAATATCGAGCTCCTACAAAGAAAGAAAAAGGTGTGTATGTTTTTAAAATTTGCATAATTTTGTTTGAAAAATAAGTTTGAAGTTATTTGAGGGGCATAGTGAAGGATAAATATCATTGTTTGATTCCAAAATGACTCAAAGAAATAAAATAGAAAGACCTAGTAAGAAACCAGAAATCTCTACTATGACACATGAAGAAGAGGAAGAAATGCAACATGATATATCAAAATTACGAGACCAAGTGCAAAAAACTTCGCTTTAAGGGGATTATTGTTATTTCAATGATAAAGATAAGTGGGATGTACTAAAAATAACAATAAGGGGCTACAATAGTAGTATAGGGACCTAACATGCCTCTCTCTTTCAAGAGAGTGTTGTCCTTAACACTTGAGTAGCTTTGGATGCTTATGTATAAAATTCTCATCCTCCCATGTGGAAAATTTAGCAGGTAAGTTATTCCACTTGATGAGATACTCTGAAATTGATTGATTTCGTAGTTGTCAGGTTCTTGTTTTTGTGGCCGCTTCAGGTTCTAATATTATTTTTCCTTCCTCGTCAAGTTCTGGAAATATTGTTTGAACTAGGAGCTTGTCACCTATAACCTTCTTTAAGCATGAAAAATGGAAAATTGGGTGCACTCAAGAAGATGCATGAAGCCTCAATTTGTATGCCATACTAGCAATATTTTCCAACACCTTGTAAGGACCATAGTAATTTAGTGATAATTTATTGTCCTTCTTAGCTTACTTGAGGGACATTTGTTTGTATGGTTATAACAATAAAAATACCTAGTCACCTACATCAAAAAGAATTTCACTGCGATGATGATCTTCTTGTTGTTTCATTCGGTTCTGCACCAAATTTAGGTTATCCTCTAAGAGTTGGAGAACTTGTTGTTGATGCTCGATGTGCTCTTCCACTTCTTGAACCTTAGAATTTTCTCTGAAAGATGATGTGATGGATGGTGGATGATATCCATAAAGTGCCATAAATGGGCTCATTTTTGCTGCAGTAAGGGAGGAACTGTTATACCACCTTTCATTCAGAGGTAACCACTTAACCCATTGCATTTTTTTCTCAGATAAAAATCAATTAAGATATCCTTCTAAACATTTTTTCACGATCTCAGTCTGCCTGTAAAATTGAGGATGATAAGATGAGCTATGAGCTAATTGAGTACCCTGACAAGAAAATAAGTATTTCCAAAAATTTCTAGTGAAAATGGAATCTCTGTCACTTACAATAATCTTTGGGTTTCCATGTAGCTTTTGAATTGTTTCCATAAATGCAATAGAAATTGTATTGGCTTTAAATGAATGAGATAATGCACAAAAAATTTCATACTTGGTAAGTCTATCAACTACCACCATGATGACATCCTTTCCTTTGTACTTGGGTAAACCTTTGATAAAATCCATTGAAACCTCCTCCCAACATTGACTTGGAATGGCTAAAGTTTGTAATAGACCGGGGGTCTTAATTGTCCCAACTTTATTTTGTTGGAAAACCAAAAATTTCACCATAGACTTTTGAATATTATATTTGAGGCCCTCCCAAAGAAATTCCTTCTTGACCCTATGGTAAATTTTTAAAAATCCTTAGTTCCCTCCTAAGGGAGAGGTCTGAAATTCCAAAATAAAATTTTGTTTGAGTTGGGAATTATTACAAATATATAAGCGATATTTGTACCATAATGAATCATTTCTCCAGTGAAATGTATCAGATATACTGGGATCTTGCTGCAAATTTTGAATGAGCATCCACACTTATTTGTCACTCTTCCATTATCCCTTGCTTCAGTTATCCAACATGCTTGGATAATAGAAATGGCACAAAGAAATCCTTTAATATCCTCATCCTTTCTTCAGAGTGCATCTGTAACAACATTTTTCTTCCCTTTTTTGTAAATGATTTCAAAAACACTAATTTCAATTAAATTAACTTACAAGACTCCATGTTTTCCAAGATTTTTGGGCCTCCAAACTAAACCATATCATGGTAAATCTTCCATCACCTCATTGATTCGGGAGCAAAAAAGAAATTGTTGTCACTGTCACTTGATGGTCCCTCATGCTATTAAAATAAAGTTATGGGATTCAGGCTTTTCAGGCTTTCTACGCTTAGAATCTATTATGAGATTACATCAACAAATGGTCATGAGTTCCAACAATTGATAGAATTTTCTGAAAGGAAAAGGGCTAAGTTTTGTCCTTTTCCATGTTAATCTTGTTTTCAATACTTTGGCTCCTCGGGAATCTCTGAGTCCTTTCTGCCTCTCTTCTTGGCTCTACGAAACTTATAAGGAAATTTCTCCCCCTTCACCTTCCTGCAATCTCTATGATGCTAATATTGGGCGTTTTACACATCTCATGTATGACCATTTAAAAATATAGGGTTTACAAAACTGTGCGAAAATAAAATTGTAGAAGGACTGGTTATGATATTCGGAGTTTGCGTAGGAAAAATTTCACTCTCACACTCTAACTAACTTTTCTCATTGATGAAAGAAATATAAGAATCATACCAATTCAGTTCAGATCTTGAAGATAGGATCTGAGGAACAATTTTGGGAAAATTAAATGACTGTAACAAATTGTCTAATTTTAATAAATTACATGTTAATTTTAGATAAATCTTAATCTAACAAATCACACCATGACAAACCAACTCGTCTAGTAAATGGTTTTGACCTATCGATCAATGGGAATTATGGATGACCCTACATCATGTTTACTACTATACATATTTCAAAGTAAATTATGAGATTCTTGTATATTCAATACAAAATAAAGTTTACACATTAATCTACCTTCTCCTCAAACATCAAATCCATTAGACAATTTCATAAGGAATTTTAATAACTATTTATAGATGCATAGCAATGTTATCTCAATCCTTTATAGATTCATTCATTAGATGATTTTTGAGGTAAAAAATGGGTCTCAAAACAAAAATGTACAACAGAAATCAACTCTATAAGAACCTATAGTATTCAATATGATGATGTCAACCATTGGGGATGATTCACTATTTTTGGGGTAAAAAGATAAAAAATAAAAAATTTACTTTTTGAACTCATATTTTCAACTCATCTCCCTACGATTTTACACAAGTTTTGAGCAGGAGCACTCATTGGATGTAAAAATTTTATATCCAAGGAGTGCCCATGTTACATACTTTTGATAGACCTTACTGCATGAAAAAATGTGATTGCAATCACACTTTTCATGTATTTCACATTTTTCGTGTAGCGGATTCCATAAAAAGTATGCAAATTGGGTACTCATTAGATGCAACATTGAATTCTACATTCAATGAGTGCTCCCACTAGATATTTGAGTAAAATCGTAGGAAGATAAGTTGAAAAAACGAGTTGAAAAAGTAGCTTTTTCCCTCCAAAAATTGATGAGGTAATCTAATCTTATTTTATTATTTCCACTATTATTTTATAATATTCCTTAGGAGGCCCATTTTAGACCTCAAAATTTCTCTAATGAGTATAATTTCCTATTATTATTCATATAGTCTTATTCTTCCTACAATACAGGCTTTTATAAATAATCTAGTAGACTTAGTATCCCTAATAAAGTATTCCTTCCACATAATACATGCATTTTGCAAAGTAGATATAAAAGGAATTACTATCGCATACTATGCAAGTTGCAGGAAAACATATTTGTATATTAGTGAGGCTTGGAAATATTAAGTAAATATTAGACTCCACCTAGTCAATTAAGCTATTACAACCACCATTGTCTTTAACTCCGCCCATGCCTCAAGTCACCATGTTTTCAGTAACCCCCTCTTTTCCTTTCTTTTTTTTTTTTTTTTTTTCCCTATTTTCTCCTACCTTGGTGCCCATTTTATGTAACACCTTCCTTCCACATCTACCCAAGTAACTAGTCAATCAGGGTAAACATGAGGCGAGAGGCTACTATGATTGGATTTGACCTCCTATGTTACCTTAAGGAAGTGGAATCAATGAAAACACCACACAGAGTCATCCAACATCAACTTTAGAATCCTCGAGAAACATGTCAGCCAGTCAGACATCTTGTCCCTAGGTTCGACTGATGTTCTAGAAATCCTAAGCCTCAATCGCTCTCACAAGCTTCACTAGGGCTATTACATAACCCCCTCCCTTGGGAGACACCATCCTTGGTGATCTATCACACATATACCTCAGCAGCCCACTGAAAAAATACATACTACTCATAGAGCCTTATAACATATTTTGATTCCATATTTACAATGAAGGACTCGCTGAAAAGAAAAACATCATGACAACATACTACATACTAGAGCTTTATAACATAGTTCATTATAGTATTTACAATGATCATCCCACTGGGTGCCAACCCACGTGATATCATAACATCATGATAACATAACCACGTGATAGCATAGTAACATGACAACATAATAATAATGACATGACACCTATGCCGATTAGTGGATATTTATAGCATAGCTCATGGCGTTATTTACATCCATATACATATGTACATATAGTAGTATCACCAAAATGTATATATCAAAACATGTATCAAAACATATATCAAACACCATATCTAAGCATATACTAAAACACCATATCAAAGCATATACCAAAACACCATATCAAAGCATATAGTAAAATACCATGTCAGAGTTACTTTTCCTCAATCGGTAAAAAACGAAGGATACGTAGCCTGCATCTGATCCTCCATATTCCATGTATCTTCGTTGTGCCCAAAGTGCTTCCATTTCACTTTAACTTGCTCAATTACTCGGTTCTTGAGCATGAACACCTTTTTCAGCAATATACACTAAGGCTCTGGCTGGAATTCTCCATCTAGTTCCACTTGCAATACAAACTAGTCAATCACATGATCAACATCCTTAACATACTTCTTAAGAAAAGATGCATGGAAAACATCATGGAATTTCATTGTCAGAGGCAGTGCAAGTCGATAGGCTACTGGCCCAGTCCTCTCAATGATAATAAAGGGTCCACAAAACTGTGGTGCCATCTTGGCACAAGATCCAATTCCCAAGGATATCTTCTTTGGTTTGATGCTCAAGTACACCTGTTCCACAACATGGAACTCCTTGAGCAACCTATTCCTATTTGCATTACTCTTTTACCTATCATGTGCTTCCTTTACATTGTTCTTGATCACCTGCATTACCTATTCCATGTTTGCCAATATATTTGGTCTAGTCAACACCTTGCTAACTGGATCAATCCAACTCATGGGAGTGTTACAACTCCGCCCATAAAATGCCTCAAAGTGACTCATCCTCATTGATTCCTCATAACAGTTGTTGTATGTGAACTCTACGAAGGGGAGATACTCTTCCTACTTCTACAGCTGATGCATCATATACATCCTCAAGATGCCCTCTAATATCATGTCAATCCTCTTTGTCTGTTTATATGTCTGCGGATGATAATTTTTACTTAAGGCCAAATCTATGTCCATACTTGCAAATAAATCCTTTCAGAACTTGGAAGTAAATTCCGCATCCCTGTCTAACACAATATTCTTTGGAACACCATGTTGTCTGACCACATATCAGATGAATACTTGTGCTACATCGCTAGCTGAGAATGTAGACTTCACTGGAATCAAATGTGCAACCTTTGTCAACATGTCCATGATAACCATGATGGAATCATGTTGTTTCACTGCCTTCGACAACCTTGTGCTGATATTCATGGAAATAATATCACATTTCCATTCTATATCCAAGATTGGCTGGGTAGTCCACCTAGATGCTTACATTTTGCTTTCACTCGCTGACAATCAAAACATCTATCCATGAACTCTGCTACATCCTTCTTCAGATTTGGCCAATAAAAAAATATCTTCACTATTGTCAGTGTCTTCTGAAAACTTGTGTAACATGAATAAGGTTTCTCATAACACTCCCTCAAGATCACCTTCTTGAGCTCACTGTTATCTGATACGTATATCCTGTCTCAGAACCTGTCCAATCCATATGCATTAAATAATAATCCATATCCTTTCCACCTGCACCTATACTGGTACCATCACCTGTACCTATACCTATACCATCACATGTACCTAATGAGTCCCATTTTTCTCGCTTTTTGATATCCTCCTAAGACATTTCCATCCCAATTTTTGAACTCTTTTTGATTCCTAACTACTCTTATTTCGCCTGTATTACCTAAGTTTTGACCAAAAGCGTGTTTTGTGCTCATGGTATGAAAATTATCTTAAAAAGTATTATTTTTCCTTGTTCTTAAGTATTTCTTGAAGTTGATCATTTCCTAATCAAATTATCAGGTTTCACTGTTCAAAATCTTGTACAGATTAGTCATGATTTGAAGTAGCTCCATGATTTCCTGCAGACAGTTATAGTTGCCATTTTCCTATAGACACTCCATGATTTCCTGGAGATGTAGATTTCTTATAATTGCCCAGATTTCCTACAGAAAAATCGGTTGTTGGAAATGTTCCACTTAGTTTCAAGAAGAACAGGAACATGAGTTTTATGAGGAAATACACCAACATGGACATTGTCCTATTGGCGACCTCAAATTCATCATTGAAACTACCCAGATCTTCAGTCCTCTTCTCAATGGTCACATTTGGAAAATGATCCAAGCGATGTAACGAAATTAGTTTGATCCATGCTTTCATTCATGGATAAAACTCAGAAGAGCTATTTTTTCATTATGTTTAGTTATTGATAGCAAGTAGTTAAAGTATAGTAGTTTTCCTAATTCAAGAAAACATATGCCTTTGAACTTGTATAAATTTCAGTATGTTCCATTTGCAAAGGGGTTGGTTGGTCGAACATATCAGACTTGTACATCTCTATAATCCTTTTCATATTAATAGAAAATTATATATTCTGTTGATCTCCTGGTGTAAACTCCTTTAATAGTAGAGGGGTTGTGAGTAAGGGAGGGCTCATTTTGCTCACAACTCCATTAGTTATAGTATTTGTATTTCTGTTGATTATTTTTATGCATCAGTAAGTTATTTGTAGAGATAATGTTTCTCTTTCTTGAACTTTAGTAGCATATGTGAAATGGTTGAATGAAAAAGGTTATTTGATGAATGTGTTGGAATAATTTAATCAGGTCTTAGCTTCTTGATTTTTATGACTCTTTGTTTGGTCTTTTATCTTTTCTGGTGAACATTAGGAATATCAAGAACTGTAGAGGGATGATCGATTCCACTCAATAGCCTTTTCTGCCAAGTGTTGATGTAGAAAAGAGACATTAGAGTTTTGCATATGAATGTTTTAATTAGAAAAGCACCTAGGGTATTAACATGAACATATTTTACATAGAATCTCATAAGCTTACCTACCCTAGGTTGATGATTTATATCTGCCAAATTATAATTCTATAATTTTCCCAAATATTTTGGTGTCGTTGCTGGGGAGGTGCTGAGGGATGATACTGAAAGTGTTTTAGTATGATTTCTTTTTGTTTTAGCTTTTCAGGATTAGGGGAGTCGAAGTGGTAAGATGTGGGGTAAGGCCTATGCATTTGTAGAGATCAGAATTCGCCAAAGCCATGTCCTGATCATCTGGTAAGTAGAATTTTTTAATTTTTTAAGGGGCCAATATAAATTTTCATAATTTTTGGTGGTGGTGTGAGCACCATTTCGTTTGCTAATAAACTAGCAAGGAAAAAGAAGCTTGCAAACAAAAAGGGGGAATCTGAACCAAGGATTGATAGTTCTGAATAGAGATTGACAACTAATACTACGCAGCAAAATACCCCCATAATGGAGAAGAATTTTCATTATAGAAAATCCTTTGTTGCTTCTCATGAAGAATATCCTCTCACTAGAAGGAAATCGTCTTTCCTTAGTGTCCAGCCTGAAGAAGAATTCCTCTTCAATCTTGTTCAAGAACAGGAGTTTCAGGTAGCTGACTCTAAAGGATCTGTAGTTTACCAAGGTCCTACTCTTTTTTGGTTTAATATGGCTCATTTGGAGGGTACTAGTACGACAAATGGGGACTATCATGAGAATGAAGGGGAACCATTTACATTCTAATTTTATATCAAAGATTACGTTGGGACCAATTAGATGAAAAGCATTCCTCCCTTTGCTTTGCCTAACTTTTTTGGTACCTGAAGTGAAGATCCCAATGCTTTCTTATTCGAGTTTAATGCATTGTGTAGGAGATACGATTACTCTTCAAATGCTCAAAATTTGAAGTTGTTTCCTCGCACATTAAAGGATGAAAATCTCAAATGGTTCATGGAACTAACTGTGAATTCCATTTCAACATGGGATGACATGAAGAAGGTGTTCTGAAAAAGTACCAGGATTATTGTAAGACTAGGGAAATCAGTGAAGAAATCTTTGGCATGAACCAGAAGGAGGAAGAAATCCTAGAAGACTTCCTGGAAAGATTCTAGTATAATTTGCAAAGATCCAAGATAAACCAACTAAACAAGGAAATCCTGAGAACAATCTTACCGAGAGCCATGAGACCAGAATCTCTCGATGTTATGAACTTTATGGCAGCAGGTGATGTATCAAAAATGAGTTATGATGACGTTTGTGAGTTGTGTTGATGATATTCAAGGGGAAATTCTAAGGTTGGAAAAGGATCAAGAGATACCTCTTCCAGATTCACTAAATCAGTTGTAGGAACTGGGGTAACCAAAGATGAAATGGGAAGCTTATTTGAAAATTTTAAAACTGACATTCTTAGCAATTTGTATTCACAGTTAGATATTTTACAGGCTAAGAAGAAGCAGGAGGAAGTGGAGAAATCCTTGGCTATATTCTGCTCTAAGTGTAGGAAGAAACATCCCTTGAGGGAATGTCCTACAGATAGTATATAGGTATGTTGAATTTGTGAAGCTGATCATTCTACTGACCAGTGCCCTTCTCTTCGAGAGATTAAAGTAGCCTATATAATAGATCAAGAAGTTTTCAGTGCACTCTACACAATGGCACCTCAAAAACCATGGTAGCCACATCCTACAGGTATGTCACAATGACATTATCAATTTCCTTATGCTCAGAATCAGATGTGGAACATTCCAATGCTCTGGCAGCCTTGGTCTCCACAACAAATATGGAAAGGGAATTTTCCTTATCCTACTACATTAAATTACTACCCTCATAATTTTTATCCACCACAAACCATGCGACAATAAATGGTTTAGCCACAACAACAACAACTTTAGTTGCCTACCCCACCAAATCAACCATGACCTACACAACTTTCTGCCCATCCATTACTCAATCCCAACAATAAAGTTGTCCAATATTCTCACAATATTGGAGTGGCCACCTATCCCACTTTTCCTACCTATTGTATTACACCACAGCCTCTATAGGAATTTTTTTTCCCGTGTTGGAGGAATTTCCTATGTTGCTGTAGGGAATTAATCTCAGATAAGGAAAAGTGGTGACTCAACCTAGAAAAATTGAAGATATTATAGAGGAAGACACTCTAGAACCTGAAGTAGAAATCATGGCAAAACTAGCTGAACAAATCATTTTAAAGTCACAAGAACCTTCCTCGTCCCATACTGTCCATCCCCCTTTTCCTGAGAGGCTGGAGATGAAAATAGAACAGCCCGAGTTTGATCTTGTGTTTGAAGTGATAAATATATGCATTAATATCATATTACTGCAAGAAATTAAGGATATCCCTATTTATGCCAAAACAATGAGGGAGCTATGTACTAAGAAACGAGGGGGACATAAAAAGGAACCTTCCACAATTCAAGTGGGTGGAAAATTTGCAAGTCTTATGTCCACCAGATTTGTTACTGAGAAATATGCAGACCTTGGGATCCCTGTGGTTACCACCTTTATCAATGGATATCCAATAAGAAACACTCTAATCGATTTAGGTGCAGCCATAAACATGATGACCATGGAAACATTGTCTCACATAGGATCCTTTGACTTACTTCATACTGCTACCATGTTCGAATTGGTAGATAGGTCTACGGTAAAGACAGAGGGTGTATTAGAATACATTGGGATTTCATTGGATTACTAGGAATACCCTATATATTTATATGTTATTCAACCTAATACCAACTTGGGAGGGCATCCTTTGATCTTAGGGATACCTTGGTTGGCTATGGTTGATCCCTACATAGGGTGTAGGTCTCGAAACATGACCATCGCTCATGGGGCTAAAACTAAACATATCAATCTATACCCCCCTGCCAAACCTCTCATAAATTTGAAAAATACCCATTGGGATGATGAAGAACACGATTCATAAACTATTCACCCATTATTAACAATAGCCCGAGCCATGAGCCTTAATAAAAATTTGGAGGAAAATATGATAAATTGTCATATTTCGAATCTTGATTTTTCTGAGCATCTAGAGGGGCAGTTCAGTCCTAATCTAGATATCATTACTAACCTATGGAACTCTTATAAATATGATATAACAGCTAAATTACATTCGGCCCTCTTATCTGCATTTCCTGCATATTCAATGATTGAATGTGGAGGAAAGGTAGTTGAAATTTCTTCTGGAAAAACCCTAAATATCAATTTCGCCTTGAATCTTGAATAGGAGGAGAAACTAATTCAGACATTGAAAGACTTTTTGTATATATTTGCTTGGAATACATAGACATGAGGGGAATTCACCTAGATACATTCATTTATCATATCTACATAGAGGGAAATTCCAAGCCTGTGAGAGAACCACAAAGGAGAATGAACCTTGCTTTGAGAGAAATTGTAAAAAATGAGTTGCAGAAATTGTTAAATGTAGGGTTCATTTATCCTATTTCAGACAGCTAGTGGGTATCCCCACTTTTTATCATTCCTAAAAAAGTGGCAAATGGTGAGTGTGTGTGGATTACGTGGAACTAAAAAAATCTACATTAAAAGATCACTTTCCTCTGCCTTTTATAGACCAAGTGTTGGATACTCTAGCAAGGTAGAGGTATTTTTAGTTCCAAGATGGTTTCAATGGGTACAACCAAATTAGGATAGCTCCAGAGGACTAGGAGAAGACAACATTCACATGCCCCTAGGATTTTCCATATAGGGTACTACCATTTGGTTTATACAACGCACCAGCCACATTTCAAAGGGTGATACTTGGTATTTTCTCTGATATTTTGCATGATTACGTAGAGGTTTACATGGACGATTTTACAGTAATGGGTGGCACTTTTGAATAAGCTCTAGATAATCTTAGGAATGTTTTGCAGAGATCTAGAGAAACTAATTTTTCGTTGAGTAATGAATTTTTTTTCATGATTATGACTGAAGATATTGTTTTGGGTCATCATGTTTATGTTGTAGGAATTAAAGTTGATCTGGCTAATATTGAAGTAATTTAAAAATTGTCTCCACCAACTAGTCAAAAGGGTTTTCAAAGTTTCCTTGGACACGAAGGCTACTACAGAAGGTTTGTTGAAAATTTTACAAAAATAGCCTCGTCATTGTTTAAATTATTGACCAACTAATATGAATTTAATTGGAGTGATGAGTGTCAAGCTACATTCGATACACTCAAGGAAAAACATTCTTCAGCACCTATCTTGAGAGGTCCATATTGGAAATTTCCCTTTCATATTTCCACTAATGCCTCTGATCCTGATATAGGAGTGGTATTGGGCCAAAAGGAAAATCTCGTAACTCATTCTATTTATTTTGTCAATAAAAAATTAACTCCTGCAGAACTAAATTACACAGTAACTGAGAAAGAATTTCTTGTTGTAATTTATGTTATTTATAAGTTTAGAAATTACATCACTGGTTATGAATTTTTTGTACATACTGATCATTCAACTATTCGATAACTCATGAGAAAGCCAGTCACTAATGGCAGGATTACTAGGTGGTTTTTGTCACTACAGGAATTTGATGTCTCAGTATTAGATAGGCCCAGAAAAGAAAATCAGGTAGCTGATTTCCTATCTAAGCTCAACCATACAAGTGAGGATGTTCTGATTAATGATAACTTTCTTAATAAAAATTTGTTTTCCATCTCTATTAAAACACCTTGGTTTGCAGATATGGCCAACTACCTTGTTCCAGGAAAGTTACCCCCCCACTTTCCATCTAGTCAAAAGAAAAGAATTATTAGGAAAAGTGCTAATTACTCTTGGATAAAAGGAGACCTCTTTTGCACTGGACCTGACTTGATTATTTGCAGGTGTGTCAGGGAGGACAAGATGTATGATATCCTGGGAGCTTGTCATGACGAACCCTATGGAGGACATTTTGCAGATAAGCAGACAATCTATAACATCCTCTGCTCCATGTACTATTGGTCGAGTATTTTTAAAGATGCAAAGGAGTATGTGCGTAAATGTGATAGATTCCAGAGAATAGGGTGACCTACCTAATAAGATGAAATGCCTTTGCATCCACAAGTTGTCATAGAACCATTTGATAGGTGCGCTCTTGATTTTGTAGGTCCCATCAATGATATTTCCAAAGGTAAGAAGTATAGTTTGGTTTGTACTGCTTATGTGACGAAGTGCATGGAAGCAAGAGGACTACCTAGAGAAATAGAGAAAGCAGTGGTAGAATTTCTTTTTTCTAATATTTTTGTAATATTTGGGGTACCTCGGGAAATTTTTACTGATCAGGGTACTCATTTTATGTCAAAACTTATGTAGGGAATTGTACAGAAATATTATATTACTCATCAGAAGTCCACCCCTTACAATCCATAGGCCAATGGGTAGGTGAAATCAACAAATAAGGTGTTGGATACAATCCTCACTAAGACTGTGCAATTACATAAGAAGTATTGGGTTGATCAACTTCCTGAGGTACTATGGTCCTATCATATTACATGGAGGAATACCACTGGATTTTCTCTGTATGAATTAGTGTATGGAAAATAAGTGTTACTACCAATTGAATTTCAGATCAAGTATTTTAAGATGGTGGCAGATTTGGGAATAGACCTTAATGAGGCACAAAAACATAGAATTCTCCACCTCAATGAGCTATATGAGATTAGGAAGAATTCTTTTCAGCATACCGATCTAATCCAACAACAACGGGATAAATGGCATGAAAGATACATTAAGAGAAAGCAGTTCAAGGAGGGAGACTGGGCATTGTTATTTGATTTGAAATTTAAGAATTTTAAAGGGAAATTCAACACACATTGGTTGGGTACCTATGAAGTTGAGAAAGTTTTTGATAATGGATTTGTTCAGGTTAAAATAATTGATGATGGAAATGTTACCTTCTTAGTGAATGGGCATAGATTCAAGCTATATTGAAAGCCCCAATCTAAGGAGGAATTTGCGGAAGAGATTGTGAATAAAAGGGAGCTGGAAATGGTGGAGAAGGAAGTCATTCATTTCACTACCTCTTCTCAATTTTCTACCATAATAAACTGAGCGTACTTTGTTCCTTATCATGCTCAGTAAACTATGAGAGAAATTTTTATTGCGTACAGGTTTATTCCTTTTTACAGGCCCAATGGAATATTTATTTAAAAGGATCCCCTTGGAGTCTTCTTTCTTAGTATTTCAAACTCTCTAAAATTGAAATCTGGTGAGCATGGATTTCCTTCAGCTCGTTAAAATCATATGTCGTTAGATCCTTTGGGATCCTCTTAATAAATTTTGTATTCATCTAATTTTTTTGGTTTGCTCGTGTTGGACTAATGTGGAATTTCTTAAGGCCCTCCTTCCAACAATCTTGGCCCATCAACATCAGCAAATTATCTAGGTGCAAGATTAGAGTGTTGGGATGCCTTGAAGCTTGTATGCCTTAATGACAGGGTATCTCACTAGCAACAATGGGGATTCATTATGGCTCCTTGACTGTTGGATCCTACAGGGGGTTCGACAACAAATCATAAATTCACACCTGATAGGATGCATCATATGTACCTTGGTCCTCACTGTCATTAATGGTGTTGGGCCTTGCATTGGTTAACAATTGACCGTAATGGATGGTAATCCAATGAGATCATTGAACATTCGACATCACAACCTCCATTCATGTACAATGAATTGTACAAAAATGGGATGAAACAGTTTCCTGCAGAAGGATTTCCTACAGAAGTTCAACAGTTGCCGTTCTATTTCCTGAAAAAAAAACCACTGATTTCCTGAAGAACAAAGAATAGACCAAGCATATTATATAGAATCTGAAAAGTACTAGTCATTTTTATTATTAATCGAGACCATGAACTATACAATTGTGCATATGATGTGAATTCAAGGTGGGTTATCATTTCAATACCAAGATCAGTCATCATCTAAGTACGAGACCATCAAAGGTAAGGTCGGTAAGGTACGATTAGCAACATGATGCTTAAGGTAAAATGTAATGATGCTTTAATTCTTAAATTTTTCATGAATGTAAGTCATGGTCACCCTTGCTGAAAAAGACGGCTACGAGCCGTTATGTCATAAATTGAGTTCCATTCCCAACCATCATTACTCTGACACGTCCTTAAGCTATCTTTTCAATATGTATCTTGCAGAATGGATCATGATGAAAATCATTATCACATCTTGCGCTTTCTGAAATTTCAATATTTCCTAAATACTTCCAAATTTAAGCTATCATTGTGGAAGTTTTTGTTCCGTGAAATTATTAGAGGCATCTCTGTCAGCTGAATCAACTATGTTCTCTCCCATACCTAGCTATGTCAAACATGTGTTTTTCTGTCAAGTTTGAACCTCAAGGTCCCACACTATTGGACGCCGACCCCTAAAGTAAAGTAAGACTGGAGAAGGTAGGGCAACTACCTATGTTTCTAAAATTTAGTGAGCATAATTTGGAGGTAACAAAGTCCTTTGCTATGGATCTAAATGGTGACAAAGCACAGGTGGGGAATGTTCAATTCAATTTGATAGAGGATCTAGTAGCTCGAGCTTGTGACATCCCATAGCAAGGAGAGCAATCATTCAAGAATCAGTAGTTTAACGATGAAATTTGTGCACCCTTCATTCGAAAATAACATGCAAATCCTAATTGGATCAAGGGAATCTCACATGATTTCCTTAGAAGTAAGTATTGACACCTTTTGTTTTTCCTGCAGAAATACATAACCTGTGAAGGCCACTTTCAACTAGAAGTTTTGTTTCATATGTGTCTTCTCAGCCACTTCCGAGACAGACCATTTAATTTTCCCTACTATCTAATAATGTCCCTGATGAAAATGTCCACTACTGCCAAGGCAAGGGCAACCCACATAGAGGAAAACCTCTATCACCATGGGTTGATAAAAATTATGATGACAGAGTTTCTGTGGAAGAAGAATAAGACATGGGAAGAATTTTTGTTAGAGAATTACTTCTTGGAGGATGAGAAGGACCCTAGTCTGTCGGAACCTATACAGGAATAGCTAGCAGAAAAGTAGAGAAAGTAACCCTGAACCCATGGTATATTGACAGAAAAGGAAGTGGTGGTGACTTGAGAGATCAGAGGGAAAAATTCCAAGTTGAAGGGCCCTTCTACCCCTGACAAAACACTTTACAAGAATCTAGGTTGTGAAGTTGGAAACAGAGGAGAATGTAGAGGAAGGGGTATAACCAACTACAACTCATAAAAAGAGTAAGTGTTTGAGAGACTTGTCGAAAAGGAAAGGGAAGGTGAAGTCAGCTAAATTTTTTGATAGAGAAGAAGTGGAGGCTGCGTTTTTTTAAAATTGATAGCTGCAGGAAAGAAAAGAGAAAAAAGTTGGAGTGGAACCGAGTTTTCCTCAGTCCTTTCAAGGACAACATGATGGAGAAGGAACTTCTAAGAAGTAACTGTCACGGAAGGGATTGGAGGAAACCATTGCTGAACTTTCTTTGTCTGAGAGGGTCCTTCAAAAGGAGAATAAAACCTTGAGGGAAAATAGCCTACGCATGCAGAAGGAGTATGATGAGTGGCATCAGAAAGCTACTCAGATTATGAAGGAGAAATAAACCCAAATTGAGCAACTGCAGAAAAATAATGAGGACTATCAGAATCTCGTTAAGGAAGAGTCCAATAGAGCTCAGTTAGACCACTTGGTTACAGTAGCGGCAGCACAGGGCAGAAAATGTTTTTTGTTTCCTGAGGGTGAAACATTGTTTCTTGCATAAGGGACATGCAAGAATCTAGGTGTGGGGGAGACGATGAGTCCCATTTTTCTCACTTTTTCATAGCCTCCTAAGACCTTGCCACCCCCATTTTTGAACTCTTTTTAATTCCTAACTACTCCTATTTCTCCTATATTACCTAAGTTTTAACCAAAAGGGTGTTGTGTGCTGACGATATGAAAATTATCTTAAAAATTATTATTTTACCTTGCTCTTAAGAATTTATTGAATTTAATCATTCCTAATCGAATTATCAAGTTTGACTGATTGAAATCTTATGCAAATTATTCATGATATGAAGCAGCTCGGTGATTTTCTGTAGATAGTCGTGGTAACCAATTTCCTACAGACACTTCGTGTTTTCCTGTAGATGTGGATTTATTGCAACATAATCAATGGTTGGATGTGTTCAACTTAGTTTCAAGAAGAATAGGAACATGGGTTTTATGAGGAAATCCACCTACATGGAGGTTGTCTTATTGGTTGCCTCAACTTCATCGTTGAAACCGCCTAGATATTTAGTCCTCATCTTGATGGCCGTATGATCTAGGTGGATGTTGGTGGCCACCTTCCTATCCCACTTGGACCCCCACGACTGTCTCTTTCTATTTTTTAGTTTCCTTAAAGCACAATTTACTATTTTTGGTAGCTTTTCAGGTCCTAAACTTCTTGAGCCGTTTTGAGGCTGTAAACGATGTTTTTTTGGGAAAACTAAGAGAAACATGGGTGCTTTGTTTCACATTTCTCATCGTAAAGTTGTAGTCCTCAGATAAATCTTTCTAACTAGGTATTGTGCATGTCAAACGGAGATCGTATGCCAAAGTTATGACCCTGGGAAGTTGATGTACCAATTTCCCCAAAATGGGGCCATAGTTTGGCGCTTCATCTCCTAGGGTTACGTTTTTGGATCTTTAGGGTTTTTCATTAGTTCTCAACAATAAATAGGCCTTCGAGCCTCATTGTAAGATAGTTCAGAGGCATTTAGCCACCACATCGCTTCTCAGAGGTAAGCTACCATCACCTTAGCCAGTTTATTTCAATTTCTGTTTGTAAGCATATTTCAGTATTTTACATTAATGACATGAAGTATTATTTCTATTGCATATTTGTATTTATGGTTATTTCTGTAATTTCTTGCATTCCTGTTTAAATCTAGATTAGTGGTATCAAAGCGGTGTGCTCTTTCTCTATTTTTCTTTTCATATCCCCAACGAGGTCAGGATATAAGGAGTTAGGGCTTGAATTGGTTGAACCCTTGCAAGACCAGCCTCACGAACCCCAACGACCTCCCATGGAAAATGAAAAGAAAGACGAGGGGGTAGGAGATCCTATCAAAATCTTGCTCAAAGAAGTCCTCGAGTGAAAAAGGAACACGATGATGGATAAATTTTCCCAGATACTTCAGCGGCTACCCAGGGGTGACGCATCTGCTTCCAACAGCTACTCTGGAAACACCACACCCTTTAAGGTTCAACCTAACTTGGAAATCCCCATATTCAAGGGTTAGATAGATGCAGATGTCGTAAATAAATGGTTAAATCTTCTATAAGGTTACATTTTTGTTCATGATTTTTCCAGCCGAGAAAATATCACTTGTGCATTTCTCAAAGAAACCCCCCACATCAAAGAATGGTGGGAAACCTACTATGAGTAGAAGGATGAAAGTATGGGCTCACTATTTTTAGCCGCATCCACTTGGAATTCCTTCTGTGATGCCATCAAGGAGCAGTACTACCCTGTCAAGAGCTATGAGGACAAATACATAAAGTGGATGATGTTGCAACAAGGAAGGGACCAAGATGTGTCGGAGTTCTCAAATATTTTTCATACCCTTCACACAAAGTTGGGTGTCAAGGATTCTGAGTTGCATTTGGTACTAAAATACCGCGGATGCTTGCACAAGTACATCCAGGATGAGATGGAGTTCCTAGACATCTCCTTGCTCAACAAAACATACCGATACGCTATCAAGATCGAGTAGAAGTTTAAACAGAAGAAGCAAGACTTTGGATCCATGAATCTGAAGCAAGGGAAAGGCTTCCCGAAACTGTAGAACTAAGGAAAAATCCTAGACGGTGTGACCCAAGGCAACCCATTGAAGCCGCAAGAAGAGGACAACACCACGAAGTCAAAGAAGGACAGAGGAAAGTGGTGTGAGGTCCATAAGAGCCCCACTCACAACACGAGTGAGTGTCGGACCAAGCACTTGCTAGTGGCCGAGTTGAAGGCTTCAGAATTAGATGGATGTTCCAACCCTGAGTCCGAACCCGACAAGAGGAATGACAAAGGGAAGCAAATCATTGATGTGGAGCCTAGAGCCAATTTCGCCACCACCAAGGTCTAGAAGAATGAGCCTGAAGATCCAAAGGAGGGGGAGCATCTTTTCCACTCACAAATATGGGTGAAGGGTTCGCCACTGCAATTCATTGTTGACCGTGGCAGCCAAAAGAACCTCATTTCGGTAGATGTCATGAAGCGGTGGGGCCTACTGACCACACCACACCCGCAGTCGTCTAACATCGGGTGGCTTCACCAAGGATGAGATCTCTGAGCCCGCTAGCAGTGTCACCTTCCCTATGGCATCAAGCCCTTCACAGATGAGGTATGTGTGATGTTGCGCCTCTTGATGTTTGTGATGTATTATTGGGCCAGCCATACTTGTGGAAGCGACATGGTTTGTATGAGTCAAGGCCTCACGCTGTTATTATTTCTTGGGTAATTCATTATATAGGATACTGGAGGTAGCCCCACCTACTGCCACCTCCTTGATCTCTGCTAATAAAGGTAGTAAGATCATCTCCGAGACTAGGAAAATATTTTATGTCTTGTTTGCCCTCAAAGTAAGGGAAAGATCGTAGCAACATCCATGGCCTTGGGGAAGGGTTCCTCCTCACAGTAGAAGCAGGTGGATACAGTCATGAAAAAAGACAGGGACATCTTCTCCTCACCCACAGGGGTACCGTTGCACTACCAAGTCAAGCATTCATTCAATCTGACTCCTAGAGCACCTTTACCCAATGGGTCGATATATCGCTGCTCCATTATGGAAAATGCCAAGTACAAGCAGCAACATGATCAGCACCAGGTACCACACAACTTTCAAGTGGGTAAAAATTTCTAGTTGCATCTACAGAAAGAACACCTTACAAGATCCCATTAGAAGCTCAGACCACTCCCATATAGTCCTTACACAATTACCAACATTGAGGGAAATAATGGTTTGGACCACAACATTCCCCCATCCCTTCGCTTGCACCGATTGTTCAATGTGCACCGCCCTTGACCATGCTTCCCACCATTATTGGACACAGCAGAGGTTGTAGAACAACTCACCAGGGACCAAGTTCAGCAGAAGTTTCCTCATCTCATGAAGGAACTCAACACAGTGGGGACCATTGCTTCCTAAGTGGGAGGAATGATACAGGTGGGTGTTGGTGGCCACCCACCTATCCCACTTGGACCCCCACAACTGTCTCTTTCTATTTTTTAGTTTCCTTAATTGTAGCACAATTTACTATTTTTTGCATTTTTCATGCCCTGAACTTCCGGAACCGTTTTGAGGTCCTAAACGACGTTTTTTTGGGAAACCTGGGAGAAACATGGGTCCATGGTCTAATTTTTCTCATCCCAAAGTTGTAGTCCTCGGACAAATATTTCTAAGAAGGTATTGTGTGCGTCAAACAAAGATCGTATGCCAAATATACGACCCCGGGAAGTTGATGTACCAATTTCCCCAAAATGGGGCCCATGGTTTGGCGCTTCATCTCCTAGGGTTAGGTTTTTGGATGTTTATGGTTTTCCATTATTTCTCAATAATAGATAGGCCTTCGAGCCTCATTAAAAGTCAACTCAGAGGCATGTAATCGCCACATCTCTTCTCAGAGATAAGCTACCATCACCCTAGATGGTTTAATTCGATTTTTGTTTGTAAGCATATTTCAGTATTTTACATTAGTGAAATGAAGTGTTATTTCTGCTTCATCTTTGTATTTGTGGTTATTTCTGCAATTTGTTGTGTTCCTATTTAAATTCAGATCACCGTATTTGGAAAAAGCTCCAAGCGATGTAACAAAAATAGTTTGATCCATGCTTTTAGTCATGGATCAAACTCGATAGAGTTTTTTTGTCATTCTGTTTAGTTATTGATAGCAAGTAGTTACAGTATAGTAGTTTTCCTAATTCAGGTAAACATATGCCTTTGAACTTGTATAAATTTCAGTATGATTCATTTGTAAAGGGGTTGGTTGGTGGAACATATTAGACTTGTACATCACTGTAATCCTTTTTAGATTAATAGAAAATTATATGTTCTATTGATCTCCTGGTGGAAACTCCTTTAATAGTAGAGGGTTTGTGAGTAAGGGAGGGCCCCCTTCTCCCACAACTCCATTAGTTATAGTATTTGTATTTCTGTTGATTAGTTTTATGCATCAGTAAGTTATTTGCATAGCTAGTGTTTCTCTTTTCTAAAATTTAGCGACATATGTGAAATGGTTGAATGAAGAAGTTTATTTAATGAATGTGTTGGAATAATTTAATCAGGTTTTAACTTCTTGATTTTTATGACTCTTTGTTTGTTATTTTATCTTTTCAGATCAACATCAGCAATATCAAGAGCTGTAGAGGGACAATCGATTCCACTGAATAGCCTTTGCTCGAAAGTGTTGATGCCGAAAAGAGACATTAGAGTTGTGGGTATGAATGGTTTAATTAGAAAATCACCTAAGTTATTAGCCTGCATATATTTTGTGCAACATATCACAAGATTACCTACCCTTGGTTGATGATTTATGCCTACCAAATTATAAGTCTATAATTTTCCCAAACAATACCTGTAATTTATTATCACCAGTACCATCACCTATACCTGTACCTATAATACCACATCTACCTATAGCATCTCCTGTACTTGTACTTGTGCTTGTGCTCTGATGCAACCTCTAAACAATATCCATATATCTAACATCCTGCTGACCTACCTGCATGATTCTATCTTGTAAATTTGTCCCATAGGAGCTCATAGCTACCAAGTTATTTACCTATACCCATCTGCTGAGAGCATCTGGCGCCTCTTTTCTCCTTACCTTTCATGTACCTGACCTCGAAATCAAACTCACTCATCGTGCCCAACCATCTAGCCCACCCGACATTCATATTCGGCTGGTCAAACAAATACCTCAACCCAATGTGATCACTCATCATTACAAACCTCCTACTAAGAAGATAACGTCTCCACATCTTCAATGAATGTATAATCGTTGCCAACACAAGATCATGTGCAAGGTAGTTCTGCCCATGCTCGTTTAGTTTCTGGGACTCATAGCATACCACCTTTCCATCCTACATAAGGACTCTACCATGACCTCTCTTGCAAGCATCTGTGCATACCACAAACTCTTTGTCTGGATCTCTAATCTGTAGCACTGGTGCATGTGTCAACAACTTCTTGAGTTTCTCAAATCTAGCCTCACACTCCTATGTCCATTTGAACTTCTTACCTTTCCTTTGCAATGATGTGATAGGATAAATGATTTGCAAGAAGTTCCTAATGAACCTCCTATAGTAGTCTGTCAGATCCATGAAAGATATCACCTCGTCTACACTCTTAGGATCTACCCACTCCATGATGGCCCTTATCTTCTCTAGATCTACTACAATGCCCTCCTTGGAGACAACATGCACCAAGTAATGTACCTCAGTCTGAAAGAAACTACACTTATTGAGCTTAGCATACAATTAATTCTCTCTCAACAACCTCAACACTATTGCTAAATGCTCGGCATACTCTTCCTCATTTTTAGAATATACCAGTATATCATCAATGAACATCAGAACAAACTTATCCAAATATGGATGAAACACACTATTCATCAACCACAAGAATGTAGATGGAGCATTAGTTAAGCCAAACAGAACAACAAAAAACTCATAATGTCCATACATGGTCTTGAATGTAGTCCTGTAAATGTCCTCTGCTTTGATGCGTACTTGATGGTATCTGGATCTCAAGTTGATATTTGAAAACATTGTTTCTCCCTTCAGCTGATTGAAGAAGTCATCAATCATCGATAAAGTGTACATGTTCTTGATAATCAGTTTGTTCAACTACCTATAGTCAATGCATAATCTGAGAGTACCATATTTCTTCTCCATGAACAATATCGGTGCACCGCAAGGTGATACACTTGGCCTAATGTATCCCTTGTCCAACATTTCCTTCAACTTCAACTTTAACTCTACCAACTCAGGTGTGCTCATCTTGTAAGGTGATTTTGATGTTGGAGCTGCCCCTGGCACTAATTCAATAGAATATTCTACCTCCCTGTGTGGTGGAAACTTTGTAATGTCCTCAGGAAATACATCGTGAAACCACTGCAAAACTGGGTACCTGCTCGACATATATGTATCCTCAACCTCCTTACCCTTGTCACTAGAAATGTGCACAACAGATACCACACACCCTTTCCCACGGCTACACTTTTCTTGCATAGTTGTCACCATCCTAACTGATGTGGTTTTCTTCTTTCCTTGCAATATTCTTGGTTCCCCATTATCATCATCACACTCAATAGATTTATCATAGCAATCTACCATGGTTCTGTGAATATCCAACCAATCAATGCCCAACAACAGACTATATGATCCCAACAGTAGTAATTTTAGATGTGTTGTGATAGGCATACCATTCAAATCAAATGGACAAGCTCTTACCCAATGATGCACTCACTTATTGTACCTATAGCCAACTGCACTAACCAACATTCTGCATACAATTCCTTACTCAAACCACACTTATCCACCAAGTTAGGACTAACATAACTATAATTATATCCAGGGTCAATCTTAATAGAAATAACTTTATCACAAATCTTATCATCCATCTCAATGATAGATGCTTGTTGTTCTACCTGTATGTTTTCCACTGTTGCATAAATACATGGAATACTCTAACCAACATCCACAATGCTCTACGCCTCCTGTGCACTGTATATCTTAGGTCAACAACCCTGATGCTACAAAAAATCTCTCCTAAGGTGCTCCTCACCACATGTCCAACAATCCAACTGACCAATGCCCTCACCTCTATGATGCTTTTGTTGTGACTTGTGTCATTGTCCAACTCCATTAAACTTCTTTTATGATGCCATATTTTCTTTCCCATCTGTGTTCTGAGGCCTTGTCCTCTTAGGCTTCCACTTACCTCTACCTTTATATTTTCCACTCCATTCATGCTAAGGTTCATTCTTATGCTTTGATTGTTCGTAGCAATGCTTCAATTTCCTAATGACTTCCTCAAGTAACCGCGGCTCATCGTACTCAATCCGACCTCTAAATGCTAATGGAAAACCACTGATAAATAATTGAACTTTACCCTTCTCGTCAATAATATATGGTACATACTTTAATAGCTCTAGAAACTTGGTCGTGTACTCTTAATCTGCCATTGGTCCCATCTTTCGCTCATATAATTCTTTAGCCTTACTATCATAGTACCTCTCTGACAACTACTTCTTCATGAAAATCCTCTTGAACTCCTGCCAACACAAGTCATATGTCCTGATGTCTTTGACCCTCTTAAAATCTTCCCACCAGATGTCTAATTTACCTTTCAAGCTGAAGATAACTATTTTGGCCTTCATGTTACTCGTGTACTCATGCAACTCAAAGAATTTTTTCATACCAAGTAATATTCAACCGTCTGCATCTTTCAGATTCTTCACATCTCCATCAAAAGTAGGTGGTTTTTCTTTCTTTAACTCATATTGGAAGTATCCCCTATAATTCCTCTTATAAGGATGATAACTATGACCACCATGATGTCTGTCACAACCATAACTAGAATACTACATGTGCTCATCACCTCTTATATCCTTAGTTTCCAACAACCTTCCATCTCTCATTGTGTCAGATCCATCAGACTTGCGTCTACTAAGAGACCTACTTCCATATGCCCCATTAGTTCCATCCTCATGTCCATGGCTGATCTGAAGCAACACTTATCACTACAAGTCTAACAAACTCTGAAGAAGTCTTCATTAACCTTTGCTTTTTTCTCGTGTGCCTATATGACCCTGCCATTTCCATCCTTACAACTCCTTATTTCTTCCTTCAAGCTTCTCAATGTATTTGCCAAATCAAAAGTATGCCTTGCACCATGGTGCTTGTCTGATGGATAGGGAGATTTTATGTAGCCTATCACCATTCTAGCCATTTTATCTGTTTCCTACAATGTATAATATGTTACATAAACCAAATCACAATAAATCAACGTACCTTAGTATAGTTGGAGGAGGACACCTTGTCTGCAAAATCACCAAATCAGTGTTATACATATATAACAAAAATAGAACAACATATGTACATTCACAAATAAATGTATCAACATATAAGCATCACTCTAGTTAGTGTCCCATCATTGATGCAAGGCCATATCAACAATGCATGCTATGACCTCACGCAGGATAGAAATCATTACTCCATTTTACACATTGTCACATGCAACAAACAACATGCATAATCAATGTCTAATCAACTACACCTATGCATAAATGCATGTAGTCAAACATAAGCAATCAATTATTATAATCAACCTACAAGATTGATACATGTAACCAAATCTACAAGAATGTAGCCTAGCATACAAGGGTGTAAGTAGGAGACATAAAATTAACATGTAAGTGACATTTAATAATATGTAACTAGAGATATACTCATGAAAAATGCATTCCATAAAATCAATATCCACTTTTCCATGGCAACATTACTACAACCATAATCAATCATCAAGAAAATGAAACAAGGACATGAAATGAAAGTGTAAGAGACATAGATGTAACTGACATGCATGCATGACCAACACACATTGCCCATCTAGTTTGAGGGTTGAACCATGCTCTGATACCAGTCTAAACACCCTCCTCCCACATCTACCCAGGTAACTAGCCAACTGAGGTAAACCTAAGGCGAGAGGCTACTATGATTGTATTCGACCTCCTATGTGACCTTAAGGAAGTGGAATCAGTAAAAACACCACAAACAATCATCCAACATCAGCTTCAGAATCGTTAGGAGACATATCAGCCACTCAGACAACATGTCCCTAGGTCCCACTGATGTTTTGGACATCTTAGGCCTTAGTCGCTCCCATGTTATAGGAAAGCGAGCATCCAGAAACCCAAATTCACTCTCAATGGCTTGCCTACCAGTGAGCAGAGACTAAAATTGCCAGTTTTGTGCCAGCAACCCTTGGATTTAAGCCACTTTTTCAAGCCGAGATCCCAGGTCACTTCCCAGAATGGATTGATAGCTCAAAATCAGTAAAAGTAGAAGGATATACTTATGCAAAATCAATAAGTTGAACAAGACCTTAACCAGACCCCTACTAGCCATGATAGGAACTTCATCAAACATATCATCAACATGTAGCCTATAGGTATAAACAACAGAATTAAGTGTAGAAATATCATACTTATATGAGAATCTCTATGAACCATTGTCCCATCATGTCATTTTCCGCATTATCATCTATTAGGTCATAGACACAATATCAATTCATATACAAGTAAAAACATGATCAGAGCCATACATAGCCATTTTCATAAAACATACATATAACCAGAATAGTAGGAATGGAAATATCATAAACATATCAATTATAAAATCCACATATACATCAATACATTTACACATTAAAATCAAGAGAATGAATTTGTCATTAGTGAATGCAATGAACCAACCGGAGATGGGACTACCACATTCCACCCGACCATAGATTAGTTGAGCCAAGTCTCTCTTCAACCAATCACCCCCATGCTATATTCCAAGCATGAATGTGTGACTCATAGAACACACCAAAAGAACCAATAAGCATGGATGAAACTTGAGTTCTTCGCGTACACTGGGAGGAATTTGAGTGCCTCCTAGTATCTCAAGCTTTACTGGAATCCACAGTCCGATCCATGGAACACTAGGCCCTACACCGAGGCATACTCTCTATGCTTTACCATACATCCCATATCAGGACTATTAGGCCCAACGGAGAGAAATTCCACCTCTTCGCTTTACTGTATATTCCTCCATTCACCCGCAAGGATTCCTAGGCCCACCGAGGCACACAATCTAGCTTTACTGCAACCCACAATCCAGTTCAGGGGTAACTAGGCTAGTGGATTTACTGTGATCCACATTTCAGTTTAGGTACCACTATGCCATGTGTTTGTAATTTTGGAGATCCGCCCCACTTAGCTTTGAATCCAATCCGGCCATCCCACATTAACTGAATGTGAGAACCCATCTCATCAAACCTATCAAGAAATTGCAAGACTGTTGGGTTGTGTTATATTCTTTCCACAATTAGCCCATGTAGTTAATTGAGGAGTTATAAGGGGGGCGGAGCCCCCCCTTCATTGCGTTGATTGCGTAGCGGGGGGAGTCAAAGGGGGTTTGAGCAATGAAGGTAACCCCACTCTATGGGATCTGGGGTAGCGCCCCAGAAAATTTTGGTTTTGGACCCTATATTAGGTTAGGCAGACCTACCTATGGTTTTGTGCATGTTTTTCGCACATGGTTTTGGACATAATGGTTTTCGGTCCATGGTATTGGATGCTTCGGCATGTATAAATATGTATTGTAACATTGAAAGGAACATAATGAAAAATCAAGCTGGTAGTCCTGGTTTTGGGATCCACGGAAAAATCTTTGTGTATATGTGTTTTATGTGTTATGCTCTCGCATTGTTTATTTTCTGTGCTTTAGAATTCGTATACAGGTAACTTTTGTAAGGGGTTAAAACCTACAAAGGCTAAGCTAAAGAACATTGTCACACCTAGCAAAACTCATGCCATGATAGAAAAGAACCACATGCAATCCCATGCATGTCAGATGTAGCAAGGAAAATGCACATACAAGTCGATACCTACTATGAAGGCTGATGTAGATGCTTTATCATATCTTCCTCTTGTCGTCTTTTCCTTTCTTGCTCCAATGCCAAAATTCTCCAAGAAAACTCTAAGTGTCCAAGAGCAAGAGAGAGAGAGAGAATAATGAGAGAGCTCCAACAATGAACTGAAAAAACGTTACCAAATGATCCTCAGAAGCTATTTTATGAATGAGGCCTTTATTTTCTTCATTTTCAATTATTTTCCTTCATTTTTGTCCTCCCATGAAACTTGTGGCCTTTCACCTCCCTTTTCTCCTAATTTCCATTATCTTCATAAATAATTGTGCCAAAAATGCCATTTTTCCTTTCCAAAGCCTTAGTCATTTCCTTTTCCAATTTCCTTAGCCATAAACAACCAAATGAAGAACCCCTAGGATGTCTTGCCTAACATTCAGCTTGGAATAAGTGTCATATCAATCATGGTTATGGTTATTAACTTTTATTACATGGAATTTTCACCATGGTTGTTACATTTTATCTCGGTTCCCTACACATGTGGTAGTGCCTTTCCCCTCTTGTGTACTATCACTAATTGACCATTTCCTTCTCTCTCACATGGTTCTTTTTTTAGTTTTAGTTTATCTCTTATGGAAAACATGGAAAGAGAGAAGTACCAATGTGGCTACTACTACATGTCCTATTTGTCCATGACAAACACTACTAAAATTAACTATCACCTTCAATTTCTGACACTTTTTAATAATTTTTTTCTCAATACCACCACAATGGCACCATAACTACTTAATCACTCACATTTTATTTATATAAAATTACCAAAACTTCAAACAAAAATAAAATAAATTATAATAAAATAAATTGAATACATTAAATTAAAAAAAATCATTTATTCCTCTTAATAAATTAAAATATATCAAACATCGAAGTTATTTTAAATAACCATAACCCTATATTAATTTTTAAATTATAATAAAATAAATTAAACATAACCAATCCAAATCTCAATCATATATACATATATAATCAAAATCATCAAATTATAACCTTTTTTAAATTTTTATGGTCTCAAAAATTCAAAACATATATACATATATAATCAAAATCATCAAATTATAACCTTTTTTTAATTTTTATGGTCTCAAAAATTCAAAACATTAATATACATGTGCCATCTATCCTTATAATATGATTGTGATTTAATTTTCATGTATTCAATTTATTTTTATCACAATTTATTATGTTTTAAAAGCGAAAACATTAACATACAGCTGCCATCTATCCCTTATAATATGATTCTGATTTAATTTTCATCTATTCAAATTATTCTATCACAATTTATTATGTTTAAAACTGATGTATTTAATGATATTCAATATTTAAGTATTTTTTCCTTAATTTAATAAAAACATATTTTATTTACCTTTTACTATTTAATTTTCCATTTTTATAAAATATTCCGTTGTTCATGAATATTTAATTTGGAAATAATATTTAATTTTAAAATATTTTCATATAAATTTATTGAAATTCCCCTCAAAATGTGTTTATAAATATTCAATCTAATATTATAGGTTATTAGTAAAATCCAAATGCCTTTTGATTTACATATATTTCATTTATTTTATCATTACTCTGCATTCATATTGATTCAATGGTAATTAATGTGTATTTTTTCCTTCCTAATAACATGAATCCCACTTG
Source organism: Pinus tabuliformis (assembly GCA_031772625.1). Taxonomy (NCBI): domain Eukaryota; kingdom Viridiplantae; phylum Streptophyta; class Pinopsida; order Pinales; family Pinaceae; genus Pinus; species Pinus tabuliformis. The sequence continues at coordinate 573,518,329 of CM062811.1, read as the reverse complement.
ATTTACATCTATATCATAATCTTCTAGTTCTATAGGTTACAATGTGGATTTATAAGTATTCAATTTGGTGCTTTATTACATGATATTTTTTATATACAAATAATATGTGGTTTGTATATGTTTATGAAGTGTAAAGTAGAGGGTGACAAGGTATTCAGTTAACGCACTTTATGGTTAAAAGGTTACTGGTTCAAAATTTTGTTGGAAAAAATCTAGTTATACTAAGGTTACTTGTTCAAAACTTTGTTGAAAAACATCTAGCTATGCTAAGTTTTGTTGTAGCCTAGGATTTTGATGGCTCATATGCCCTTATGTTTCACCTACTCAAGCCACAAGTTCAGTGCGGAAGTCCTCTCAGAACTCACATAACCTCACAAACAAAATAATATATGTGGTTTGTATATATGTAATTTATTGTAATTAATTGATGTTATGTATGTTTATAGATGTATAATTTGGTATTAAAACATGTTTCCAAAAATTCGAACCCACACAAAAGTCTCCAAACCACTCAAGCTAAAATTCTTTCACCTTTTAAATTATTATTATACTAATGTATCTTCTATATATAATAAATTTTTCGAATAATCTTACACAATAAGTATAAATTCCTTTTATTTTTGTTATTTATTTATTTATAAATTAATGTGGTTGGAAGAAATGATGAGGATCCTCTCCACCCAAGTTCGATTTCCACAAGTGTCATGATAACCTTTGATGTAATGGATTTGATATTTATTGTTGAGAATGAATAGGCCCTCAAGAACAAGAAGATGTATATTCTTCATATTGAATATACTAGTATATATCTTAAGCATGGATATAGCATATCACAGATAGGGATCACATCTATTTAGGTGCAAACCTCTTGAATCCAAAATTTGAAAAAAAAAATGCAACCCCCTCATTCCTCAAGAGATTCCAATCTCTCTACACACACACACACACATATCTTACAAATAGGGATCAAATATTTTTAGGTGCAAACCTATTGACTCCAAAATTTGAAAAAAAAATGCATCCCCTCTTTCCTTGAGAGATTCCAATCTCTCCACACAAACACACACACACACGTGTGTGTGTAAATTTTCATTATTTAAATTGTATTGCTGAATATTATATAGATTTCATAACTTAAAATTGTGTAAGACATTAAAATATTTTACATAACAGGTGTATTAAGACATTTTATTGATGCACAAGATGTTTTTTTTGTTATTAATATATTTTTAAGAATACATGACTATTACTTAATCTTTCTTTTTAATTTTTTTTTTATTGATGAGCCACTTTGAATTTTTTTATTATTATGAATATTTTTAAATGTCACATGAAAATTTTATATTAAGAATTAAATGAATTATACATCTTCCTATTATTTTTCTTATTATATTTGATATTTTTTATTTTATTTTTAACTTTCAATTACCATTTTCCTTATGATAATGAATATTATTATATCTGAAACTAAAATATTTTATTTTAACATTTTATAGATATGAAGTTGATATTAACATAAATTAGTTAACATAAATTTTCAAATAGTTTATTTAAATCATGCTTGGAAATATTTTTGAAAAGGATAAGGTTTAAGTATGTTACTCACTTTTTTATTTTACTTCTAATTACATTATCTTTTTAAAATTTGATATGAGGACATTCAATTATTTTATTTATGATTGAAAGTGAGTAATTCTTTTTTTACCACATTCCCTTATAATATTAACAACAAATTAAGCGACCATAGTGAAGTTGGAATTAGTGATGCTTTATAAAATTTTTAATTAACACTAAATAAACATGTGTATTCATTTTTGTTTTTTATTATAATTGACATTTATTTTCGCATATTGATTCATCTCTACAGAGGTATAATTCATCTCTACGGTGTGGAGGTATGGTTCATGTCTGCGGTGCGGTTATTTGATTCATTTCTATGGTGTGGTGGTTCACATATTTTATCTATACGGTGTGGTGGTTGGATTTATATAATATTTCTCTATTGTAATTTGATTCATATATGTTGTGCGACTTCTAGCATTATATCTCTACTATGGATACAATACCTCTGCACAGTATACATATAATGATTATTAATGATTCATCTCTTTGGTGCAAAAACCCTACTAGGTGGTGGTTGGATTTATATAATATTTCTTTGTTGTATTTCGATTCATCTTTGTGGGGTGGCCTTCATAATTATGTATTTTATGTGGATATAATACCTTTGCAAAGTATATGTATATTGATTAATATTAATTTATCTCTGCGGTGCGAACATATATTGATTCATCTTTGCGGTGCAGAAGTATGGTTCATCTCTGTGGTGCAGTGATTTGATTCATTTATGTGGTGCGGTAGTTCACATATTTCATCTTTGTGGTGTGGTGGTTTGATTTCTATAATCTTTCTTTTTGGTGATTTGGTTCATCTTTTTGCTTTTAATATAAATCTACAACTCACCTCTACAAAATCTATGAATTAATATATATTACAGCTCGTAATATAACTTTGCAGCATACAATCTCTTACCAAGTGCATATATTGCCTCTCACATTTTTCTTCCTAAGTTTTATTGGTTAAAAATATGTGTATTTCTCCCGATATTTCTAAACCTCCCTCTAGCAAAGGGAGGATAAGAAAAATTACTATGGAGAGTCTCTACGAGTACATTGAATCTTTAGAAAAATAAATAGAAGAAACAGAATGACAATTTAAACTAGGATTATATATAATTCTTGACAACAACTACAAAGAAATAGAAAATAAAATGATAATATTTGATACTGAACTCCAAGGAATGAAAGATAAGTTGCAAGAAATAGAACACAAAAAATAATCAATGGTTGAAGAAAATGACACCCTCAGAAACGAGATTAAAGATCTAAAAGAACAACTAAATAATAACTCAGTGCTAAATAACATAGAGAATAAATTAGATGTCAAACCTATAAAAGAGGAAATTAACAAACTAATTGAACTAGACCACGAGCGCCACAAAAGAGCCTTGAACCTTATAATTGCTAGTATAGAAGAGCAAAATGATGAGGACACATTAGAAATAGTAAAAGAACAATTGAAAACAAAATCACAAATTCAAACAACTTATCTCACATAAGAAACAAGGGTGGGAAAGATACTTGAGCATAAACACAAGCTAATCCTTATTAAGTTAAGTTGTAATAACCATAAATTAGATATATTTAGGAAATTCCTAAGCCTAAAAGGATTGGGAATCTTTATAAATTTATATATTATTCTAGAGGACCAAGTTGAATTAAGAAAAGAGGTATTAAAGGTCAAGGAGGAAAGAAATGAATGGACATGGGCAATCATTAGGAATAGGAAAGTTATTATTAGATATAGATTCCAGAATAAGAGTGAAAAATAAGAATTAGGATCACTATGGATCCTCTTCTGGAACTGTCTTGGTTTCCATGGTGTAAAGGACCTATGTTAACTTTGATCTCAATTGATATTGACATTATTTTCCTAGTTGAAAGTTGGGAGCATGGTGCATCTAGGGTTATTCACATTGATGGGTTCATTCTCTTGTTAGCTTGGAAGAGGAAATCGTCTCATATAGGATTTGGTGGTATATCTTTTTATATAAAGAATAATGTTTCTTCTCAAATTTGACTTCATCAAATTGACCCCCTCAACAAGTACATTTGGATCGAAATCTATGCTTTTAACATCAAATGGATTTTTCTGACAATTTTCTATTTCATACCTATCAATTATACCCTGTATAATAAAAACAAATTGGATAAGAAATTCCCCTTCAATACCTTAGAACATGGTATCCATAGCCTAAGGAATGAAGTTAATATCCTTTCCCTTGGGGACTTCAATGCTAGAATAGCTACTAATAAAGCTACTATCCTAAGTAATAACTCTAAGCCTGCCCCCTTATGGCTAGATGAGGACGGTGACTTAGCTAATTGATTTAAAAGAAATTTTGAAGACATAACCTAGAACCTATTTGGTACTAATATTCTCAAGATTTGTAGTTCCAAAGACCTTATAATTTGTAATGGTATTAACAAATGGTCTATCTCCAGTTAGATGACTTGTATTCAATGTCTAGGTAGTAGTGTTGTGGACTATGCAATATGTGACACCCATGTTCTCAATTGTATGGAAAATTTTGAACTGCCATAGACCTTTGTCCTTAACTCACAATCTTGTCATGCATACCAACCAAATGTAAAAGAAATGTGAGATTCAAAGGTACACTCGTTTTGCTAGAAGTAAGATAGACCTATTCTTAAAGGATTTAAATAGGGACTTACGCTCCCAAACATATAATAATAACATTGATCAAATCTATTACAATTTAACTACAACCCTTTCCTCTACTATTAGGTTACAATTTCTTGACCGAGATGCCATATAAATAGAATAATAGAACTTCCACCCCTTTGTATGAAAAAGACTGTAAAATTGTCAAGAAAGTGATTAGAGACACTCCTAATGAAACGGTAAAGCTAAAACACATAAGTATATACAAATCTCTTATCAAAAGGAAGAAAAGGTCCTACATTAAGAAGAGACAAGAACGTCTCCTTCACCTTTCTAAAGTTGAGCCTATAAAGTTTTGGAAGAATATTTTTGTTTGTAAAACAAAAGAAAATCATTTGATCCCATTAAATAATTGGGATATCTATCTTAAGAAGCTTTATGACTCCCTGAACACCATGAGCATCATTTTCAACACTCCAATAAAGGACAATATATTTTCTTTGGAGGACGTGGATTTTGGGATTAAGAAACTGTTATGAAACTAGCTCACAAAAAGATAGAAAAGATAGATCAACACCTTAGAAATAAGCCTCTTCAAGGGGGGAACCTCCTTTACATTGCACAAATGAACAATTCTTAGATGATTCAAATGAAAAAACCTCCTTTCTATACATACGAGTCTAAGGGGTCACAATATAACCAAATCCGACCTAAAATTAATAATATAAAGTCACAAAAATAACAATAGTGGGATTCTATGGGGCACAATAATAACGATATGGGGACAATAGGGGCACAAAAATAACAATAACGGATACAACGACAATAGTAATGGGGGAATCACTAGTATTATAGGGACCTAGCATGCCCCTCTCCTTCAAAAAAGTGTTTTCCTCAATGCTTGAGTAGTTCTAGATGCTTCTGTATAAAATTCTCATCCTCCCATGTGGAATCTTCAACGGGTAAGTTCTTCCACTTGATGAGATACTCTGAAATTGATCGATTTTGTAGCTGTCAAGTTTTTTTTTCTTTGACTGTTTCAGGTTCCAATATGATTTTTCCTTCCTCATCAAATTTTGGAAATATTGTTTGAACTGGAAGCTTGTCACCTATAACCTTCTTTAAACATGAAACATGGAAAACTGGGTGCACTTGGGAAGCTACAGGAAGCTCCAATTTGTATGATATAATACCTATCTTTTGCAACACCTTGTACAGACCATAATACTTTGGTGATAATTTATTATCCTTCTTAGCTTGCTTGAGGGACATTTTTTTATATGGTTGTAGCTGTATGAATACCCAATCACCTACATCAAAACGTCTTTCACTTTGATGTTGATCTGCTTGCTGTTTCATTCTATTCTGCGCCAAGGTGAGGTTATCCTTTAAGATTTGGAGAACTTGTTGTTCATGCTTGATGTGATCTTAAATTGCTTGAACCTTAGAATTTTCTCTTAAATATGATGTGATGGATTATGGATGATATCCATAAAATGCCACAAATGGGGTCATTTTTGTTATAGTATGGAAGGAAGTGTTATACCACCATTCAGCCAGAGGCAATCGTTTGACCCATTGTGTCTATTTATTAATTACAAAGCAACGAAGATATCCTTCCAAATTTGTTTACTATTTCAATTTTACCATCAGATTTAGGATGATAAGACGATCTACGAGCTAACTAAGTACCAAGACAAGAAAATAATTATGTCCAAAAATTTCAAGTGAAAATGGGGTCTCTGTCACTTACAATAATCTTTGGGTTTCCATGTAGCTTTTGAATTGTTTCCATAAATGCAGAAGAAACTACACTCACTTTAAATGGATGAGATAATGCACAAAAGTGTGCATACTTGGTAAGTCTGTCAACTACCAGCATGATATCACTCTTTCCTTCGGACTTGGGTAAACCAGTGAAAAAATCCATTGAAACCTCCTCCCAACAATGGTTTGGAATGGATAAAGGTTGTAATATTCTGGGGTCTTAATTGCTTCAACTTTATTTTGTTGGAAAACCAAACATTCCACCACAAACTTTTGAATATCCGATTTAAGGCCATACAAAAAAAATCCTTCTTAACCATGTGTTATGTTTTTAGAAATCCTGAGTGCCCTCCTAAGGGAGAGGTGTGCAATTACCTATGAATCTTTTGTTTGAGTTGGGAATTCTTACATAGGTATAACCGATCCTTGTACCATAACGAATCATTTTTCCAGCTAAATGTAGCAGATGTACTGGGATATTGTTGTATCTTTTGAATGAGTGCTCACACTTCCTCTTCATTCTTCCATTCATCCCTTGCTTTGTTTATCCAATCTGGTTGGATAATAGAAATGGCGCAAAAAAATGCTTCCACATCCTCATCCTTTCTTGAGAGTTCATCTGCCACAACATTTTTCTTCCCTCTTTTGTAGATGATTTCAAAGTCATAACCCAACATCTTTGTGACCCATTTTTGTTGTTATTCTAAAGATAATCTTTGTTTTAAAAGGTATTTAAGACTATCATGATCTATTTTTACCTTGAAGTGTCTTCCCATTAACTAGGTTCACCATTTATTAAGTGCATGTAGTATTGCCAACATTTCCTTCTTATAAATAGCTTTGTGTAAATACTTTCCTTTGATTGGATGAATTTCGAAAGCAATGGGCCTTTCTTCTTGCATTAAAACAACACCAATTCCATTTCCTAAGGCGTCACATTCCACAATAAAGGTTTTTGTGAAGTCCAATGTAGATAAGAGTGACGCTTGTCACATTGCCTCTTTAAGATGTTCAAAGGCCTTCATTGCTTCTGGAGTCCATGGAAATGTATCTTTCCTCAATAATGTTGTTAGAGGTACTGCTATTCTCCCATATTTCTTAACAAACTTGCTATAATACCCTGTCAACCTAAGAAATCCTCGTAGATGCTTTATGGATGTGGGGATTTTCCATTCCTTAATGGTTTTAACTTTGCTAGGCTCTACCTTAACACCTTCATGAGATACAATATGACCCAGATACTCCATCTCTTGTACTCTAAAGAAACTTTTGGAGATTTTTTCATATAATTGTTTATCCTCCAATAGTTTGAGCACCATGTCAACATGTTGGACATGATCCTTCCAAGACTTGCTCTAGATTAGCATATCATAAAAAAATACTAACAAAATTTTTCTAAGGGTGGGTTTGAAAATGGAATTCATCAAACCTTGAAATGTAGAAGGTGCATTAGTAAGGCCAAAAGGCATGACCAAAAATACATAATGACCCTCATGAGTTCTAAATGTTGTTTTTGGAATGTCTTCAGTCTTCATTCTGATTTGATGATATCCTGAAAAAAGATCCAACTTGGCGAAGTAAATTGATCCATGTAATTCATCCAATAATTCATCAATGATAGGAATGGGAAATGTATCTTTAATAGTGATCTTGTTGAGCTCCCTATGATCTAAACACATGCACAATGATCCATCCTTCTTGTGAACCAATACTACTGGAGCATAGAAAGAACTTTGACTAGGTTGAATTATACCAGCATCTAGCATTTTTGCACCCATACATTCAATTTCACTCTTGTAGACATAGGGATATTTGTAAGGCCCGATGTTTGGAGGAACACTTCCTGGAATCAAATTAATAGCATGATAATGATCACCAATAGGTGGGAGGCCTTTGGGAGTCTCAAATACCTTGGAATGATTGTCCAAAACTTTTTCGAGATCTGCAGAAATGGATGCTTTCGATGTGGGAACCTTGAGTGAACATAATTGTGAATTTATGCCTCGTTGTTCTTTCTTTAGAAGCCTTTTCATTCCGTTAGAGCTGGTTATCTTTCCCGGTTTCCCTGTGATACCCCTTAATTCAACTTCCTTTCCTTCTCAAGAGAATTTCATGAAAAGTTCTTGAAAATTAAAATCTATTGTACCCAAGGATTGTAGCCATTAGACTCCTAGTAAAACATCAACACCACCCATTGGAATGGAAAGAATTGGGCCATTCAATACATATTCTCTCGTGGATAACTTGATATTATGGCACTTTCCTAAGAAATTTATGGTTCCTCCACTTGCAACCATCAATTGACACTTTGGTGCTGGATATAGGAAGCAATTCAATTCCTTGGCTATCTTACAATGAATAAAATTGTGGGTACTTCCCGAATCAATCAACACTATTACCTTTTTCTTCTTGATACAGCCTTCTATCTTGATAGTTTGAGGAGTGATAATTCTAGCCAATGCATTACAAGATATGGTTGGATTCATTTGTTCCTTTTCTAGGGCTTATTCTTGGTGTATATCCTCTTCTTTTGACATTTCTTGTCCCTCTTCTTCCTCGTCTTCGCAATCTATGTAAAATAATTTCTTTTTGGCACACTTATGACCTTTAGTGTATTTTCTATCACAACTGTAACAAAGTGCTTTTTCTCTTTTTTCTTCCAATTTTTGTGGTGTCAACCTTGTAGGTTGTGGATGGCTAGGGGCAGAAACACTTCCATCTTTATGATTGTGAGTGGTAGGCTTCCATATTGCCATAATTTTTCTTTCCATTTTTCTTGCCAACCTGAATGCCTTCTCCAATGAATCTGGTTCCCAAAGGAAAACCTCATGTTGGATGTTATCTTTTAAAGTCCCTATGAACACATAAATCCTATGCACCTCTAGAATATCTTTTACCCTTATATTCAATTTTTGGAAGTCCACAATGTGCTCCATCATTGAACCCTTTTGTTTGAGATTTATCAATTGGCTAAAAAAAATGTTTCTTTTTGTATCATCATAATTTGCTATCATTTCATCCGTAAAGATAGCCAAAGTGACAATTTGTTTACGAGAGAAAATCCATCGATACCATACAAACTAATTTGTTTCCAAATATAAAGTTGCAATGCATACCTTTTGTGTGTTTTGCACATTATGGAGATCAAAAAATTGATCCATCTGTAATATCCATGTTCTAGGATCCTTGCCATCAAACTTCTCATATTGATCTTTGGAAGATGTTGGTTCTTCGATCCAATGTTAGAGTCTATGAAATCATGATTAACATTTATTTTTTTTCTCATCATGAGTTTCCCTTACAACCCTTCCGCCATTAGGAACCATTTCTTGTAGAAAATTTGTCAAATTTGTCTTCAAATGTGTCTTCAAATATTCTATGTGTTTCTCTAAATCATCCATATTAGCTTCCATGCCATCCATCTTAGCTTCCATGCCATCCATCTTAGCTTCCACACCATCCATCTTACCTTCCACGTCATTCATCTTAGCTTCTACACCTTTCTTTAAAACATCCATCTTAGCTTCCACACCATACATAGCTTCTACGTCTTTCTTTAAACCATCCATCTTATCTTGTGTTACCTTTTGTGCGAGTGAAATTTGTTGCACTTGGTCTCATAATTTTGATATATCATGTTGCATTTCTTCCTTTTCTTCATGAGACATGCTAGATTTTTTAGGTTTCTTACTAGGTATTTCCATTTTCTTTCTTCAAGGCATCAATTACTGATAATAATTCTTTACTATGCCCTTTGAATTCCCTCAAACTAAATTTTCAAACCAAGCTTATGCAAAAATTTAGAAAAAACTATACACCTTTTTTCAATTTGTAGGAGCTCGATATTGAATTTGATGTATCTCTCTAATTTTGGATCTCCAAGGTCTGAAATTTCTTCATGCGGTAACCATCTGAGTAATATTTCTAACCCCGCAAGTTTGATCAAGATTAGATTCTCCAATAAAAAGTTATGCCAAGTCTCCCATGATGACCTGAGTATATAATTGTTCATTAGAGCGAATTTGTACGACTTGCCATGGGTCACTCTTTCAATCTTAGGTTCTCAAAATGATACCAAAGAAAACTATAGTCCGTCCTCTTTCTGTAACTTCTTACAAAAATTCAATTTGATGCTTAGAGAAAAAGTTATGACGATTTTCACGAGGTCACCTGTTTGGAATGTAATTTGGGGGTCTACAAAAACCCTAACTTCCTCAAATTATATCTCTAAAAATATAGCGAGACAAGATCTAAAATTCAGGCTCATGGTTTAGACCGATTCTTTCTCAAATGGGTTTCTTTCTTGCTTCTGAAACTTTGTAACAAAAATGTTATAGAGAAAATGCCATGATGACCTGTTTGGAGCAGCGAAACCCTAGAATCCAAAGCTTTGTTATCAAATGTTATGAAACCAGCTCACAAAAATATAGAAAAGATAGATCAACCTTAGAAATAAGCCTCTTCGAGGGGGCAACCCCCTTTACATGACACAAATGAACAATTCTTAGATGATTCAAATGAAAAAACCTCCTTTCTATATAAAGGAGTCTAAGGGGTCACAATATAACCAAAGTCGACCTAACAATAGTAATATAAAGGCACAAAAATAACAATAGTGGGATTCTATGGGGTACAATAATAACAATATGGGGACAATAGGGGCACAACAATAGCAATAAGGGATACAATGACAATAGTAATGGGGGAATCACTAGTATTATAGGGACCTAACAAAACCTCGCTAATGGAAAATATAGGGATGTTGAAGGATACCAAGTTGAAATATTCAAAATGGAAAGGTCTATCTTCATCCCTCATATCTACAAGCTTCTCAATTTTCCAATAAAACACAACTTCCTTAAGCTTTCAACGCAAAGCCTTATTCTGCCTATATTTAAAAGTGGGGAAAAATATGTTCGCTCTAACTATAGGACCATTATGATTAGCCACAATTTAGCCAAACTGTATGGGCTCATTTTGGAAAATAAGATTAGCCTCTCGCCTGAAATCCATGGTAAAAGAGCTAAAGGGAAAGCTGATTTTAGGAGACATCACTCAACTACCGATCATCTTGTCACTCTTAGATCATTTTTGAGGAATGTCAGAATAGTAAAACTAACCTCTTATGTTTTTTTTTTTTTTACTTTAGAAGGCTTTTGACATTGTTCCTTAGGATAAGTTCTGGAAAATAATTGAAGAGATAATGGTTCCTCCTGATTTGAGGATTGTTGTGATTTGACTTTACGAGAATGATGTTTCCAAGTTTCAGACCAACAAGGGGTGGTCTAACAAAATTAAATGTGATATCAAGGTTAACAAAGAGTTTCCTATATCCCTTACCCTTTTTGGCATTTACATTGATAAGCTATAAGACTGTTTGGAAATTGTAGGATTTAATGGCCCCGAACTCACTAGTATGGTCATTACTCTTCTCCTTTATGTTGACGATATTTTTATTCTATTCAAAATCCATGATGATGTCAACGGACAACTTAAGATCCTTCATTATTACTGCTCCAAGATGGGTATGATGGTTAATATAGACAAGACTAAAGTCATGATAATTAAATCCAAAAATATCGACCATGGTAATTTCATATATGATAACAATTACCTGGAACAAGTTTCTTCATACAAAGATTTAGGTATTGACACTCATTGTCATCTCAACTTGAATTTTAGCATTGAGAAAACGATTATTGGAGTTTGGAAAACTTATTATGAGCTTGAAAATAATTATAAGTTAGTTGATCTATGGATTTGGAGTAAAAAAAGGTTCCTCTTTCAGACTCCTTTCACCCCTATTATTTTATATGGATGTGATATTTGGGGTTGAAATATATCCAGAGAGTCGTGGAGGAAGATTGAGATGATTCAAAACAAATTTATAACCTACAACCTCAATATTACAGGAAATTTTCCCTATCCTATCCTCTTGATCGAAGCTAGCACTTATCCCATTGAAAGCATGCCTATGTTCAAACATTTGATGTATAAGAAGAATCTTTAGAACATGGAAGGTAAGATGTTTCCCAATATTTCTTCTAACTCTAGCAAAAATACCCACCTTCGTCTCAAACATGGATGGCATAAGGATGCCCAGTCTTGGCTAGACCACTAGGGGATACAGGAGAGGATCATCTTGGGGGATGGGGATAGTATTAAAAACAAAATTACCTCCAAAATTAAGGATAAATTATGGGATTATCAAGAACTATAGGGAAAAAAGAAGCTAAGGTATTATAAGGAGGTGATCAACCCTAGCCTTTCTAGCCTAAATTATCTTTTCGACTTGACTAGTACTAAGAAGAAAATAAACATTGCAAATATAGTAACTAATTTCCATGAGCTTCATAGTGGAACTCGATGTTGGTCTATTCCCAAAACAACTTGGGACAAAATAATATGTCACCTTTGCGATACTAAAAAGGTTCAAGATGAAAAACACTTTCTCTTAGATTGTCCAGCTCTTACTCACATCCATTCTCATTTCCAAAAAAATTAACACTACCAACTGCCTTGACCTGTTAAGTCAGCGAACTTATAGTGATCTTGGAGTAGTTTTTTCCCTCCTTTTTAATTATAGAAATAAAATATTAAAGGGCCACAATTAATCGCTTATAGAACTATAGTGATCATGGAGTGCTTCTTTCCCTCCTTTTTAGTTATAGAAATAGAATATTAAAGGGCCATAATTAATCTCTTATAGGAAGGTACAATACACCACATTGGTCTTAGTGGACGTTCATCATCATCATCATCATCTAAAAAAAGACACACATTAATTTCATGTTGAGCATGAACAAGATCACCCATAACCCTCACATTGATCTATAGCAGATATTTTCCAATTGAAAATAAGCCAATATTTATAAATAATTTTATTGTTATAAGTTAAAATTAATATACACAAATAATTTTATTCTTCTGAAGTTAAATATTGTGTATATAATCAATTTACTTTACCTCATATAATTGAGATTCACGTACAATAAGTGATATGATTCTTGAATAGCATATGATGTAATGACTTTATTCTTATTATTGAGAATAAATCATCCATAATATATATTCTTACAATGGAAAATAAATAATCCACAATAAATAAATAAATATAATTTACTCAATAAATAATAAATAAATATGAGTGAGCTATCTCCATTTCAATAAAACCTAATATATTCTTTAATATTAACTAATACATATCTAATGTAATCTACATAACCTAATATATTCTTTAATATTAACTAATATATGTCTAATGTAATCTACATAACTAATATTTTATTTGCATGTTTATTTTCAAAATGTTAGGTATATTCTCCCCCACACAAATTAATTTAATGTTAGACGGTTTCGTAGATAGTTTAGTTGGAGCTATGTAGATCTACGCTTGCTGAGATTATGAATAAAGCTTTTTCATAGAAATAATACAAGAGAATATGATTTTTACTTGCTTAATTTAGTATAGATCACAGAAATTTGAATACAGAACATTTTAAACTTGTAATCAATTTATGTCCCTCTTTAATTTGAATAATAAATATTTACTTTTAAAATAATATATATTTGACGCGTAGTCTAACGACGCAGAGGAGTTGCCTGGAAAGTTATGGAAATTCGAGAAAATCCGGCAAGGATTTTTGTAAATCCAAGTTATAGTTGTTAAAATTCAAAATTTTAGGTTTCCTAGATGTTTTTGATGGTGCTGAATCCATTTCCACCATCAAAAACACTATTCAGATATTGCTTCTACAAGATTTTTTGAATTTTTTTGCCCGGATTCCAACCACTTTTAACCGTCTAACCGTACGAGCAATTCCTCCACGACTCCTATATTTAATATGAAAAGATTTAAAGTAATAAATCTCTGACACGTGAGGATGTACACAGTTGAATCCAAACTCATATGTCATGACGATACCGTTGATTCCAAAATTATTATTACTCAAATGACCTACGTGCAAACTATTTAATACTTCCTGGCTCAATGCCCAATACTTATTGCTAACTTTCAATTAAATTGTGGATCTCCACTGTCCTGATCGAGATAGAGACCGAACAAATTTAATACAAATAAATTATTTAAATTAAAACACTAATCTGTAATTTTTTTTGTTATATAAAACACTGAAAAATTATTTAAATAAAAAATAAAATAAAATTTCTGACCACAAAGAATATTAGTAATTTATTTAAATTTAAAAATGAAATTATATCGATAGTCGTGAAATTTTGTGGTATTAAAGAAATATGTTACAATAGATTAATTATTCATTATTCTATTTTCCTTCCCCGGCTCGAAATCTATTAAAACAACGCAAAGCCCAAGAGTATAAATGGGAACAAATACAAATCGACTATCTAATACCAGAAACAAATCAACTGAACCACCACCAAGATTTCCCAAATTAATATTTTCTCTAATAATTATATTATTTTAATTAATGTTAACATTCTTTCAAAAATTTAAAATTATAAAAACAAATTAATTATAATAATAACATTAACCATACACCACCATGATTCTAATGATAATTATTACGTAGGTTTAGGTACTATTTCAATCTTTATAATTAAGATGGAAGAAGACACTAAACACATTCATCATCGTTTCTTTATGAAGAACAGACCTTTACGTAAGTTCTCTCTTCAAAAAACCATTCATTCGGATTTTAAATTCTGAAAAAGGAATTATTGATACAAGTTAGATTTAAGAGGGAAAACAATGTTTCACGTTTATTTCAGTATAGCAAAAATGAGTTAATAATGAATAAATTATTATTATAATAACAATAATGATAATTTTAATTTAATTTTTAAATTAATTATAATATAAATTTAAAATTATGGCATATTAAAAATAAATTAGAAAAATAAATATAATTAATTATAGCATAATATTAAGATTATATAAGATTTTGAAAAAAAATTATGGAAAAAAATTATTTCTGAAATTTTATTTATTTTTTAGCTAAAGCTTAAATTACTTGTTAAGTGAGTCCAACCTCTGACATTAGTACTCTATATTAAATTCATTTAACTGATTCAAGTTTATCCAAGAGTCATTCTTTTAACATTTAATTCGAAGAATTATTTTTCTTCAATCCAAGAAAACTTCATGCTCTCCACTTATCCCTCTTGAATTTACTAGAGGTATGCATGCCTTATAAGGTCTTATAGTCATATACCCATTTACATGTAGTTTTAAAAAAAATCATCTCCAATTTTTTTTGTTTCCTTTTATGATATAGGCACTTACAAATGTCACCATCCTTTCACCTTGCTACTACAATCCTTAGTTGTGTTTCCATGCCCATGCAACTATGTTGTCTCCATGAATCTGCTAAAGAGTTTTAGCATTTCCACTTCTGAAAGAAATGTATCACACCAATGGACCCATCCACGCCTATGCATTACACTTCACTGTCTTAATCGCAATGATAGTCTCATGAAGTACCTCACAAGATGGATCCAATACCACATGTTATGAATAAACATGCAAGAAAACTAAATATAATTAATTACAACTTAGCAATAAATCCTCTGAAATTTCCCTAAAAATCCTTATTTATTCCACCTTATCATCTTCATGATAGTCTCATGCAACAAGTCACAATGATGCAACTCTAATACCACATGTTGTAGATAAACATGCAATCAAGATAACTATAATTCATTATCATATAAAAACAATACTACACAAATTTCTTGGAATAAACCAAACGATCCATACACACTCATTCATTCCACATAACCATCTTCATGATATTATCATACAATAGCTCACAATGACAACGTTCTAGCTCACAATAACACACCTTACCATCCTCATGGTATTGTCATACAATAGCTCACAATGACAATGTGTTATGAACAAACGTGCAACAAAGATAAACATAATTAATTATAAAACATAGCAACAACAAAATACAAATTTCTTGGAAAATTCTAATGGATCCATCCAAACTCAATTCATTCCACCTATCCATTTTCATGATAGTCTCATGCAACAACTCACAATGATGACTCTAATACCACATTTAGAAATAGACATGCAAAAAAGATAAATGTAATTAGTTATAACAAAAAAATAACACCACACAAATTTCTTGAAAAACCAATTGATCAATCCACACTCTATTCATTCTACCTAACCATCTTGATGATAGTCTCGTGCAATAGCTCACAATGATGGATTTAATACCACATGTTAGGAAAACATGTTAGAAAGATAAATATAATTAAATATAACATAGCAACAAGACTACACAAATTTCTTGGAAAAAATTGTATGAGAAAAACTAGCAATTAAGTTTTGATTACCCTTTATTTAAATATGACTAAGTTATTGGTCAAGTGAGCATTGAACCACATAACTTCTAACACTTTATAATAAATGATTCTAAACCTATTTTAAAACATCATTCCATGAAATAATATGGGAAATACACTATGTGTCACCAAAACCATGTGACAAAAAACTATAAATGTAAATTAAACTCATTTAATCTACCACTTCATCAAATTTATTAAACAATCATCTTAATAAACAAAAATCCTAATATTAAAACACAAATAATTTATAATAACTATTTATAATAATTTCAGCTATTTATAATAATTTCCATGACCATGTCAAAATATATATAACTTTTTTATTTAAAATTAAATATTCTATTTAATATGATGAACCCTTGAAAAAAAAACATACTCTGTAAACAATTTATAGCTACCACAAAAACAAATTACATCTAATAATACCTCTTTATAAATTGTAAAGTTTTGAGTAAACTTAGAAGATAACATGGTAAAAAAAAAAAATCCATCTAATTTAAATACATCAAAAGATGAAGTATTAATCACCTCTTTATAAATTATAAAAACTTTACGTAAACTTAAAAAAAAATAAAAAAAAACATATTTTTTAAGAGGCATAGCATGATAAAAATTCAATAATTAATATAAAAACTATAAGCATAACAAATTCAACCAATATATCAACAAAACCACAATGCATAACTACAAAATCTCTACCAAAATAACAATATATCTGTAATTTATCTCACCAAAATAATAATATATCTATGTAAATAATAAATATAAAAAAATTGAAATGGGAGAAAACAAAACAACCATATATAATTACAAAATGCACAACCATACACATATATGAAATAACAATATATCTAACAAAATTGACATTAGAGAAATCATTTATGAAATAACAATATATCTAACAAAATTGACATTAGAGAAATCAATAAATATGAAAAACTTAAAAATGAACATTTAAACCTTTTGAACATCAGCCATGCAAAGTTTACATTACTTACATAAACGAGACGATGATCAATAATGAGTATCTATATACACACCAATTCATCTTTCAGTGGATTTACCATTTACATTAGTAACACTCAGGACTATACATATGAATAACTTATATATATATATTTTGATTCATCTTTCAATCAATTTAAGGTTTCCATTACTAATGCTGCTAGTTCTGCATATTAACACATAGATGGCTGAGAGATTTAAATCAAATTTAAGTTGTCAAACAAGAAAACAATCACATCATAAGCAAGAATTTATCCAGATATCAAAATTATTAAACATTTACTTCATAAGCAAGAATTTATCATGAGTAGATATCAAAATTATTAAACATTTACTGGCTACTCAAAACTTTTAAACTAAACGTGCTAATCCAGTCTACACCCTATGCTGCCAAATTATTTAAAAACCGTGTTTATTTATTAAAATAACCCATCATTTACTTGTTATCATTCTCTTCAATTTCAAAGGCACCCACGGGGAAGGATTTCTTAATCCCAGCGATAGCGCTCTTGAAGCAAATCTTGCGACTTGCTGGGTCATCAATGGAGATATCAGAGATGGCGATCCACACAAGAAGCTCCTTGCTCTTCACTCCGCTCACCTTCTTCATCTTGTGTTGCTGAACATACCCACTGGTCTCTGTATCATATTGCACCAATCTCCCAATTGCCTTGAACTCGTGCTCAACCTTCTTATTCCGCTTCATCCACACAAACCCAGTTTCCTTCACGTACCCACATTCTTGAATATCATCAAGCGGTATGAGGCCATTGGGAAGACCTACCTGTTCCAGCAATTCCATGGTTTTCTTCCTGCAAATTTCGCTTCCGTGGTACACTTCTGCCCCGGCTTTCTTATCATCACTGGCAACCTGAGGAGCCATTCTTTCTTATGGTCTATAGCACCTCTGCTATGGTCTTAACTGAGTAAGCAAATGGATGGAAATGCATGGGTGTAGAGAGTTTAAATAGTTGAAATGGATCAATGAGAGGCCCGGAAACAACCCTTGTGAACCTCATAAATCGCAGATATTTATGAAAATAGGGGTAAATTTGGCTACTAAAGTTACCACTCGATTAAGGGTTCGCGTAGAAAGCCGTGACAAGCAAGTTGCGATATACGATGTGAAGTCGCAGCAACCAGCAAACGATTGTATTAAATTTGTAGTGTCTCTCCAGCAATCCAGAGAATTCGTAATAAGCAAGGGGTTAAATAGCAGCAAGTGCTATATATATGAGAGCATGTGGCATTTAATTAATAATAATTATATATCTCCCCATAAAATATATTTAATGCTTTATAACTTCTTACATCCAAATTCTTTAATGTTTTATAATTAATTAATTATTATTTATTTTTAAAGGTTATAAAATTATAATAATTGATTTATTTAATTTTAATTAGGTTAGAAATAAATTTGAAAGGTTGGAATTATTATTTTAGTCATATATAATTATTAATTAAGTTAGAAATAAATTTGAAAAGTTAGAATTATTATTTTAGTTATATTCATAAAATTGTACTGAGTTTTGGAATTTTTTTAGACAAATTTTTAAATCAAATTTGTTTAAAATTTGATAGAGATTTATGGAAATCACAAGTTTTAGCTATGTTTTTTTAATAATTAGAATATCTAGAAAATTTTCAAGAATTAAATCAATCTATATATTCAAAAACACATTTTAAAAAATGAAAAATTACTGACCAAAT
The DNA here is from genome assembly GCA_031772625.1 of Pinus tabuliformis. NCBI lineage: Eukaryota > Viridiplantae > Streptophyta > Pinopsida > Pinales > Pinaceae > Pinus > Pinus tabuliformis. The sequence continues at coordinate 573,499,264 of CM062811.1, read as the reverse complement.
ATTGTTTCACAAAATTAAAAAAAAAATTAAAACTCAAAATAATAGAAAAAAAAAACTATTTATAAATATTAAATATTTAATATCTTATAACTCTTCTCACTAACTTATCTATATAAATGAAAAAATAAATATATAAACAAAATAATATAAAATAAATTATCTAATATCTTATTTAGCCTAACTCTTCGTACTAACCTACCCACATAAATTAAAAAATAAATACATAGATAAATAATATAAAATAAAATAAACAAATATTAATCAAAACATGTTCTAGGAAAAGGGAGGCCTATACAAATATATTCTTCAATCAATGTTTAAATTAACTATATATTAATTTAATTTATAATAATAAAATTATTTATATATATTAGCTATATATTAATTTAATTTATAATAATAAAGTTATTTAATTATATTAACTACGTTAATTCATAAATATTAAACATTTTACAACTCCTGCCCGTTTCATTAATTAGAAAGACTTATTTTTAATTTGAACGATCAAACTGCCCCTCTTTAATTTTAAAAATTGAAAGTCACCTTCAGATTTTTTCAATTTCCTTTCTATTAAAGAGGAGCTTTCGAAGAGATTTGACCATTAACGATTTACAATTTAAATTTGTGTGACAAAGCGGGGCAATATGAGTGCCGCTTATTACACGTTGATTCAATACCATTTATACTTGTGTACCTAAATCCTTACGTTAGAAGATCGTCATGAAAATCACCTTTCAACGATTGATGGGTTTGATGGGTGATTGAGAGATATTTTTTTAGTTATTTTTAGCGTGATGTTTTTAGAATTTTAGCTTTTAAAATTTGACTGAAAAATTTAAAATGAAATTTTGATTTGTGTTATTTAAACTAATTTTTTTTATTGTAGATATAATTTCAACACTCTGAAAAATTTTAAGGGCACTTCTATTGTGTAGAATTTAATTATAAAATTTGTGATTAAACCACAGAAAATCCCACCAAAAAAATTACTAAAAAAACTTGCAAAAAATAACACGAAAAACAATTCATCTAACAACCTATAACATGTCAGATATTTTATGCCAAATTCTTTATTAACGATATTATGTGAGACTCCGTCCAGTTTTCTTTTCATTAACGAAAAAACTATAAAAATATATCGCAGTTCAAAACTTGGGAAAATTAAGTTTAACTGAGTTCAGTGCCGCTTATTACACGGTCATTCAATAACATTTATACATCCGAGATAAGGACTCTAATTCGTACCTTACCATGCAAATCTCAAATGGAAGCAAAGTATGCGACAGCATTCCTACTTGTACAGCGAAATCCTTACCTGTCTTTGTCAAAATTAGCATGAAATCCTTACGTATCGCGCAGAAATTGTCGAACGTACAAATACGAGGATACCTTATTTACTTATGAAAGGTATCGGAAAGTTTGTCGGTCGGAACTACCCTTTAGTCCCACACACTACGCGGCAGGAAAAAGTTGCCATGAAAATAACCTTTCAACTACCGATGGGTGAAAAATGACACAACATTAACATTATGATAACTTTTCGTCTACCAATTGTTGATATGGAAGGCTGGAAAAATTGCGGGTTTTAATTTTGTATTTGACTAGTTATTTTTATTTAATTTTGGATTTATCCTGCAGTGAGGGTAATTTAATCTCTTAAGTTGTACACTAAGGTTTAGTCTGTTTTTTTATTGTCTAATTTTTTAATTTTTTTAAAGACACATATCATCATTACATTGATCAGTATGGAATCACATGTAGTTGTCATATTGGGCTAATGTTGTCAATTAATTTGCTGATTCATTGTGGTCATTTAATCTCTTAAGTTGTACACTAAGGTTTAGTCTGTTTTTTTATTGTCTAATTTTTTAATTTTTTTAAGACACATATCATCATTACATTGATCAGTATGGAATCACATGTAGTTGTTATATTGGGCTAATGTTGTCAATTAATTTGCTGATTCATTGTGGTCAAAATTTTCTTGGGCAGAATTTGGCAAAAGAAATTGTAAGATCGAGGCAAGCTATTCAACGCCTTTATGAGAACCTTGGAGGAAGTGTTGGTAATTTTTTCTTTACTACTTGTTCTTGGATCATCTTGCATGCAGTTTAATCTCTGTTTTGTTATTGAAGTTGGATGCTATGCGTAATTTTGAAAAGGCTTACAAGGTGACATTTCCCCAATTTTTTTTGAAATCATGGTATATATTCTGAGATTTTGAGGAGCCATTTACCTGAGGCATTGTGGCTGTTTGTGTTCTTAGTGTCACTGCTAATCTAGATAGTATCATAAGGAGAATCCTCACTAGTGCATTGAACAGAGCTGTCTTGTTGTCCATCACATAGAAATATGCTGGCTTCTTGGAGGCAGTCTTCAATAATTAGAGCTGAGAGCACCCTTTGAACCAAAGCCACCATTGTCTAGCTACTAATGCTTTCAAGCCTGACTGTAGCTAACCTTAGCATAGAAAAATTAATAAAACTTGAGATAAATATAATGCCTCAAATAGACCTGTGTCATTCTTGTATCTTATGATTTGGTGTATTTAACTTGGAAAGATACACCTTCAAAACAAATGGTTACAAATGCCATCAGATGTATCTATAACATTGCCTTCACGTGAAAACTTATTGATTGCTTTGTTAACATCTTTCTTTCTTAAATTCTTGATGTCCACGAAGTTGAAGCAATGGAGTTTTTCTTTTAGCCTTTGCTTTGTCTTTTATTTTTATTGCATGTTATGAACTAGATAAAAATGAAAATTCAGTTTGTTGTAGTGATAAGCAAGATACTGAAGGAGTCATTCGGTATGATGGAAAAGCTGTAAGTTTTTGGTAGTTTCACGAATATGGTTGCTGATCTCTATTAAGGGAGGAAGAGTAAAGATACATTTTTCTGTTATATATGGTCAAAGAAGTCAAGCAGTTCAGGCAAGCCCTGCACAGACAGATCAATGTATAATCTTTTCCAATGTTATAAAAGACTTTTTCTTCAAGATATATATATGAGCACATCCCACACCTAATGGGGCATCTGCACATCAAGTCCCACTATAAAAGGTTGGGATGTAATCTATAAATATAGAACTTTAGAAATTGTTTTCTAGTTAAAACATTTACATATGACAAAATTATGGCATTACACAATTGATCTACCAAACATTTATATTGCCTTAGGTATGTGTTTGAACTAAACACAAATATTCAACATTATTCTCAAATATTTTCTAACCAAAAAGAGAATGTTATGCTTATTCAAAAAGCTTCAAATTTTGTTCAAGAGGTTGATACATAATGTCTTTAGAAGCTGCTCCAAAGCTCTTCAAGGGTTACTGAGAGTCATTCCAAGTACATCATCATAACATAATCCGAAGGATTTAAAAAGAATGGGATAGGGAACCTTTCCTTCTTGTCATTCACCACCACCGTATGTTCTATACTTTCATATTTGTCTTTGCTCCAAACCTGCACAACACAAAAAAAGGCTTGTTTCTGTGAAAACTGTAGGGTGCTTAAAACAAAATAAGTTGCTTCTAAGGCAGCACTGACAGAATGAATGCAAGCTATATATGGCCATTCACTCATAGATCAATATATTTTATTTCCAGGCTAATGCAATGTACATAGCCAAACATATATTGCCTTAACCATTTCGTTAAAGCTTGTTTCTTCTGGCTTCACTTGTAAATAAAGAAAAATATCATTTCATTAACATAGACAATTGATTATTTAAATTGTACAATCTATTTCAATTAAGAAACCAACAATTTTTTTTGTTTCAGTCCTAGAAAACTAGACAGTTTGTTCCTTTATACAAAAGATTGATATTGCAAAGAGTTGAGAGCTGCATAACATCATCAGCCATAGGCCCCAAACCATTTTCATCAGCTGCAAATATATTGTCAGATTGTAGATTTTCTAATTCTTCAGTTGCCATTGCTGTGATGCATTGGAAGATTGCAAGCAGCCTCTCCAGAGGGAAACTCCCTAGACCTTTAAGGAACTTTTCTTGCTCCTCATGTTCCTTTCTCTCTGTGGATTTTACACTTCTATTCACAAACCAACAAAAGACAGTAAACGATAATTACTCCCAAAGTGATGATTGGGATTGCATAATTATATGGAGGAAACGTTAACTTCTTGCTGCCATGAAATGGGAAAGAGGGCATAGTATTCAGATGAGCTGGAACTTCTAGATAAAAGAAATCAGATCCTTCCTTCTCTTGATATCATTTTGCACACCTTTAGATTAGTCATCCATTGGTGATTCACCAACATTCATTTTAACTAATTCCAGGAGCTTACTTCTCATTGAATCAATTGCATGAATTTTGCAATTCTTCATGATGCAACCCTTACCAATGACACTGTGGTGGGTTGGAGTTGTAGCAATAAAGGTAATGTTGGATGCTATGCGTGATTTGGAAAAGGCTTGCAACGTAACATTCCCCCAATTTTTTTTGAAATCATGGTATATATTCTGAGATTTGGAGGAGCCATTTACCTTAGGCATTGTGACTGTTTGTGTTCTTAGTGTCACTGCTAATCTAGATAGTATCATAAGGAGAATCCTCACAAGTGCATTGGACAGAGTTGTCTTGTTGTCCATCACATAGAATTATGCTGGCTTCTTGGAGGCTGTCTTCAATAATTAAAGCTGAGATCACCCTTACAACTCTCCATATCCTTTGTGTCATTCAAACTTCCAAGCCTCAAGGCCTTTTTATTCACACTTCCATTTGACAATATTTTTTCTTGCTTGTATTAATGGGACCAGCCTTCCATTCTGATGCTCTCCAGATATATAATTTGTAGATGCATGTATGTCCTCGACCTATTTGATTTGTTCCTTGACGAGGTCTATGCCATCCTAAGTGAAGAATGCAAAAAAAAGAGGCTCCAGTTATTCAAAAATGGTCATGAACATGCAGTTTCACTTGCATTGATAGTAGTATTTGCAGCTGCTAGGAGTTCTTCAGAAACAGGGTTCGCTTTTATCTTTAATGAGTCAAAATCTTCTTGGGCAGAATTTGGCAAAAGAAATTGTAAGATCGAGGCAAGCTATTCAGTGCCTTTATGGGAACAGGGCACAGCTGAATTTGATATCTGCGCACCTTGGAGAAAGTGTTGGCAATTTTTTCTTTACTACTTGTTCTCGGATCATCTTGCATGCAGTTTAATCTCTGTTCTGTTATTGAATTTGCAGTTGTTTCTCCCTACCTTTATCTGACAATAGCCATTTTTTACTATATAGCACGCAGTTGCAAGCTAAATGTGATATTAACTAATTTGTAGTTGTTGTTTTTTTTCCCTTTTTACAATAGTTGGATGCTAAGTTAACACTATCACGATACATCTATGGGTTGTCCCGGAAACATTAGACAGAATGGAGTTGCATGTTTTCATGTTAGAATGTGTATCTAGCTCATAAGGCTAGCATTCTAGGTCTTTTTTGCGTCTATGCTATATTTCATAACTTTTCAACCAAGCAAAATATATAAAAGTGGATAGAAGCTCTTCATTTGCTGGTCAGAATTCTTGCATCACTTTAAAAATTGGGAAATTTCACCAACTATTTAGGAAAGCGTGTACTCCCTTAATGCTTTTCAACTATTCTGATATAATAATCACTTCTTAATTTGCATAGCACTGTGCAGCTTATGTTGGTTAATCACTTCTTAATTTGCATAGCACTGTGCAGCTTATGTTGGTTACTCACACAGTAATGTTAAATACAGATACTTTGCCTTTGCCTACTCTATTTTCTCACTGGGCAATTCAACTTTCAGCATTGAAGGACATTTTTTGGACGTTCTCTGTATTTCTTCGTCTCCGGTAACAACCTTAATCTCCTTTCCAAGTTTTTGCTTCATTCCTATTTCATCCATGGACCATGATAGAAAATCCTCTTCCATCAATTGTACATTAGCCACTGAGTAGCTACAGAGCCTTATAAATTTGATTCAAAATTATTTCCTAGTTGAAATGATTTAGTTATATATATGCTTTCTTGATAATTTAAACTTTATCCCTTTCTGTTAAACTAATGCAAAGTGGTGCCATCGTGTCTGTCTTGTTTCTAGTGAACAAACTCTGGAAAATCTTAGATACAAACTTCAATAGCTTTGCTTATGTCTGTCAGAATTCTTGAATAGTCATATCCCTGTATTGATATTATATTCCACTTGGCATTTTTTTTGTCATGCACACATTAAGAAAGCGGAAAACAAATACATGCATGTACATTTACATTTAGAATGCATGCATAAATTGATTTATGGAACAATTTCACTTCTCTTTCCTTAGTAGCTAGGATTTTCACTGCAAAAAGAAAGTAAATGATTGTTTATCATCTTAGATTGCATATTTAGGAATTGTATATGTACATCACGCGATCAACCTTAAAGGCAAACTTCTTAAGAAAGATCAACTGTAAAATACATTTCAATAAACATAAAAATGCTTTGGAACCTAACGCACACCATTTAGAGGTCTAGGCTAGAGACGTGTTCCGGCGTCGTTAAGCCTGGTAACTATCACTTTCATCGTAGGTTGGGTGATTCCTCCTCTTTGAAACGACAAGTGCCAGTACGGACTTGTGCTCCCACGTACCGTCGAGTATATATTGGGAGACCACAGTAGGCTATATCCTTTATCCTTAGGAAGCTGTGTCTGCCGCCCTATCGATCGCAATGCACTGAACACAGCATTCGGGAAGATTGACTGCCGTATCGTAAAAAGTATTCTGCAGTTTTGCGATTGGTTTGGTAATCCCCTTGTCTAGATATCCAGAGTAGTCACTTTCGTTCCTTTTCGGACTCCTTAAAAGAAAAGGACCATCTGAGCACTTGTCACTTCAGGCTCATTAAAAATCGAAGGCGACTAGAGTCATCTTTAGCTTTTTTCTCGACTCTTAAAAAATGAAAAAGAAAATTGTGTCAAAGCGTCATAAAATTTATTTAAATCGAAATAAACTCACTTTTCCCTCGTTGGTCTTAGGGTGAGAAAATGGAGTCCGCCAATCAAGGATTTCCCCTTGGGAGAATCCTACTCCCTTTTCCTCTAGGGGGAGATGTTGGTGCACCTCATATGGCTACATTGTTCCTTCCAGGGCTTGCAATTGGCCTGCCAGTATCCCTTTTCTCGCCCTCTGCCGTTCAAAACACCGTGACTCTTGAACAGTCAACTTAGCAACCAGATAATACTAGAGTTACCCAAATCGAAGACGACTAGAGTCATCTTTAGCTTTTTCTTGACTCTTACAAGTTGAAAAAGCAAGTTGTGTCAAAGCATCATAAAATTTATTCTAATCAGAATAACATCATTCCTCCCTCATTGGTCTCAGTTTGAGAAAATGGAGTCCACCAACCAAGGATTTCCCCTTGGGGGAATACTACTCCCTTTTCCTCTAGGGGAGATGTTGGTGTATCTCATATGGCTACATTGTCCCTTCCAGGGCTTGCACTTCGCCCGCCGGTATGGCTTTTCTCGACCTCTGTCGTTTAAAACACCATGATTCTTGGGCAATCAAATCAACAACCAGATGGTACTAGAGTTGCCCCCAAACCTTCTATTTCATTTGCTTCTCCCTCTCCTTCTTCCTCTTCCCTTGGTGGAACTATGCTTCAAAAAAAATGGCCATATAACAGTTGTTGTAATAAATATCTTTTTTCATTATGTTTTCAACCTTAGATGGCCACTCATTTAGAAAAAAAACTGAACATGCTTCTTTCCCTTTGCCCTTTAATTCATATTTTTCAAGTAATGCTATAGGAATGTAATGAATTTTAAACATCTTACGCGAAGAATCCAACATTTTTTTGTTTTGTTTTGTACCAGAAAATGACAACAAACCTTACTGAAAATGCAATTTCCTCAATGTTATCTGGACCAACTCATATTCAACCATACCTACAAATTGTTGAACTTGACCCAATACACTCAATCCAAAATTCAACTCCGCGATATCGTACAACAATTTCAGACGGAATACATAAGAAACACATCATGCTTCCAAAAGATTTCAATGACCTCGTAGCAACAGGCTTGCTACAAAATGGTTCTGTTATAAATGTTAAAAGTTGGACGACCTTAGCTATTGGTCCTTCAACGTAAGTTTCTTATAAATTTCTTATTTCAAATTTAACATTTTCCATTTATAACACAACCGCTTCTAACATGTATTCCTATGAATCTCATTTGTAATGTAGGTCTATAAAGCTAATAGACTTTGAAATATCTACTTCATTTGCACCCTTAGTTGGCAATCCAAAAACTATGAGTGTCCCCATCACATCTCGTGAAGACACTCCATCCTCATCGGACCCACATCCTTTATCAAAAAGACACTGCCCTCTTCCAGCTACTCCAACTCCGTCCGTTCTGCCAGTTCAAATTCCCATCAGATCGTTAAACCCTTACCACTCAAACTGGTGCATAAAAGGATATGTCCAAAGGAAAACAGCTCTTCGACAATTTCAAAATCAATACGGACCCAGTAAAGTGTTTGGTTTTGACCTGTTCGATGCAAAGGGTGGAGAAATACATATTACATGTTTCAACAATGTTGCAGATTATTTTTTTGACAAAATCCAAAATGAAAATGTCTACATTGTCTCTAAAGGGAATGTAAAAAAGGCTAATAAGCAATACAACCACTTGAACAATGACTGGGAAATTTTGTTGAATGCAACATCTACCATAGAACATGTTGCCAACGAAAAAAAACATAGTCCAACAGTGCGATTCAATATAAAATCAATTGATGATATCAGAACAACAAACGTCAACTCCATTGTTGATATTCTTGGTGTTGTCACAGGCATTTCCAATGTATGCACTATACGTAGAAAAGATGGCTCTGAGGTCAATAAACAAACAGTACAACTTCGAGACATGTCAGGGTATAACATAGATGCAATTTTTTGGGGAGATAATTTTAATGACGTGTCACAGGAAATCTCCTCCCTATGTGCTACAGGAAATAACCCCATCATTGCAATCAAATCTGCGCGTGTTGGCGAATTTAATGGAAAAAATATCGGCGCTACAACGAGATCCATTGTTCTTGTAGATCCTAACATTGAAGAGGCCCATGCACTGAAGGCGTGGTTTAAAAAAGAAGGCTCGACTACAACTTCTACATCTTTGACAACAAGATCTCCTTTTGGCCACCAACAAAAAAAAAATAACAATTGCTGACATTTACAGTATGGATTCCTTAGAGAAACCAACATTTTTCCAGCTAAAGGGCACAATAAAAAAATTTGGGATGGATAATTTTTACTACATTTCTTGCTCGTCAATCGTTGGTGGGAAAAAATGCATGAAAAAAATTATTCCACAAAATACAGGGATGTGGTTCTGTCCAAAATGCAACGTTGAAGTAAGCGACTGTGATTACAGATACTTATTGAAAATCGACATACAAGATCACGCTGGTGAATTGGCTTCAACTGTTGCTTTTGAAGACGCGGGATCTACAATTCTTGGAAATAATGCCAAAGACTTCTATCTATGTTATAGCTCCAAATCTCACTCTTATGGTTTGTGATGCTGCACTTATGGCCTAGGGCAACCCCTCCTTCCAGACCTGGTCCAAAAATTTAAAAAACAGTGTTTTATTTCCTATACGCGACTTTGCCCTGTGTTAAACGCGTGTACACGCGGGTCTGTCATACCCAACCCGCGTGTATCTATTAAAACACTTAAAAAAATATAATTTCCTCTTTTTCGGGCGGTGATCGCGGGTTTACCTGCTGGATCACCTGTTAGTGCCCGTGGCCCAACTGATCCCAACCAACTCCTAACTAAAAAACTACTTTGGAGAGGGTATAAAAAGACATCAAAGGGAAGGCCAAGGAGAGAGAGAAAGGAGAGCAAGATTATTATGCTGAGATTTTTCCCTTAGACCAGGTCTGAAGTCCTTGGTGCATTCTGCACTTCCCCCATCTTGCATAGGAAACCCTTGTTTCCATGTGTATTGGTGATCATTCATCCTTGACATCATCATTGAGTAAGACTTGGAAGGAGCTCTTGTTGGAGGCTTGAGGCTGGAACGAATCCGGGAGGAAGCTTGCTTGGAGCCTGCTGAAGGTGTTCAGGTGATATCTTTCCGATATATGTACTTTATTTGCCTTTATATATAAAGAAACACGTCTTTGTTCCCGAATAATCTTTCTTTATGCTTATGAGATTCTTGTGTTGAATTCTTATGAAAGTGGTTACATAAAGATTTTTTATAACTAACTTTATAGCATGAAGATGATTTATATATAAGTATTTGCACTTGTACTGTTGTGTTCCTTGATTTGTTTGTCTTGCAGGTCAAAGAAAGAAGAAGGGAACTCCAAGAAGGGTTTGGACCCTTAAGGTCTTCTCGAACGTAGGACCTTAGGTAAGTGCCCTTAACGTTAGCATTTGCTTAAAAGTAAAATGATGGCTGTGTGTGTGTGTTTCTTTGAATAAGCAATTTTCAGTCTGGTAGAGTCTTAGCCCAAAGGATCCTAGGGGTATTTTCCCTTCAACCAGAATTGGCGACTCCACTGGGGACAACACTCTTGTTGTTCCTAGTTTGGGTAGTCCTCAAGCCAATCAGGGCTCAGCCCCTCTGTTTGTTGGCTCTGACTGTCTGATATTTTCTTGAAATCCAAGCTTTTCTAGTTTTTCAGTCTGTGTTTTTTATTTTTCTTGAAAGACTTCAGATACGCACTTTTTCTGGATTACAGAAGCGTATATACGCAAGTTGTACTAAGTGAACCCGCGTATACGCAGGTTTCCTTAGTTACAGAAGCGTGTACACGCATTCTGCAAATAATTGCAGGCGCGTATATTCCATAATTTTCAAGATTTATAATTTTTCTTTTGGCTGAATGTCTGTCTGGTGGTTTGGGTCAGTTTAAAACAGTCAATTCCCAGTGACAATTCTCTGTTTAACAGGGGGCATCTTGTTTCGAACTCTCTCTAGTTATAAGGAGTGCTAGTCTTGTTTTTCGTTGATTGCAAGCGTCATTGATTTTTGACACACAAGATTTTTGTTTAAGAATCTTGATTGCTCTGTTTCGGCAGAGTGGGAAGATTGTATTAAAATCTTTGTGTCCATTTTGTTTTCATGACATTTGTGTTTGCTTAACGAAATCATTTTTATGACCATTTACTCCTTTGTTTCGGGAAATTTGTTTGTTACCAGTTTCTTGAAACTTGTCTTTTGATATTTTGGACTTTCATTGCTGCTTTTGATTGTCAAAAGCGTTTTCGAACACATTTTATTTTTGTTGAGTTTTCATCATTTGAAAGGTGTCAATTCACAAAAGTGTTTGGTGGCTTGTTTATCAATCATTAGTGTCAGTATTTTTGAGAGTTTTCCTTTGAAAAAGACTTTTTGGTTTGATTGAAAGAAAATCTTTTGAAAGTTTTTGAGTTTCGCTTTCTTAAACTTGCTTCTCATTTGATTTCCTTTTTTGCGGAGTGAAAGTGCTTTGTTTTTTATCTTAAACTTGTTTTTATTGTTTGGACGAAATGATTAGTAACAAATCATCTTCTATCTAAGCATTTCAGTGGCAAGACAAAATTTGGTAAAGCAGCAACTTTCCTTCTTTGTTTTTAGAGTAGTCTTTGAATCGTGCATCCACATTTAGTTCTTGCATTAGGGTAAGATTTGCATCTCTTTTTAGGCATATTTAGTTTTGTTAGTTTTTGTGAGTGTGGAGTCTGAAAAGAAAAAGGAAAAAATTTTTGTTTATATTACAAGTGCCTTCTGAACCTCATAGAAATTGCTTTTCATCGAAAACAAAAGTGCATGTGCATGTAGCTAAGTTTTATTAATTTCTTTTGCGTCCATAAAAACACCACAAGTTTCACCTCCATTACCCTTGACTTAAAGAACAGCCAAATAAAATCAAGCGCTTAATTAAAATCCACTAGAACTTTTTGTTTTAGTTATTACACCAACAAGTTTAGGATTTTAGGGCCTTGGATTAGGCGAGTGGAGAGTTAACTCTCCAAGGCCACACAAAACGTCAAACATAAGAGTCTGATTAAAGAGAGTAAATCCAATAGCGTTAGGAAGACCAGGAAAGCTCCGGATCTGGGAGTTAAGCACGAGGGTCTGTGAAGACAGGGAAGAGAGATACCCCCTCTCCTACTTGTCCGAACTTACCTCACGACTGTTCCGCTTGGCTTCTGCGACGAGTTGGTACCCATAGTTGCCTCTCCTAGGGATCTGCATAGGTGGCTGCGGAGGGGAATCCCGTGGCACCTGAGGTCGACGTTGTATCACTCTCGACAGTACTTCCGGAGGGCACCCTTGCGAAGCTTGGGGGCTTGCACCGGCGCAGGCTGTTGTTAGGAGGTCAGCGTAACTTCCTCTGATACCTTCGCTGATAGGACTGGGCCCTCATCATCCCAGACTATCTTCGGAAGGCCCTTTGATTCACTTTCTCGTATTTTGGTGTCCGGTCCTAATCACCCGGAGCGGAAATACTTGAAAGTTGTTTGACTGGCTGTATCTTTAGGAACTTTATAGTGTGTGCTCTGTGCTCCTAGTTGGCCTAGCTTTTAATTTTTTGAGTCTTTAGATAAGATCATAACAAAAATTCAAAGTGGCTGACCGGTCTCCAAGACGGTCTCGAAGACTTCGTGGTCTCTCGCCACCTAGTTTAGAGCCTTCTCCTAGAAGGCGCAGAGGGAATACTACCGGTGGGGTCCGTCCCACGCCGGTTGACGCATCGGGGATTGATCCTCCTCTCGGGGATATTAGCGGCCAAGCAAGGCCTGGTACTTCTGAACAAGAGAGGGACACACCAGTCCTTTCTCGAGTTCGCTTTCAAGCGGAGAATAACGTAGAGGTAGAAGAACTTTCAGAATCATTAGTGATTCCAAATTCTCCACTACCATCTACTTATCCAGACGTATTGCAATACGTTGGGCCTCCATTATATAGACCAGCGAGTCCAGGTTACGCTACGCGCTTACCATTTATGATCACTACTGGAAGCATGGCTTCTACGAGTGCTGCGGCTATGCAAACCCCAACATCGGTGCAAGGGGGAGGAACCATTTCCATCCCCTCCGCTTCCTTGTTCGGATCGTTTGCTAGCACATCTTTGGTTGGGTCTACTTCCATTTTGTCCACGAGTGGAAATGCCCAAACCAATGCTTTTAGTACTGGTTCCTTCCTTTTTGGCACCCAAGCACAGGGTATTCCATCAGTTCCGTTCAGTGCCGCTACGTCCATGATGGGCGGATCGGCTTCATTTCAGGGTTTTCCTTTTGGAAGTGGTCATATCCCACATTCCAACCCAACGGTAGGATCCATGCCTTTTTCTTCAATAGGACAAAGCAGCAATCCTTTCCAAGGTTGGAATAACCCTGGGGTTAGTAACGCAGGAACTGCGAATCCATTCATTGGCCAACAAGGAAGTAGGCCGTATTCCACGGTTAGCATGTTTCAAAGTATTCCTCCCCTCGCTTCGGCCTGGAACCCATATCAGGGGTTATCGACCCCTTACAATTCTTTAGGAGGAAACTTTGCAAGCTATGGAGCTTATACGGCAGGAGTTGGTCAAACTCCGAATTTTGCTGGACCACAAGGCTTGCCTTTTGGTTCAGCCGGTTCTACTGGTCACTTCGGGCAACCTGGTGCCTCCCAAATCCCAGGACAGTCTTTTCAGAACTTTGGGAGTTCTGCCCAGTCTGGGTGGAATCCCCTAGGTCCTCCTAGGCTTCCGTTTCTGGCAACGTTAAACTTGCCAGATCTCACTAAGCTAACGAATGACCCTATCAGGTATAATCCGGCCTGGCCTCCGGTCCCAACCAAACTCCCTTCGGACATTCCAAAATTCGAAGGGAAGAGTGGTGAAGATCCGGGCGATCATGTAACCACATTCCATTTGTGGTGCTCATCTAACTCCCTCATCGAGGATTCGATTAGGTTGAGACTCTTTCAGCGCACCTTGACTGGTAATGCGGCTAAATGGTATATAGAGTTGCCAGGGGGCAGCTTTACATCGTTCGCTGACTTAGCCAATATCTTCTTGAATCACTTCCAGTTTCCTGTCCGCTATGATGCCGGAACTGAACTTCTGGCTACCTTTCGTCAGGATAAGGCAACTCACATTTCTGATCACATTCAGGAATGGAGACGGAGAAAGAGGCTCATTAAAGCCGAAATCCCTCCGGAGTACCGTCTAGAGTGGTTTTTGAAGTCTTTGCAACCCGAGATCTCCAAGGATGTCTCCATGTCTAGGGTCTATTCTGAGGAGCAAGCTATTTTCAGGGCCCAGCAGTTAGAACTGATTTACTCTCAGTCTGGGATCCTCCAAAAGTACTTGCCAGATGCTCCTGGATCTAAGGTTGATTTAGCTAAGCCAAAGCCAGGTCCGCACGCGGATGGTATCGTAGGGTCAGTAGACTCGACTACAGTGAACTTGTTGAATCAATTGCAGCAGTTGTCATTACAAACTGCTCCTAACAACCAAGTCACAATGTCTAATCCTCCCGCTTCCCAAAATTCTTCCATTAACGCCGTCCAATCCGATAACCCCAAAGGAAATCAAAATTCCAATGGGAAAAAGAAAGGACGTGGTAAAAAGAAGAACTCGGATGGGAAGCCCGATGCAAATAAATCCGGCAACAACGCTGGTGGTGGTAAAGGTGAGTCGAGAAAGAAAGTTAAGTTTCCTTGCAAGTTATGCAGTGGGGACCATCTAACTCATCTTTGCCCTAGAATTGAAGACGCTCAGCGCTTGTTAGGACAGCAAGGGACTTCTAGTTCGCAAGCTGTGTTGACTAACCCGTTTCCCCAAGGGCAGCAACTTCTTGCTGGCGCAAATTCGAATCCTGGGACCTCCTCAGGGGGCAACCAGGAAGGGGAAAAAGCATCAAATGTTTTTATGGTGGGTTCAAACGTTAACGTGACTACTCGGTCACGTGATTATGGTGAAGCCGAAACATCTAAGGATAAAACGGTTCCCGGAAGTAATGACCTTCATATCGAGCGACCTCCTGTTGAGACTATACCTAGGATACCGAAAGGTTCCGCCAAACGCGCGACAATTAACCCCAATGCTAGGGCTGCCCAAAATTACTCCATTGTGGAAGATTTGGCTCAAAGCCCATGTGCTATGTCCGCTTTGGAAGTTCTCCAGTCGTGTCCGTCTCAGAGAAGTGCTTTACTCTCCGCCATTGGAGCAGTCGATTCAGCTAACTCTCTAGTGCTCTCTTTTGACATGTCAAATGTCAAAAAGAGACTCCCTCATCATATGGCTTTTCAGGTAAAGTCAACATACCGGAAAATCAATATTTTTCGCACCGTTATAGATGAAGGAGCTTCCACATGCGTCATGTCCATGTCATGTTGGAAGGCTATTGGTTCACCTTCGGCTGTTCCTTCACCAACCGTCTTAACTGCATTTGATGGCCATTCTCACAAGCCGCATGGGATTATCCCGGCCTTTCCCATATGTGTTGGAGGGAAGGTCGTTAATATCGAAGTTGAAGTCGTAGATGCTAACCTAGACTATAATCTCCTATTAGGAAGGAACTGGGTGTACGAGATGGAAGCCGTTGTTTCGACTCTGTTTCGTGTCATTTGCTTTCCTCATGAGGGGAAAATCGTAAAGGTTGATCAATTGGACTATGCTCCAATCGATCCTCAAGCAACCTCCGACTCCACTGTTCCTTTGGTGGATAACCCTCGCCCGCCGACTGAGAATCTAGGAGTAGGGATGTATTCCTCGTTGATGGGTACGTTTGATCTTCCCTCTCCTTTTGCAAGAATCAATGCTATTTCATCATCCAAGGAATCTTCTCGAGAGGAGTTCTTCCGAACTCATCATTTTTCCGACCCTTGGACCTTGCCTTCACCTACGACCACATTAGTTGAAGGGCAAATTAATGGAATGGCGTTTCCTATATCTGCAGCTGAGCTTAGATATCAGGCTATCGTAGACTCTGCAGATAACCATTCTACTCCTTTTTCCGAAGAGGAGTTAGATGGTCATGTGGCCCCCGCTTGGAGCTTTGATTCTAACTCTGCCTTGGACTGCTTAGATTCGGTTCTACCTTCTGAAGAAGCAATCCTCGAAATTATGATGGGTATAGATCGACCTTGGGAAGACTTACACCATCGCTCATATTTTCTTCCTCCATTGCAGGAAGTAGAATCTAGATTCTCCGAGCTCGTTGGTAGTGATGTTTGTACGGTGTCGAACCCTTTGGCTCCAACACACGTGCGTGCCGAAGGTAACATGTCGGTAATCTCAAAAACGATACCTATAAACATCTCTAAGGATCCTAACATCATCGAGAATATCTTCATCGGAAGTGAGTGTTCCCCTGAAGAAATTCAAATTTACACCGACCTATTCAAGGAATATCGTGATGTATTTGCTTGGTCTTATGAGGAAATGCCTGGCATTGATCCTTCTATAGTCCAACATGAGATCAAGACGTACGAAAACGCAAAACCGATTCGACAAAGGCTTCGGCCGGTTAACCCTAGGAAAGCAGCGGCTATCAAAGCTGAGGTTGAGAAGCTGCTAAGGGCGGGTTTTATATACCCTGTTCCTCTTACGGATTGGGTTTCGAATCCAGTCCCTGTGGACAAAAAGCAAGGAACAATCCGCGTATGCATCGATTTTAGGGACTTGAACAAGGCTTGTCCAAAAGACAATTACCCCACGCCATTTATTGATCAGATTATCGACGAGTGTGCGGGTAATGAAATTTTTTCCTTCATGGACGGTTTTTCGGGTTATAATCAGATCTCCATCCGTCCTGAAGATCAGCATAAGACAGCCTTCATATGTCCCTGGGGTACCTTTGCATATCGAAAGATGCCTTTTGGTCTTAAAAATGCTGGAGCTACCTTTCAGCGGGCCATGTCTTACGCTTTCCACGACGTCAAACATATCATCGAAGCATACTTAGATGATCTCGCTGCTCGTTCTCGAAAGAGGACTGATCATCCTAGTCATCTTCAATTAGTCTTTGAGCGATGTCGTTTCTATAAAATCCGGTTGAATCCCAATAAGTGCGTTTTCGCGGTTACATCCGGTCGGTTGTTAGGGTTTATTGTGTCTAATGAAGGGATTCGGGTTGATCCCTTCAAGGTTGAGGCAATAGTTCAGTTGCCTCCCCCGTCTTCAATTCGTCAACTTCAAAGTCTTCAAGGGAAGGCCAATTTCTTAAGAAGGTTTATAGCAAACTATGCCGAGATCACTAAAGGGTTCATGCGTTTGCTACGGAAAGGAGTTCCATTCCTGTGGGACGACTTTGCGCAGCGGTCGTTTGATGCTTTGAAAAAGGCATTAGTCTCTGCCCCGCTTTTGAGTCCACCGGATTATGGTAGAGACTTCCTTTTATATCTCGCTGCAGCAGAATCTACCATTGGTATGGTTCTAGTTCAGGAAGACGATGCTCTTGTCGAGCACGTGATTTATTATTTGAGCCGAGGCTTGATAGGCCCTGAACTCCGCTATTCTCCAGTTGAGAAGTTGGCCTTGGCAGCAGTCCATGCTGTCCAGAGGCTCCGTCATTACATTTTGCTACGCAAAACTTTTGTCTTAGCGGCGGTCAATCCATTCCAATTTGTCCTCAGTAGGCGAGTGATTGGGGGCAAATATAATAGATGGATAGTCATTTTACAAGAATTCGATCTCGAGTTCTTGTCCGCCAAGTCTAAGAAATCTATGGTCTTCGCGGAGCTAATTTCTGAGCTTCCTTGTGGAGAGGATGTAGTTTATGAGGAAAGTTTACCCGACGAACATATATTCCTCATCTCTTCACAAGACCCTTGGTATGGAGATATCATTGTTTATCTCCAGACTTCGAAGTTTCCCTCTACTTCCTCCAAGGATGAACGTCGCAAGTTACGTCACCTGGCTAAAAACTATGTTATCATTGGTGACACTTTATACCGTCGAGGGGTTGATTCAATTCTTCGATGTTGTTTAACCTTAGAGGAAGCAGAGTCTGTGCTTAATGATTGCCACAGTGGAGCCTGTGGCGGTCATCTATCCGGGCTGGCTACAGCCCAGCGCATCTTACGTGCCGGCTACTTTTGGCCTTCACTCTTTAAGGACTGTGTGGAAGCGGTAAAACGCTGTCACCCGTGTCAAGTTTTTACTCGCAAGATGCGCGCGCATCCAGCTCCCATTTTTCCCGTTGTCACTGTCGGTCCCTTTACTAAGTGGGGTATTGATTTTACGACTTGTAATCCGCCTTCAGCGGCAAATCACAAGTACATTATCGTGGCTGTAGACTACTTCACGAAGTGGGCTGAGGCCATGCCTACTTATAAGAACGACAGTGACACGGCAGCTTTGTTTCTTTTCAATCAAGTTATCTCAAGATTCGGTATCCCAAGAGAGATTGTCACTGACCATGGCAGTCATTTCCAAAATCAGCTAATGTCCGAATTGGCCTTTAAATTAGGTTTCCGTCAGGAGCATTCGTCCCCTTACTATCCTCAGGCCAATGGACAGGTCGAGGCGGTCAATAAAACTCTTAAGACGATACTCCAACGGACAATCGATAAAAATCGGTCCAATTGGCACATTATGTTGTATCCGGCTCTTTGGGCATACCGAACCTCCGTTAAAACGGCTACTGGTTTTACTCCTTTTCAGTTAGTTTACGGGATGGAATCTATCTTTCCGGTCGAATGTGAAATTCCATCTCTGAAATTGGCTGTCGAGCTTCTTCCTGAGACTTCGAGTCTCGAGGAGCGCCTAGTTCACCTGGAACATCTCGATGAGCAGCGTCGAGATGCCGCCACGATGAATGAGGCCCATAAGAAAAGGGTCAAAACTCAGTATGATAAGTCTGTCTGTCCTCGTGTCTTTCCTGAAGGTGACCTTGTCTTGGTCTATGACCAAGATAAGGACGCCTTGGGGGCAGGCAAATTTAAGCCTATGTGGTACGGTCCTTTCATTATAAAACGAGTCTTAGAAAAAGGATCGTATGAGTTAATTGATTTCGAAGGAAACAAGCTGGCGGAGCCCCGAAATGGGCTCTATTTAAAGAAGTATTTTGCTTAGTTTTACCAGGCAATGACTTCTTTGTATTTTATGTATATTTGTACATATCTTATCGAGCGTTTTCTGATATCAGCACTTTTTGGTCTGCTTTGGCAGGTGTTGATGGATGATTTGGTTTATTTTGGATTCGCCGATGGTGCTAGTCGGCACACTCGGAATCTTGCTTCCGCAGCTTGGGTACTTTATTACCCAACTGGTCAGTTGATGATATCGAGAGGCGTGTGTATCGGTCCTGCTTCAAACAATATGGCCGAGTATACAGCTGTTATCAATTTATTATCCGAGGCAATCTCCCATGGGATCGACTCGTTGGTAGTATACCTTGATTCTCAATTGATAGTGTCTCAGTTAAATAACATTTATCGGGTTAGAGATCCATCATTATATCGC
The DNA here is from genome assembly GCA_031772625.1 of Pinus tabuliformis. NCBI lineage: Eukaryota > Viridiplantae > Streptophyta > Pinopsida > Pinales > Pinaceae > Pinus > Pinus tabuliformis. The sequence continues at coordinate 573,479,832 of CM062811.1, read as the reverse complement.
CAATATTTAAGGGTGAGGTTGTTGCAAAGATCATTTATTTACATTAATTATTTGCACATTCCAAGATCTCAAAATTGGTTAGCTGATTCTATCGCTAATCAAGCATTAGACTGGCATATCAATCATTCATCATCATAAAATCATGCATCAAAAAGTCAAACTGTATATATATATATATCGCAAAGCGTCTCGAGTGTACATATGTGTGTCCAAAAATATACAAAATTGGGACTCAAATGCCCATAATCATGTCAGGCATATCTAATGCCTCGGCTCTGGATGAGCAGCTAAATAACTAACTATAGCATTGGCCACGCGCCGAAAGACGCGAACCCAGTCACGTGGCATCCCAACCACATGACGCTGCATATCTGGAGGAAGGTCCTCTATCTCGGCCATCGGTACTTGATAGCTCAATCTCGCCAAGTGTCGCTGGACATTGGCGAGGGTCCTTTCCGCATCCGCAGCCGCCTCTTCGGCTCCTCGGCCACGCCGTCCGTGCCGTGGGAATCCATCTGGTCGCACAGGCCCAATGTCTGGAACATGATCATCATATTAGTCATTTGAATCTCATCAAAAAAATATATTTTTCAAAGTTCATCATTATACTTGAAAAATCCTAAAAATCATAAAAATCAAAAAATCTTACCGATCTCGCCCCATGCTGCATCTGGTGGCAGCACTAGGTCAGGATCTCCTCGGAAATCCAGTCCAGCATAGGGGTAGTCGTCTATGGCGATGATCTGTTGCTCCCACCAAGCAAAAAAGTCGTCGTCGAATGCATTCCTGGGCACTTCCCCACCCCCCAGACGTTTCATCAAGTCAGCCCACCGGCCCATACGTGGATCACGTGGACTACTGATGGGAACTGCTACCCTGGGGCGGAGTGCAGGAACCTTCTCGAAGAAAAATGTGCATAAAATGGTTCCATACCCAAAGTTCTTGGTCTGTCCCTTCCTGATAGAAGCAAGCTGCTCCTTCATGTTGGCAAGTAAAGGAGTACACCAGTCAAACACCGTGGTGAGACAGTCCACTGCTACGCTCATGTTTACCCGTGATGCCTGATGTAGTGAAGATGATCCGTTCACTCGAGCTATGGTGAACAAGATTATCCGCAGTGACAAACTCGCCACGTGTGGGATCGAGATCTGACTCCCGACCTTCCGATGACCTGGGCAGTAAAGTTGTACATAGTCGTCCACACTGAGACTATTCCGGGTCCTGCCCCGGGAGTGTACTACCTCTCCCCTTCGGGAAAGGCCCATGATGAAATATATATCTTCCACTTCTATCCTGAGTGGCATCTGATCAATCATAAAAGCTTCTTCCTCGACATCCCAATAATCAATAAGTCTCTCGAGCAGACGCACATTTGCTTTCATATTCGGCAACTTGAAGAATTTTAACAATCCGCATCCCCGTAAGGCATCTAATGCCTCATCATTGTCCATAACTTCATTATCTACAGCTGAGTGCTCTCTTTCACGCCATGTGAGAGTCATCCTGGAAGAAAAAATCATTTTCATCCATTAGTTTTTTGTATAAAAATTTTTCGCTGCGCACACGCGGTTTACCCTATACACAATCGCGTGTAGGGCCGTCGTATACGCGATTTATATACATACAACCCGCGTGTACGCCGCAGAGCAATTTTTTGCAAAAATCTAACGGTGAAACATTAATTAAACTTCCTAAAAACTATCACAATTGATTGCAAGACAAGTTTAGTGCTTACCTGGAAGTTTTTGGCAAGTTTGAACGGTTGAATAAGTCACGGGGAAAGTTTGCTCCTTTTGCTCCACAATTTGCTCTCCAAGTCAAACAGTGAAAATGGTAAGTCCAAAATTTCTTTTTATAAGTTTTGAAAATGCAAAATTTTTTCAAAATTTTATTTTGTTTGGTTTCATGTCACTTTTAACTTGGGAGCTTGGAATGTCGAGATTGAGTTGTTTTTTAGGACATTTTGGACATTTTTCGACGGTTCGAGACGGTTCCATGACTGCTGACCCGTCATGGCAGGTATCGTGTTCTCACTGGCATATAGGTTAGGGACACCATTTTTCCGTTGCATTATGCATACTAGCCTCCATTTGACCGATACATCTGCCGTAGGGTCGACCCCATCATGTTATGGTTCGCAAGCCATTTTCACTCGCCGATTCTTTAAATCATGACATGATGGTAGAGCCATCCTTTTACATGGGCATCCTAGTTAGCACCTCACTAACATTTGTTGCCCATGCTGCTTCGTTTTGAGTAGGCTCGGGAGTCCTCTGTAGTCCCGCCATGACTTATGCGTTGAAGACTCATTCTTCTTGGCTTCTTCGATTCGTTCTGGCCTTATACCCTAGAGGCTCCTATGTGTGTTGAGTTGTACTTCTGCATTGCATGTTGACCATTTGCACCTTTTGGCCTATAGCCGGCTTCACTTGGACTCGTGTTAAGCCCACTTTTGACCATGACGTCTGCAAAAATCAACCTTGCATACCCTTGACCTCTGCAGCTCGACATACCCAGGTCCGTGGAAGGGACATACCTCTGAGTGTCACTGACCAGTTTTTCACCTCCCTGCATTGAGCATAGGAACGTTCCTTTCCCAGGAACTAGATCATCTGTTTCACCGACACTCGTTCTTTCCACTGTACCATAGCATTCTTTTATTATTTTTCCGGCTTATCAGAAAAAGACAAAAAAAATTAAATATTCCAAAAAGAGCGGGAACAGGGACATTATTTCCATTTATTGTTGGCAGCTAGAGTCAGTCGTGTCGCCCTTGAACAAAGCACTCAAAACAAAGTCTCCTCCGCATGGGTGGGATTTAGTTTGACTTAGGTAAGCCATAACCTTGTTATCGAGTCAGTTCTCCCCCGATTGGTTATCTCTTCCAATCATATGGAGGGTTCGTTCGTGCCTCCTGCATGACGAACTTATACAGATTCATTATATGCTGCCACATAGTCACATTGAGTCGTGCTTTTGTTCAAGGGAAGTTAGCCTGAGTCGGCCTTTCTGCGGTGTCTCTTGACTCATTTTTCAGTCGGCCATCCCTGGTTGTCAGTGTCATGTCTATCATCACATTAGTTATATTGGTCCTTCACTCGTGCCGGTTTGAGAAGGTCCCCATTGACTTCTTGCTGGCGGGTCTTGTCCTTATCGACGACGACACATTGCTCTGAGGGCAGACCTAGAGACCGCACCCTGGCCCTATTTTCATTATTGATAGGTCACCTTGTGCTCAGCATCAATCAGTATCATGGGTCTTTGACTGAGTGGTTTCCCTTGTGTTCGACATCAGCATACATTATCACACATTGGGATTCGTGCAGTACCTTGGTTTCCATTTGACCCTATTGGTGGATACCTCGCCTCTGTGTCAGCTTTCATTATTGGTTGGTTCAGAGGGTTTCTGCCGTGCGCTAGCCACATCTTGTGTACGCCGGAAACGTACTTCGGTTGGGTTACTACGTCTTTTTCGTCCGATTCCTTCCACATTATTGGCCTACGGGTTACACTCGCGCTAGATTGATGGAGGATGCCTTAATGCCTTCCTTCTAGCGGATCTTTCCCTATCGACTCCGACTCATTGCTCTGGGGCAAAGATCTAGAGTCCATTTGGCAGTACCTTGGGGTTTGCAGTCATTAGTGGCAGATTCCTCGCTATCGACAGTGGGAAACCATCATTGTCTCCTGATTGATAGATTCTTACAGGTGTTCGACTTCAGCTCATCTATTCACACTTGTTAGATTGTACTGGGTACCTTGACGCTCATTATCATTATCGGTGAGTAGTCTCGCGTTTGTTAACGGTATACATCAATGACCGGTAATCAAACGATTTCTCACATGGTCGACTTCAGATCATTTATTCCCATGGTGTAGAAATGTACCACGGCGGTCGGTGAAGACCTCAGGTTGTATCAGCATTCATTGGTTCACTTGACAGTTGCTCCTGTTGCTGCTAGTTGATACCACTCCACCTTATATGTTGTAGTCAGTCATGGCGACATTCTATATGCTGGCACCTGAGTTTGCAGTGTAGTACCATCCTATTCCATCATGTTCAGTTGGTACCTTATGGGATCAGTCTTTGATTTCAGTGATCCGTTGCATCTTTCAGCATCATTGACAGTTTTATATGTGATATTCAGACATGTACTTACTCATTATGATCAGATGATCCATTATGTATTTTACAGTCATTTATACTTGTATACTTAGTGGATCCACTTGTACTTGATATGCGGACATGCTTTACTTTTCTTGAGCATGGGTATGCCCGCCTCAGACAGTGTTTCTTTCTGATCTCCTTTCGGTGGCTTGGCAGGCTGAATTCTGGTGAAGTCCTCCTCGGTTTTTCGGCAGAGTTCCTTTCCTTGTACTTACTTAATGTATTTCAGCCATCATGTTCCCCTTCTGACCTCATACATTAGGGGGCATCTGTTATAGCTCCAAATCTCACTCTTATGGTTTGTGATGCTGCACTTATGGCCTAGGGCAACCCCTCCTTCCAGACCTGGTCCAAAAATTTAAAAAACAGTGTTTTATTCCCTATACGCGACTTTGCCCTGTGTTAAACGCGTGTACACGCGGGTCTGTCATACCCAACCCGCGTGTATCTATTAAAACACTTAAAAAAATATAATTTCCTCTTTTTCGGGCGGTGATCGCGGGTTTACCTGCTGGATCACCTGTTAGTGCCCGTGGCCCAACTGATCCCAACCAACTCCTAACTAAAAAACTACTTTGGAGAGGGTATAAAAAGACATCAAAGGGAAGGCCAAGGAGAGAGAGAAAGGAGAGCAAGATTATTATGCTGAGATTTTTCCCTTAGACCAGGTCTGAAGTCCTTGGTGCATTCTGCACTTCCCCCATCTTGCATAGGAAACCCTTGTTTCCATGTGTATTGGTGATCATTCATCCTTGACATCATCATTGAGTAAGACTTGGAAGGAGCTCTTGTTGGAGGCTTGAGGCTGGAACGAATCCGGGAGGAAGCTTGCTTGGAGCCTGCTGAAGGTGTTCAGGTGATATCTTTCCGATATATGTACTTTATTTGCCTTTATATATAAAGAAACACGTCTTTGTTCCCGAATAATCTTTCTTTATGCTTATGAGATTCTTGTGTTGAATTCTTATGAAAGTGGTTACATAAAGATTTTTTATAACTAACTTTATAGCATGAAGATGATTTATATATAAGTATTTGCACTTGTACTGTTGTGTTCCTTGATTTGTTTGTCTTGCAGGTCAAAGAAAGAAGAAGGGAACTCCAAGAAGGGTTTGGACCCTTAAGGTCTTCTCGAACGTAGGACCTTAGGTAAGTGCCCTTAACGTTAGCATTTGCTTAAAAGTAAAATGATGGCTGTGTGTGTGTGTTTCTTTGAATAAGCAATTTTCAGTCTGGTAGAGTCTTAGCCCAAAGGATCCTAGGGGTATTTTCCCTTCAACCAATCTATTATCTTCAGATCCAGAACTGATCAAGGAAATTGTCTCTAGAGCTCTATGGACAGATCATATCTTCACACTATCGGTGAAGATAGAAACTTTTAAAGAAGTCCCACGATTGAAATGCGTTATCATTAAAGAAGAAAAGCTACATTTCACGATAGAATGCAACAACATCCTTTGAGAAATTCAGAACATCTCGTCATTGTAGTTAAATATTGCAAAATGTATTCCTTGCTTTTTGGCAATTCCTGCTGTCCAATTTTATAAATACAACTTTACAAGATATACTGTTGCATGCCTTCTTATGAAATTTTCTTATATACCATTGAAATAAGTATTTGTTCTCCATTGTATCTATCTTTATGTGAGTAGACAAATTCACATTTTTTTTCCCTTTTATCAGCTTTACACATGGAACTACCTACATGTATACAGGAAAAATACTAATACGTTCTTTCAAAAACATTACTTAAATAAAAAATTTCACATAACACTATTCAGAACTTAGATTTTTTTCCCTTCTTTCGCTTTCGCTTCCATTTTTTGCCCTTCTTTCGCTTTCATACAATAACATGGTTGTTGTCTCCAAATAACATTCTTCTTTTCCCCTCTCTTGCTTATAGGTACCATAAATTTTGCGAATGGCTTCTTCTTCTAATAATGAACGTGCTCGGAGATACTATGCAACAAATAAAGAACGAATAAATGCACGGCGCCGTGAGCTTTACCAAGCAAAAAAAAACACCACAGAATGTCAAAAACACAAAAAACAAAAGGTTGACCAACCTTCCTCGTCTACAATGGCCCTCCCTGAAAACAATCCTCCCTTGCAATTATCAGACTCTTTATCTTCTCAGCAAACCTCTCAAACAAATACATCCATGCCTCATTGCCCTAACCCCTCCTTCGCACATGCTTTCAACAACGTTTATACTAATCAAGCACATCGAGATTTCCGTGCAAAGCTTGATAAACTTCCACCTAAATGCCCATGCTCCATTTGTCTTGAATCATATCCTGGAATACATATCCGCAATTCCAACCACATGTTTTGTTGCTCCAGATGTGCCTCTGAAACAAAGGGTCATCGCTTCTCATTATCAAACAACATGGACCCTGGTCCTCAGCCAGCTGCCCTTACATCTCTTTCACAAATAGAAGAAATGCTCATTGCTAGGGTTAACCCTATACTGCAAGTAACACATGCACACGGTGGCCAGTATAAATACAGTGGCCACACAATTTGTTTTCCTCGAGACATTACAAAAATCGCAGACATGTTGCCACGTCGTGTTGAACACTTGGACATCCTAATTGTCATGCGTCATAGTAATGACCATAAGGCTTATGATTTCATTGTCAGTAGACATCGCATTCTCGCTGCATTGGAATACAAATTGGCAAATGACCCATACTATAAGAATGTTCGTATTGATACCAATGCATTGGCATCCTTACCAGCGATCCCCACCGATGTCTCCTCCTCCCTTCACCATTCCAATACTACAGAAACCGCTGTCTACCTTCCACTTGATCCACCCCATGAGCTCATCGAAGATTTCACAGACCCATCCGTAGACCAAACATCATCGTTCGTACCCATCATACCTAATACAAATACAGAAATCCAATAAATCCGCCATTATTTGCATGCCTACAACCACCAATCTGATACTAGAATTGAGTGGCCGACAATTGGTTTATCGCTAGTCAATGAATACAACACAGAAGGTCTACTCTCTATGGCTTTCCCCGCCCTCTTCCCGACAGTCACTGCAATGCCAAATCAGCCAAGAATGAAAGCAGTGCAGCTACATGAATATGCACTTCATCTCATACGTTACTATGACAACAGATTTGGAAACCACCCACGCTTTCGTTATTACATATATAATCTCATGATGCGGCATCGCAGTCAAGCAACAACGTCGTTTTTTTTGAAAAAAAACATCTCAGATAGCTTTCCAATATCTATTCAAGATTTGAACATCCGATTAGAACAATTTCCAGATGGACAATTGGCAGAGCAAGTCATGCGATTCAGTAGCTCTTTCGTGGAACAAGGTCATTTTGGCACAAAGCTAAAAATGAACTAACCAACATGATATCTCAACTCGGTTGCCCGACGTTCTTATTCACATTAAGTGCAGCTGATACAAAATGGCCTGATCTTCATGCAATCATGCCCAAATGTCTTCCTTCTGATATTGAAAAACAACAAAAGTGGAGAAATGATAACATTATCTCTAACCCACATTTAACATCACTATATATGCACCATAGATTCACAGCATTTCGTAAGATTATCTTAGAGAAACACTTGAATACAAAAGATTACTGGTACAGGTACGCATTCTACCGCATTTTTTTTTTCTCCAATAACTCTAAACAACATTCCTCACCTATTGCAAAATTATCTTACAAAAACGCATATTTGATAGGTATGAATGGCAACATAGGGGATCTGCGCACATCCATGGTTTCCTTTGGATAGAAAATGCACCTGATATGGAAAACCTCAACTGGGAAGACACAGAAGCAGTTGATATTGCAAGGCAGTTCTTCGACAAATATATTTCCGCTTGGAACCCTCGTGCTCCTGCGACTTCAAACCAGCCAAATGCTTGGACAAATCCCGAAGACCCTTGTCTGTTGTCCACACCGCAAATCTTCAGAACCAATCCTTTCAGTGACTATGAACAACTCGTCAATTGTGTTGAACGTCACACAAAATGCTCAGAAAGCACGTGCCTAAGAAAAAATGGATCCTCACTCCAATGTCGTTATAAAGCACCGTGGGAATTACATCCAAAATCGGCCTTATTCATTGATTCCAAAGGCCAAAAAACATACACCCCTACTCGCAACGACGATCGACTCAATAGCCATAACCCTACCATCCTATCTATTTGGCGTGCAAATGTTGACTGCCAACCAGTACTGTCCATACACGCTGTACAAAAATATATCGCCAAATATGCATCCAAAGCAGAAAAAAAATCTGAAAGCTTCCACGACATGCTACGTAGAATTGTCCTCGCTTCACCCATTGCTGACCCAACAACATCCGCATTTCGAAAATTTCTTGCAGAAACCCTTGTTGATCGTGACATTGGAGCACAAGAAACCTGCCATATGCTGCAAAAATTACCATTAACATTATGTAGTCGGCCATTCATTTCTTTAAATGTAAACCAAAAAATTCTTATGCGCCTTCCACAAACGAACACCACCTCCACTACATCCCCGCACATCATAGATACATATATCCAATGCCCTTCTACCCTAGAGTCCACATCACTAATAGAATTGGCAAGATCCTGGTCATATGATCCTCGTCGCAAAACAAACAAATGGAAAAAAAGGCCTACAGAAGCAATTGTTCGGGTCGTACCACGTTACTCCTCCATACCATCCACAACAGAACCTTGCTACGCTGACTTTTGCAGGGTTGAGCTTATGCTATACAAACCTTTTCGCGATATCGTACAAGATATAGGAAATTCTGCTGCAGAATTCATCGCAAATTGGCAAACATTTCGTCCATTCTACAATCCTTGGCATCAACACCGCACACTATCTGATATTGAATCTGCCACAAATGATCCCTCAACTATACATGAAACCAGTCCAACAGACACCATGGAAATAAATGAATGGGAATTTCTTTCCCAATTATACCCTACAAATGAGCTTCTCATAAATGACCTTGACATGCTTGGTCTTCGTGGCTTTGATGACACCCATAACTGGAATCATACCACTATCCCATTCGATCTACAAAATAGTGCAATACAATTCATTGAGAATAGCCGCTCCATCCACCGCATTCTTCAAACAAATCAACATATCCTGCCGACCCTTACTACATTGTCTCCAATGCAAAGAAAAGCTCTAAATATTATTTCTAATCATTTTGCTAGGAAGGATTATTTACCCGCTCTCAGAATGATAATACAAGGCACTGCTGGTACGGGAAAATCCCTCCTTATAAATTGCATCAAAGATATGCTCATACGCCTTGCAAGCCTGGAACCTTCGCCGATCATGCTCCTCGCCCCTACAGGGGTTGCTGCCTTCAACATACAAGCATCGACAATCCATTATGCTTTGCACCTTCCTATAAAGGATCTTATGCCCTTAGAAGGTAATGCTCTTGCAAAATTCCAGGAAGAACTCAGGCATATAAGATACATACTAATCGATGAAATGAGCTTCATTGGGCCAAAGCTTCTCAGCCATATTGATGAACGTCTTCGCGAGGCATTTCCCCACCAAAGAAACACTCCTTTCGGTGGCTGTTCCATAATATTGGTTGGTGATCTCGGTCAGCTACCGCCCGTCAAAGACATACCTCTATATGCAGGGACGAGCCACGGAAGCGCACTATGGAACACCTTCAACACAGTCATCACATTAGACACAATATTTTGTCAACAAGGCGACGATATCGCACAGGTTACTTTCAGGAACATTCTCCAGAACATTAGAGATGCACATCCAACAATCGCCGACTACAACATACTCATGTCGCGCACAGATTCCTTTTTATCAGAAGAAGAAATATGTTCATTCCATGATTCCATGCATCTATTTCCAACAAATGCTCAAACAATGGTCCATAATAAGCAAATGATGAAATCTCTAAACACTCCTATCGCACGGTCCATTGCTGAAGATGACAACACATATTCCAATAATTCCTCTGAAGACGAGCAACTTGAACGAATTGTATTACTATGCAATGGCGAAAAAGTTATGTTGACTTCCAACCTTTGGGTTTCAGCCGGCCTTGTTAATGGTTCCCTCGGAAAAATTGTGACCATCTTTTACAAAGATTCAACTGCACCACCCCAAATTCCAACATTTGTTGTTGTAGATTTCCCCAAATACATTGGGCCTCCTTGGGATGAAAGAAACCCCACTCACTTGCCTATTCCAGCAGTAAAAAGAAATGGTCGTACACAAATTCCACTGAAGATGGCTTGGGATTTAACCATACATAAATCTCAAGGTATGACGCTTCCAAAAGCAACAATTGACATTGGAAAAACAGAACATCAAGGTCTCACATTCACAGCTATTTCAAGAGTGCCTTCTCTACAAGTTCTTCGGATTAACCCCGCATTCAGTTTCGATCGTTACAATAAAATGAAGGACAACAAAAACATTGCTCGCAGAAAAAACGCCGAAGAAATTCTCCGTTCAATGCCGCCCCCAGATAATCTGCTCCAACCCATACTTTGACTTCACCAAAAGGTTTCCTCCATTTATTTACCTCATTCTATTTCATAACATACTTTTCATATCTTTTAACAACAACCAACTTTAATGAATATTAGTAAATAAGCAAATATTTGAATGTCTTTATATTGTCTGTACATCTCATTCTAGCCTTTTCTTTCTTTTGCAACAGGCCACATGGCCTCAGAAATAACATACCTGCACAACTACAGGTCACCTGGCAAGCAAAAAAACTGCATCTCCAGCTACGCATTAACCTCCAATGGTGTTCACTATGCCATTATTCTCCATGCATCTTCCACTAACAATATATAAATCCCCATAGCAAAGGTAACTTCATTTCCATTCATTCCAGATTCATTTTAACACAGCTCACCTGCAAAGTATTACTAATAAATTTCCGCAACTGATTTACATATTGCTAATTCTAACTAAATATACATTTTGCAGGTCCATTACTGCTTCTTCAAGTCTTCACTACCTCCACCATTTTTTCATACAACTTCAAATATGGAATGACAAGCACAATGTTCTTTAGACTATTGTATTCCTTCTCGAACCTCTTTTGTTACAATTCACTATTTGTATTTTCCATTTCAAACTTGAAAAAGGATGTTTCGAACCTCTTTTGTTACAATTCACTGTTTGTATTTTCCATTTCAAACTTGAAAAAGGATGTTTCAAGATCAAATACCATTTTCATGGTTTGTTTCCTCACAACTATTTGTGTTTTCCATTTCAAACTTTAAAAAGGATGTTACAATACACTATTTGTATTTTCCATTTCAAACTTTAAAAAGGATGTTACAATACACTATTTGTATTTTCCATTACACACTTAGAAAATGATGTTTCAACATCAAATACCATTTTCATAGTTTGTGTCTTCACAACTATTTCTGTTTTCTGTTTCAAACTTAAGAAGGGATGTTTCAAGATCAATACCATTTTGATAGTTTATGTCCTCACAACCAATTCATTGTCAATGGGTTTTAACATATTTTGTTGACAAAGTCAATTCATTTTAACGAATATAATACATGTTTTCAATATATCTTCATATTAATTTAATTTCCCATTTGATTAATGATTTCTTAACTAGCCCTTTCCAAATCAATATGGCTTCCCAGTTGTTGTTCGCATATTAACTTAATTTCCCATTTGAATATTGATGCATATTTATGGCTACTTGCATTCCATTTCAATGGTTTTTTGGCATGGCTTCCTCAAATTAAAACTCAAAATCATCGACCCTTGCTTTCAGAAAAGCCCGCAAAAGCCTATTCACATTTCAATATTCTTCCACACGCTAAGCCTTACGGCGTCTTCTTTGCAACATTGGGTGCAAATGCTAGTTATTTAATTTTGGATTTATCATGCAATGAGGGTAATTTAATCTCTTGAGTTGTACACTAAGGTTTAGTCTGTTTTTTTATTGTCTAATTTTTTAATTTTTTTAAAGACACATATCATCATTACATTGATCAGTATGGAATCACATGTAGTTTTCATATTGGGCTATAGAATGCGTCTCTCATCAAAATTAATGTAATACATGTAGCTTGGATCTAACGATTGTTTGTATTTGCGAGTCTAATTGTTTATATTTAGGTTTTTTCATTTGAAATTTGGTAAAATCTTATTTTTGAATGCATAAATGAATTTTGTGCCCTCAAAAATCCCAAAACACTTAATTTAGGTATATTTCATAATTCAAATTTGTGATTTTCACAAATCTCTACTATATTTAACATAGAATTTACTAAGAAATATACCCCAAAGAAAAGAGAAAAAAAACCACAATATTGAAGATTTAGATTACAATTATTTAAACCCTCATTTTGTTTGCAATGTTATTTCAAACCATTTATAACCCCAACCTAATCAATGCTAATCACTCTTGATTAACATAGCACATGGATAATCAAATTTGGAAACATATATCCAAATTTATGGTAGGTAACTCTTAAAATATCAACCAAATAACTATATCCACCCCACATGGACAATCAAATTTCAAGACATATATCCAAATTTATGGGACGTAACTCTTAAAATATCAACCAAATAACTATATCAACCCCATGTTCGAGTGAGCTACACTACTCAGGCATATTTTATTTTCCATTTATACCGCTTCAAACAATTCTACAATCAGAAATAGGGAAAAGCATGCAAAGAATTAATTTTATCTGTGGCTCAATTTGTGGTCACTTTAAACCAAAAGTTTCTCTACACATTCAAAAAGAAAAAGAAAAATTGTATTTCATTGACCAATATAGTACTCAAGAACATAGGTGATTTCAAAACTTTTATCATTTCCATCCACATAGTGACAAGAAATTAAGTTTGGTCCATGAATCAAATAAATTATAACCTTTTTAACGAAAAAGGAGAACATATGAAAAGGGAAAGCACTTTCATGGAAAATGAAAATACGAGGAGTGAATAAACATACAAATTCTTACAATAATAAAATTCAACCATATCCACAAACACATCATTCTTAACCAATTTTCTTTTGAACTTCATAACGAGAGAGAGGAAGAAGAGTACTTGAACTTCATAACCATAGCAACAAACACATCATTCTTAACATACTCCCCCTTAGCGAGTACTTGTGATCATAATATTCATAATTTAACTCTCCTTGAGCTAGCTCCTTTTTCATCCGCATCTCCTATGCTCACTACTCTTTGTCTTTGTGATGCGGTCTTCATCGGGGGAGCAAACCATACCATGTCCATTCATATTGGGGGATATATGTTGAGGAAAAAATGATATAATATATTGAGCATATAATAGGCAGTAAAGGGTTTTTATATTTCCAAGTATAAAAAATAGAGTTCAAAGTTATTGAAAAAATATAAAGGGGTTTAAAAAGTGTTATTGAAAAAATGGATACCTACAATATATATTGAAAATATGTGTTTTTTAAATTGGGAAGGTGTATTGGATTCATATTGATAAGGAGTTAAATAATGTGATTTTTCGAGGTAATTTTGAACATGTAGTTAAATTAGGAATATTGTTTAGTATGCCACGAATGCACATGATATGCTATAGGTTCATTGATTAAATCCCATGTGGTCTTTATGCACCTACAAAAACATAAATAGTTTCACTCCTTCTACATCATGAATAATCATCATCATGGGTTTTGTGTGGTTGACCCATAACCATTGTACCTTTGGTTTTTTTCATTGGCTTACCCTCAACTATTACAATCCTCAATATCCCAAGTAGTTTCTGCTTACCACAAATAACGCATCACATAGTGTGGCTTCTACTTACCACAAATAACACATCACATTAGTGGTTTCAGCCACGAACCTTCGTTTACAAAGTGGTTTTAATAATACAACAAACTTTTCAGCATAACATATTTTGGGAGTATACATGCCTCATTAGGCTTGTACAACATTATTGATTCAGGTACTACTTAGGGATGTTGTTTTTATCTACATCTGCATTTGAATCTACACAATAATATTATTCTTATCTTGTTTCTTTTATTTATATTGTTTCTTGCATGTTTTCTATATTTCTTTGTTCTATGTGTCTTCATCATTCATCTTTTCCATGATGCTACATCCGTATCTCTATCATCATCTTCTTCGATTAATGGCCACTCTTTGCTACTGCATCATTCTCTTCTTGTAATCTTCTTTCATCATTCCCTTTCTTTTAATATTATTCTATCATGGAGTCTTCTTCTTTTTCACTTTTTTACTTTAATTTTTCTTACAAACAACTAATTATTGATGTAAAGTGAGGTTGATTAATCTCATAAGGTTGGGATAATCTAAGAAAAAAATGAACAAGCTATAATGAAGCAAAAGTTTAAGATGTTGATGAATCATGTAACTAGAAAAGATTCTAGAAATCCATTTATGGATATACATGAGTGCGATCCACTATACTCATGTCTCTCAATAGATAGAATTATAGGAATCCTTTCGTTACATGATTCATCAAAATAATAAACCCTCTCTTCATTATAACTACGTCCCAAATATCTGAGATACCTTATGGGATTAATCCACCTCACTTTTACCCTTTAACTGAAGATTGAACTTCTCCATTTTTGCATCAAGATAACATGCAAGTATGTCTAACATCCTCATACCTATCCTAGTGGTTAATTGCATAACTTAATGTCACATTGTTAAACATCATTTTGTCACCATTAGGTAAATGACTGCTAATCTAGATCTCTTGCTATCCAATGTAATGTTCCAAGCATTCCCTTGCAAAGTTGGAAGCAAAACAATCCCAAAGACTACAAGAATTTTGGATTACATTTCTCACAAACCTATTTTTAAGCACTTGCGAAGTTTCCCTAGCCATTACCTACGTAAGCGCAGTTTTGCCCATTGTGGACTACACAAGGTTGTGCACTGTCTTCCACTATGAAGTGTGCAAATCTCTTAACGAGAGTAAAAATAAAAAGTGATTTCTAGAGGCCTTGTTGGAGGAATATTTACCAACTGAAAGCCTCGAGCCTCTACATACTTTTACCTCATCCCTCTGTTCATGGAGCAAACTCCCTCTCTTTGTGGAACTCTCATCCCTCTCTTTATGGGTTTCATCCCTTGAGAAAATGGTCTTAAACCTCCTCCTCTTGGCCTATAAATTCAACACAGACCAGAGGGTGGAGGGGGTACTTTTGAATGCAAACTTATGTTGTTGGATTAAGGCTTGAAATCTTGTCACCTAAGGGGAGGATTGGAGACCATTGGGATGAGGCATACATCATCAAGGCCAAGGTTGTAATGCTTCTTCTTGGTCAATATTAATACAAGCACTATTCTTTCCTACTTGCACTTGTTCTAATTCTCTTTGCAAAGCTCCTTGATCCTTTGCATGATTCATAACTGAATATTTGTTTAATCTTGTGATTGATGCTATATTGCGACTTGCATTCATATTATGTTTTACCTTTGTCTATGTTGTGCTTCTATGCCTTGTTTGTTTGTGTTCATCCAAACCTTCCTTTGAACCAATGAGAAAAGGATTTTGAAAGCATTGGAAGGACTTCCACAACCATTTCGTAGAAAAGGTAAGAGGCTCTTAAATACATCACAATTAATCTTCAGTTATGAATTAAGGAACAATAGCAGTCACTTTTCTGTTTGTCACTAGATCTCCTTCTGAATCTAGGGAGATTGCTCTTGTGTGAAAGAGAAATTAGTCTGCCATAACAAATTTGTGACCATATTGGGTAACATTTTGTTCTTCATTATATCCTCCAGTAACCTCTAATTTCTTTCTTTAGGCTTGTTTGACTGTGATCTAAACCTTGAAAGCTTAAAGATATGGATTTTTAGCTTTGTTCTTTTTTTCTCAAGTTTTCTTAGCCCGTGCACTTTTTCTTTGGAAACAATGTGAAAATTTGTGCACTTTTACTTTAGCAATAGTGCGTCTAAACAATGGACATAACTAGTTACCCACGCAAGTCTCTTAATTTAAAAAAAAAATAGGGTTTTCATTCACTGGGTCCATTATTTTTTGATTGTTGCACTTTCTTGGATCTTTTTACATTCTAGAAATTTCCACTCTATTTTAATTTGATTTTTTGAGTTGCATTCTTGAGAAATTACTTATCTTTGCAAAAAAGGGTTCTGATCTAGTGAATTGTTGATTAATCAAAAGAAATATATGTCATTGTTGAGATAACTTGAGTCTGTACTTTTGTGTCAAAAGATTAGATTAAGTACTTTATTTTCATGATTACAAAGAATGAGTAGTATTAGTAAAAAGTTAAGGTTTTTCAAGGTAGCACTTGTGATTTGGAGTTTGTTGTTTTTATCGAAGTGAATATTGGTTATTCCTTTCTATAAGACAACACAATATTATTCTTACAATGATTCCTAATTCATTACATCAAGTTGAAATTCTGGCTTGTGTGTATTGAAGGAAGAACTATTTTTTTTTTATTTTGGGTAGGAAAGAAATTATTAAGATTAACATTTTGCATTTTTTAGCTTGGATTTTAAGGAAATGAGGTTTCATTTAAAAAAAAAAAAAACCTATTTGATTTGCATTTTAAAAATTATTCATTGATTCTTGCAAGGTTGAAAGTGAATGAAACCTCTCTCCTTAATTTAGTTGCTATTCATCGAAGTGAAATTATTACATTATCATATTTGATTGCATTTTGTTTTGAGTCAAGTTATAACACCATTGATTTCATATCCATCAAACTACTGAGTAAACAACATATTAACAAACAAAACTAATAAAATAATTTAGTTTTTTTTATCTTTCTAGGGATAATTACACCTACATTAGATCTTATTGTAGCGATTTGGAATAGGAAAGTGGGTTAAATTTCCAAAGCTACAAACAAACCATATCATCTTATGGTAGGGAGTAAATCCATCTATTACAGTTTGACTTTGGAAAGCTCTTGTTACATAGCACATAAGCACGAGATCATATCGGACCAAGTGAAGCAATTGACCCCACTTCATTGATTATGGTAGTGCAATTGTCATTCATTACAAATGGCATGGAAAGGATATTGGGAGTCACTTGAAGGATAAACCTCATATTGATCATGCTGAGGAATTTTCAAGGGAATGAGCTTTGTTACTCTGCCCTTGCATTTACGTCTAATATGCAATTCTTCCCCCAGGTCAAGTTGTTGTATGTGATAACCTTAGAGGCCATTATCTTAGGGATTTTACCCAAGGTGATGGCAAGGGGGAAGTCCCTATTGTACCAGGAGTAGGAATTGACTAGACTCACTTGGATCGTTTTGGAGGGTATTCTACACTCAAGATGGTATAAGTGAATTTACTTGCACCAGATTGTGGTCATTAAGACGGTTGTTAGTGTAACTGATTCCACCTACTCTATCTCTATCCATTTTTCACATTGATCTCTATAACATTGGGTTTCATCACCAACTAGTGATTTCGTTGTGAAATGGTTGTTTTCGTGGTTTGATAACTTAAATTTATTAGTGTATGTTATTTTCTTGTTTTATTTTCGGTACATCTTGCGAGTGGATTGTGTATTTGGACTGTTAATATTGTTTAAATTCTTAATAAAAATTATTAAAGTTGAATATAATGGAAACCATTCTAGAATTTACCAATCAAGGAACCCCTGTCAATGGGAATCCTAGTTCTTTTCCTTTCTTTGAAAATGTTGGTCCTCCTTATAAGGCTATGTTGTCACTTCTCGGATTCATAATAGGTTTACCAATGTGGCTTTTTTCAACTTATTTAGTCCAAAATACTAACACTATTCCATCTCAACCAAATTCTTCACATCAACCAAGTTCTCCATCTCAACAACACCAATCATTTGTTGACCCTTTAGCTTCTTCACCCAAAATGCCTTCCTCCCTTTCTTCTTCTTCACTTGCTAAAATCCTTGATGCTAGTAACTAGATGGCTAAGAAGAAGAAGAGAAGGAAGAAGAAGAACAAGAAGCAAGAGAAGAAAGAAGTCAACCAATCAACGATTACTTTGAGTATGGATAATTTTAAGGAACCATCCAAAACACGTTGCAAGCCCAAATACCCTTTCAATATTTGTATGTGTGACCACCTTATTATTGATTGTCATGGTATTCTTCATGTCCTGGAAGTGTAGTCTAAAAATTCTCATCAAATTATTGTTGATCCGTCAACTAGTAATTTAAAGGTTCTAGGGAAAAAGGGTAAAGTTAGGCTTACCTGTAGGTTATGTAAAGGGAATCATCAAAATCACCTTTTCCCTCACACGGATGAAGCCTCAAAATTGTTGGAAAAATCTACTATTCCACAACAACAACTTCCAATTGGTTATTATAAGCTTTCTCCCAACCTACTGTTAGTTGATGAATTGATTCATCTAATTCCAAGTATAGTCAATCCAACTCTTGCATTAGATATTGAAACACATATCGATCAGGTTCATGAACCATTGGTTGATCAAGTGGTCAAATTAGTTCCATCTTTGGTTGAACCGACTCTCCCATTATAGAGTGAAATAAGTATCACTAAGGTTCTCCTTGTTACTTCAAATTCTACCACACAAGGGGGTATTTTACCCATTTCCATGAAAACCCCTCCAAGTACTGAGGTTGTTTCATTTGATCGGAGTAGACTGATAGAGTCTCGTCTCCCTTCTTCCTCCCCTTTCAAAATCACTATGAAGCTTTATGGTAAGAATGTGTGTCGCACAAATGTATATGAAGGTGCTTCCATTAGTATTTTATCCTCAACTTCTTGGTAAGCTTTTTTTCCCCTCAACTTGTGTCTTCTACATAGAATCTATTAGCTTTTAGCAGAACAATCATTGAACCTTTAGGGATCCTTCCTAAGTTACCCATTACTTTGGAAGGAAACAATGTATGTATTGATGTTATGGTAGTCCAAGGCCCTTTGGATTTCAATTTTCTCCTTGGGAGAGACTATGTCTATAACATGAAAGTTTTTTTTATTGACACTCTTTCGCATGATGTCTTTCTCTCACAATGGAAACATTATTACTATTGACCAACTTCGATTTGTTGGTCTTGATTCGACTACCAACCATCTAACATCCATGAATGTTCCTTATATGGAGGTCGTGTATACCCCACCATGGGTCACTTATGTGGCAACATGTCCCATGTTTTTAGTTATCGATGCATGTGAGCCTTTCACGTCACTATTTTCTCAGCTTATTTTGACTTAGATCCGGTAATTGACATGATGAACACTTAAAGAGAACTATTATTCTTTATGATGAAGATATATTAGAAGCCATGGTCGAGATGTTTCCTTTGGCATGTGTTCCTTCTAGTTGGAATCCATGATCAAGGTGCCTATGAGCATAGTTCATTTTCTTGGATCAAGGTCGTTAAAAAATGAAACAAGGTTCAAGCATAGTTATTTTTTGTTTCAAGCTCACATAAAAATGAAACCTATCCATGAGCATAGTTCCTTTTCTTCTGTTAATCTCATTAAAAAATGAAACAAGTTTTGAGCATAGCTATTTTCATTTCAAGCTCGAATAAAAATGAAACCAATACATGAGCATAGTTCCTCTCTTATGTCAAGCTCGTTAAAAAATGAAAGGATTCCCATGAGGATAGTTCTTTTACTCTATCAACCTAATTAAAAAATGAAGCAGGTACCTATGAGGATATTTCTTTTAATGTGTCAACCTCGTTAAAAAATGAAACAAGTCCATATGAGGATAGTTCTTTTACAGTGTCAACCTCATTACAGATTGAAATATATCCCTATAAGGATAGTTATTTTACTATGTTAACCTCGTTAAAAAATGAAACAAGTCCTTCTGAGGAAGGTTTATTTTACTGTGTCAACCTCATTAAAAAATGAAACAAGTCTCCATGAGGATGGTTCATTTACTGTGACAACCTAGTTAAAAATAAAACAAGTTCCTATTAGTATAGTTCTATTTCTTGTGTCAAGCTCGTAAAAAAATGAAACAAGGTGATATGAAAATGGTTCTTTTACTGTGTCAACCACGTTAAAAAATGAAACAAGGTTCCATGAGCATAGTTCTTTTCTTGTGTCAAGCTCGTTAAAAAATGAAACAAATCCTCCCCTAATTAACTCAAGTCATTCACCTCATCTCGTAAATGAACCTTCATTTCATCCACCTATTAGTAACAGGTATCCTACTTAGACAAATTAAATGAAGATTTTGGGGCATGTGCCTATGTCGTTATGTTGGGGGCATTAAAACTTATGTCAAGCATGGTTTCCTCTATAGTTCAAGCTTATGTAAAAATGAAACCACTTTCAAGCATATTTTTTTTTCTGTTTCAAGTTTGTATAAAAATGTAAACTACTTAGAGTCCATTTTGGTTATTATTTTCAAGACTCGTTAAATCATGAAAATCTTGAGCGTCCTTTCCTATATTTTCATGTTAGTAAAACGTACATGAAAATGTTGAGTTATTTTCATCTTTTCCTGCTTGTTAATTAAATTGAAAGTCCGTGATGTGAGTAAACCTATATGACTTTTTCAGACTCCTTAAAACTTACAAAAAAAGGAACCACCCTCGACACCTTGTCTCTCGTGATTTCTAGCATGTTTCTACATGATGAGCCTTGGTTTCTTCATTCGATCATCACCATTTTCTGGGCCAATCCTTCACTTTAACTTGGTGTTTTCCCTTTCCTAAGGAATTGTTGCGATGAGCCATCTTATTAGCCTACCTCTTAACCTCTACATGTTTTGAGCAATTCCATCATGAACGGAACCAGTTACTACCCTTTATGCCACTTGTTCCTCTAGCAGGAGCTCTCTTTAAAGCTGTTTTCAGACTCCCAAAATATGAAAATATTGTTGAGTACACTTGTTTCTTTTGAACTCTTAAAAGAAAATAAAAAAATCTCTACTTGATATAAGTTCACCCCTTTTATAAATCATGTGGACTATTTACAAAAAAGTTTTACTTTGACTAATCATGGTCAAAAGAGTCCTCTCCTACATTATTTTACCCTTTTCTAGGCTTGAGAAACTAAAATTACAAAAAGAGACAATATGGAGTTTACTTATGTTTTTCTCCTAACTCCTTGAAACTGAAAAACAACGATTTTTACTTTCTGTGGGCTTGCTAAAAAATTAAGTGGAAAGAAATAAATGAGTTTTCTTTTTGTGTATTTTTCAAATTCCCTAAATATGGAAATGACATCGATTTATCCCTTCATTAAACTTGTCAAACATAAATAGTGCAGGATTCCTCAATCATGACAAGACTGAACCATTCCTTCCCAGGGTTTGTTAAAAATAGTCTAAAGGACTTGTACGAAGGATGAGCTTCTGTTATCGTCCTGAAGCTTTCTAAAAAATAAATAGGTACTTTCCAGTAATGGTGGGGGAAAATTGGAAAGAAACATTTGTTTTTGTTTTACAAAAAGATAGTATGTCGCTATTGAACATGACACTCCATCACTTTTATGTCTGGTTGGGAAATCCATTTTGATCTCAGCTAATCATACCTCATTTAAAGTTTCCAATTTGGTTTTGGATTTTATTTTTGAGTCAAATTCTTCCAAGTCGAAATTTCATGTCACCAATATGCTCAAGAGAATTTCAACATTAGTCAAAATTACCTTCAAATCATAACCCTCAATCATGCCGGCCATCCATGAGTTAGTCTTGAATCACTCCAAATTTTCTCTTCAAAACTTGACACGATTTTCATGTCGTAGGACCTCCTATAATGAATCGATTCCTTTTGAACAATGTAAACTTTGAAACGGGAACTGTAAACTGAAAACGTGAACTCTAGCCAAAAAACCCCTTAAAAACATAAAAAACAGTGCTAAAAACAAAAAGTGTTGATGCTGGAATAACACTTTTTTTTTCTAGGGTAAATTTTGAGCGTGTTTTAAAAATGGCGGTGAAAACCAATTTTTTATGCAAAAATTGTCCCAAAAATGCCCTCAAAACAAAAAGTGTTAACGTTGGAATAACACTTTTTTTTTCCCTTTTTTTTTCAAGGGTAATATTTCAACATTTCAAAATAATAGCGTAAAATATTTTATCATGACCCTGAAAAAGATTAAAATTTCAAACAAATAATGAAGACATAAAATAAAATTAAAAATAAAAAAATTAAAACAATGAAAAACCACAAAACAAATTGTTTTAAAAAATTAACAAAACATAAATTCAAGCATATACTAAAAAAAGAACATAATAAAAAAAAAAAAAAAAAAAAAAAATCAATCATAAAAATGTAAAAAAAAACTAAATTAAAAAAACTAAAAAACAGTTAAAAATTATAAACAAATAAATAATAAAAAACATATTTAAAAAAATGGGAAAAAAAAAAATAATAAAAAATATCAAAAATCTGTAAACAATAAAAAACAAACTAAATTTAATAAAAACAAAGAAAATTAACAAAAATAAAAATAAAAACTATTAAAACAAACTAGATTTAAAAAAAAAAAAAAAAAAAAAAAAACACAGAAAATCCACAAAATTAAAAATAAAAAACTAGCAAAATTAACATCATAAACATTTAAAAAAAACTAAAAAAATAACAATACACTGAAATTAAAACAAAAAAAACCAAAAAATTTAAAAATATGTCTTTTCAAATTTAAAAAAAAACCAAAAAATTTAAAATTTTTAAAGAAACATTTATTTCTCTATTTAAAAAAATATATATATATATATATATATATATATTTTTTTTAATACATATAGTTTTTTTAATTTAAAAAAGTATATATTAATTTTTTTTAAAATTAATTGATAAATAAATTTGGGCTTTTTATTATTATTTAAAAAAAAACAATTATTAAAAACTTTATTTTTTTTAAACAATGGTTTTTGTTTTTTATTTTAATATTTATAAAAAAATGATTAAATTTTTTTTTTTTTTTTTTTTTTTTTTTTTTTTTTTTTTTTTTAAATGTGTAAATTTATTTATTTTTTATTTGAAAAAAAAAAAATTTCGTTGCCCCCCGGGCGGAGGTCCTTCGTGTAGCAGGCCTCCACCCTGGGGCGCGCCGCTGCGGGCCGCCCGGTGGGCGGAGGGTCGATTCCCAGAATCGACCCTCCGCCCACCGGGCGGCCCGCAGCGGCGCGACCCAGGGCGGAGGCCTGCACGCAGGACCTCCGCCCGGGGCTGCGCCACCGTGGGCCGCCCGGGGGCAACGAATTTTTTTTTTTTAATAATTTAAAAAAAAAAATTAAAAAAAATAATAATAAATTTTTGTTTTTAAAAATAAATTTTTGTTTTTGTTTTTTTTTTGTTTAAATAAAATTTTTAATCATTGTTTTTTAACAAATATTAAAATAAAAAACAAAAATGGTGTTTAAAAAAAAAAAAATTAATAATTGTTTTTTTTTTAAATAATAAAAAAAAACAAATTTGTTTATAAATATCAAATTTGTATAAAATTTTTTATATTTTTTTTGGGGTGTTTTAAATAAAAAAAAAGGTAAGTTTAAAAAAATTTAAATTTTCTTCAATTTTTTTTTTTTTTTTTTTTTTTTTGTGTTTAATCAATTTTGTTTTTTATTTTTTAAATAGAAAATACATAATTCTTGGAAATTTTAATTTTTAATTTTAAATACATGCTTTTTAAATTTTTTTTTGTTTTTTTTTAAACATATATTTCTAAAATTTCTATATTTTTATGGTTTTTTTTGTGTAAATTTCAGTGTATTTTTGTTTTTTTAGTTTTTTTTTAAATATTTTTAATGTTAATTTTACTAGTTTTTTATTTTTATTTTTGTTAATTTTCTATTTTTTTTAATCTAGTTTGTTTTCATTTATTTTTTATTTTTTTCTTCTTGTTTTTATTAATGTTTTTTTATTTTTTCTATTTTGACTTAATTTTATATATACATATTTTAAATTATGTTTTTTTTTTTTTGCCAAATTCTTTTATAGTTTATGAAATAATTTTTTTTTTTATTAACATTTTTATTTTGTCTTATTATATATATATATATATATATATATATATATATATATATATATGACTTTCTTGAAGTAATCAACATTTAAAAAAATAAAAATAAAACAACTTAAAAATTCTTTAAGTAATCATAATTAAAAAAAAAATGGACATAATAAATTTTAAAGTGTGAAAAATAAGTCCTCTAAGAAAAAAAGTATGATGTATAACGACGTTTCAAAATCAACATAAAAATCACTAACATTTAAAAACGAATATTTATATTTGATACATGAGAATATTTAAATTGTCAAAAATATGCTCCAAAAAATAATTATTGTATTCTGCATCACCACTTTTTAAAATCGGGTCATATTTTTACCACCTCTATGAAACGGGTAATTGTATCGGTCATTTAAGGTTATTTAAAGTGCCAAAAACTATGTTCTAAAAAAAATATGTGTATTCTGCATTGCCCCTTTTTAAAATCGAGTCATATTTTTACTACCTCTATGAAACGGGTAATCGTATCGGTTATTTAAGGTTATTTAAAGTGCCAAAAACTATGTTCTAAAAAAAATATGTGTATTCTGCATCGCCCCTTTTCAAAATCGGGTCAATTTTTTTCTATCTCTACGAAATGGGTAACAGTATCAGTTCCCGTTTCAAAGTTTACATTGTTTTTTATTTAAGCTCATTATCTAGGAAGTTGGTCTATAAACCTCCTTTAGTACCTTGGAGCTTGCATGCCTCAATGATAGTTTTCTCTCCTTTGATGATAGGTTCTCATCATTGACCTTTGATTAAATAATCCTATAAGTTTTCGACCTCAAGACATTCAATCACACTTCATATATTGTATTAGGCTACCTTGAGAACAATTTTTATTAATAGTGGTTTCTCTCACACCTGTTAACTGTTCACATCATTGATTGGAAATCAGGTGGTTTCTACCTTGTTTAACTTTGAGAAATTAACTTGCATGGTTAGACTCGTACTATCGATGGATAGAGAGAAAGGCTAAGACACTAGATATAGTTTCATCCATCTAGGTTGTATGGAGTTTTAAATATTCATCATTGTAAAGATAGATCCATATTTAATGGTCGTGTCCATACTATGTCTATTGTTGACACAGATCTTTGTTTATTTCCATAGTGATTCTTTGAGAAATTTTTACTCTGGGTATGGGAATGCCTACCTCAGTGATGATTATATGAAAATATTGTATTGTAATCCTTGATTGTTTTTTTAGGTATCCAACCATTTTGTCTCTAATCTGAACCTTAACATGTCATAAATCTCTTTAGTCCTCAACATCCATTATGACTTTTCACTTTAGGGGGGAAATATATTACACGCCATTTTGTTACCATTAGGAAAATAACCATCAATCTTGATCTCACACTATCCAATATAATGTTCACAGCATTCCCCTAAAAATTTGGAAGTAAAACAATCCCAAAGACTACAAGAATTTTGGATTGAATTGCTCCAAAACATATTTTTAAGTAGTTGTGCAGTTTCCCTAGCCATTACCTATGCAAACACAATTTTGACCATTATGGCCTATGCAAGTCTGCACACTATCCTCCACTATGAAGTGCGCAAATCTCTTAACGAGAGTAAAGATGAAAAGTGATTTCTAGAAGCCTTGTTGGAGGAATATTTCCCAACAAAAAGGCCTCAAGCCTCTACATACTTGGGCCTTATCCATTTTTTCATGGAGAAAACTCCCTCTCTTTATGGAACCTCATCCCTGTCTTTATGGACCTAATCCCTTGAGAAAAGGATCTCAAACCTCCTGTTCTTGTCCTATAAATTCAACACAGACTAGAGGGTGTAGGGGGGACTTCTGAATGTAAAATTATGTTGTTGGATTAGGGATGGAAATATTGTCACCTAGGGGGGGATTGGAGACCATTAGGAGGACACATACATCATCAAGGCCAAGGTTCTAATGCTTTTTCTTGCTCAATATTAATACAAGAAATGTTCTTTCCTACTTTCACTTGTTCTAATTCTCTTCACAAAGCTCTTTGATCCTTTGCATGATTCATAACTAAATATTAGTTTAATCTTGTGATTGATGCTATATTGCAACTTCCATTCATGTTGTGTTTTACCTTTGTCTACGTTATGTGTTTATGCCTTGTTTATTTATGTTCATGTAGATATTCCTTTGAAGCAACGAGAAATTATTTTGAAAGTATCGCAAGGAATTCCACATCCATTTCATAGAAAAGGTAAGATACTATTGCATACATCACACTTCATTCTTCAGTTATGAATTAAGGAAAGGTAGCAGTCACTTGTATGTTTCTTACTAGATCTCTTTCTGAATCTAGGGAGATTTCTCTAGTTTGTAAGAGTGATTAGTCCGTCATAACACATATCCTCTCTCTATATAAAATAATCCATGCTACACAATTACTACACGTGTACCTTGACTTTACAAGGATTACAAAACACCAGGGGAAGACAATTTCTTTATGCCTAGACTTTATATGACCAAAACATCCTGCACTGTGAAGTACAATGAAACATGAACATCCTTATTTTCAAATGATTACATGTGCATATTTACATCATATTTTCAAATAAAATACAACGAATATTTAAAAATTCTTCTCTAATCACAAAGTGACCATTACTCCATGATACTACTCAAAACAATACAAACACATCACATATGCTCATTTACATCTCATGATTGTACACACTTTTTTTCTTTAACAGTTCAACTAAAGTCTTCCTTCATACATTTGAAGTGAATAACCTCAACATCATAAATTCTTAATTCATATATATTAAATATAAAAATTCCCAAAATAATGGATGCACATGCACTTGCTTTGAAATTTTACCATGACTTGAAATTTCATAGCGTTTTCAGGGTCGAAGGTCAAAACAGTGACATGTGGAATTCTGTACAAGTTCGCTCTACTAAACGAGTCCATAATCAAGTCATCATGGGAGATTGGACATAAATTTAACTTGAAGAATCCAAGTTTGGTCTCACTTGTGGCATTGGAAATAAGACATAAAGCGCTACCAGATGGCCAAATTTCAACACTTGGAGATCCGAATTTATAGAGATACAACAAGTTCAATATCGAGCTCCTACAAAGAAAGAAAAAGGTGTGTACTTTTTTCAATTTGGATAAGTTTTGTTTGAAAGATTAGTTTGAAGTTATTCGAGGGGAATAGTGAAACATAAATATCATTTTTTGATTCCAAAATGACTCGAAGCAAGAAAATGAAAACACCTAGTAAGAAACCAGAAATCTCTACTATGACACATAAAGAAGAGGAAGAAATGCAACATGATATATCAAAATTATGAGACCAAGTGCAACAAATTTCGCTTTAAGAGGATTTATTTTTATTTCAATGAAAAGAATAAGGGGGATGTACTAAAAATAACAATAAGGGGCTACACTCATAGTATAGGGACCTAACATGCCCCTCTCTTTCAAAGAAGTGTTGTCCTCAATTCTCGAGTAGTTTTCAATGCTTATGTATAAAATTATCATCCTCCCATGTGGGATCTTCAGTAGGTAAGTTCTTCCACTTCATGAGATACTCTAAAATTGATTGATTTTGTAGTTGTTAGGTTCTTGTTTTTGTGACTACTTATGGTTACAATATGATTTTTACTTCCTCGTCAAGTTCTGGAAATATTGTTTGAACTGGGAGCTTGTCACCTATAACGTTATTTAAGCATGAAAAATGGAAAACTGGGTGCACTCAGGAAGATGCAGGAAGCTTCAATTTGTATGTCATAGTAC
This sequence comes from Pinus tabuliformis, assembly GCA_031772625.1. NCBI lineage: Eukaryota > Viridiplantae > Streptophyta > Pinopsida > Pinales > Pinaceae > Pinus > Pinus tabuliformis. The sequence continues at coordinate 573,451,971 of CM062811.1, read as the reverse complement.
CAATCATTTGCAACACCTTGTAAGGACCATAGTAATTTGGTTATAATTTATTATCCTTAGCTTATATGAGGGAAATTTGTTTGTATGGTTGTAATCATAAAAATACCCAGTGGCCTACATCAAATCTTTTTTCACTACAATGTTGATCTTCATGTTGTTTCATTCTCTTCTGCACCAAATTTAGGTTATCCTTTAAGAGTGGGGGAACTTGTTGTTGATGTTCAATGTGATCTTCCACTGCTTGAACCTTAGAATTTTCTATTAAAGATGATGTGCTGGACGATGGATGATATTATAAAGTGTCATAAATGGGGTCATTTTTGCTGCAGTATGGAAATAAGTGTTAGACCAACATTCATTCAGAGGTAACCAAATGATCCATTCTGTTTGTTTATCATATACAAATCAACGAACATATCCTTCTAAACATTAGTTGTTCACGATCTCAGTTTTACCATAAAATTGAGGATGAAAAGATGAGCTATGAGCTAATTGAGTACCCCGAAAAGAAACTAATTATGTCCTAAAATTTCCAATGAAAATGGTATTTCTGTCGCTTACAATAATCTTTGGGTTTCCATGTAGATTTTGAATTGTTTCCATAAATGCAATAGAAATTATAATGGCTATAAATGGATGAGATGGTGCACAAAAATTTTCATACTTGGTAAGTCTATCAACTACCACCATGATGACACTCTTTCCTTCGAACTTGGGTAAACATGTGATAAAATAAATTGAAACCTCCTCCCAATGTTTACTTGGAATGGCTAAAGGTTTTAGTAGATCGGGGGTTTTAATTGTCCCAACATTATTTTGTTGGAAAACCAAAAATTTCGCCACAAACTTTTGAATATTATATTTGAGGCCCTCCCAAATAAATTCCTTCTTGACCCTGTGGTATGTTTTTAAAAATCCTTAGTGCCCTCCTAAGGGAGAAGTGTGAAATTCCAAAAGAAAATTTTGTTTGAGTTAGGAATTCTTACAAATATATAAGTGATATTTGTACCATAATGAATCATTTTTCCAGCGAAATGTATCAGATGTACTGGGATGTTGTTGCAACTTTTGGATGAGCATTCACACTTCTTCGTCATTCTTCCATTCATTCCTTTCTTCAGCTATCCAATCTAGTTGGATAATATAAATGGCACAAATCAATCCTTCCATATCCTCATCCTTTCTTGAGAGTGCCTCTGCAACAACATTTTTCTTACCATTTTTGTAGATGAATTCAAAGTCATAACCCAACATATTTGTGACCCATTTTCGTTTCTCTTCTAAAAATAATCTTTGTTCTAAAAAGTATTTAAGACTATCATGATATATTTTTACCTTGAAGTGTCTTCCCATTAGGTATTGTCGTCCTTTATTTTGTGCATATAGTATTGCAAAAATTTTCTTCTTATAAATAGATTTGTGTAGATACTTTCCTTTGATTGGATGACTTTCAAAAGCAATGTTTCTTCATTCCTGCATTAAAATAACACCAATTCCATTTCCTGAGGCATCATATTCCACAATAAAGGTTTTTGTGAACTTCAGTGTCACTAAGACCAGTGCTTGGAACATTTCCTCTTTAATATGTGCAAAGGCCTTAGTTGCTTCTCGAGTCCAAATTTTTTTATATTTCTTCAGTAATGTTGTTAGAGGTGTTGTTATTCTCCCATAATTCTTAACAAACTTGTGATAATATCCTGTCAACCCAAAAAATTTGTTCGGGACCATTGGTAAGGATAACAATAAGTTCCCTATACTACTAGTGTATACCCTTATTTTTATTGTTTGTGTAGCCCCTTTATTATTATTTTTGTTCCCCCCCATATTGTTATTATTGTTGCCCATAGAAGCCCATAATTGTTATTGTTGTGCCCTTACATTATTATTATTATGTACTCTCTGATTATATTGTGACTCCTTAGACTCCTATTTGTAGAAAGGAGGTCTTGTCATTTGTATCATCCAAGAATTGTTCATTTATGTAATGTAAAGGAGGTTTCCTCCTTGAAGAGGCTAATTTTTAAGTATTTGATCTATCTTTTTTCTATTTTGTGAGTTGGTTTCATAAGATTTTATAGCATCAATTTCACAGTTTCTTTACACATCCACTGCACTACAAATTTGCACTCATATGGGCATACAAACCATACTTTATTTGTCTCTTTCATGGAACTTTGAAGATATATAATTATTTGAAGACTTTGAGGATATTAGATATGGCTAGCTCTAATACCAAATGTAGGATTTATTAACCTATAATAAACACATGTAAATAGAGTTGATGTTAGGTCCCACTAATACTGTTGTAGCCCCCTTATTGTTATTGTTAATGTAGGCCCTTTATTTTCATTGTTGTGCCCTTACATTATTATTTTTATATAGGCTCTGATTATATTGTGACCCCATAGACTCCTGTATATACCAATGAGCCCTTGTCATTTGTATCATTCAATATTTTTTCATTTATGTGATGTAAAGAAGATTCCCCCCTCGAAAAGGCTATTTTTCAAGTTGTTGATATATCTTCTATTACATTTTGTGACCAAGTTTTATAACATTTGGTATCAGAGCTTTGGATTCTAGGGTTTTACTGCCTCAAATAAGTCATGTTGGAATTTTCACTGTAATTTTGTTTCTACGAGGGTTCAGATGTGGAAATTTTGAACACGTGGAGCCAAAATATTGGTAAATGTGGTGTAAAAATTTTGGATCTTGGTGTTCTATATTTTTTGAGATATGGTCCAAAGAATTTAGAGTTTCTACATTCTCTAGAATTTTGTCTCAAATAGGTGACCTAGGGAAAATCATCATAACTTTCTCTTTAAGCATTGGATTTGAATTTTGTAAGATGTGACTGAAATTTCAATGGCTTTAGTTTCTCATGTATCAATTTCATGTTAGAACCATGAAATAGTGACACGTGGAATCCTGTACAAGTTCGATCTACTGAACCAGTCTATAATCAGGACATCGTGGGATATTTTGTATAACTTTATCTTAAATAATCCAATCTTGGTATGACTTGTGCCATGGGAAAGAAGACTAAGAGGATACCACACAATGTAATTTCAGACCTTGGGAGGACTAAATTACATATATACAATAGTTTCAAGTTGAAGATCCTAAAAGAAAGAAAAATGTGTTTATTTTAAAAAAATTGCATAGATTTTGTTTGAAAATTCAGTTTCAAGTGATTCATAGGGCACAGTGAATCATAGATATCATTGTTTGATTTCAAAATACCTTAAATTTTTTTTTTGGATACACCTAGTAAGAAACCAAAAATCATTACTATGATGCATGAAGAAGAGGAATAAATGCAACATGATATATCAAAATTACGAGACCAATTGCAACAAATTTCTCTCTCACAAAGAGTAACCAAAAATGAATTGGAAGCGATGGTAAATTTTAAGATGGATGGTTTAAAAGTGAAAATAAAAAGGAACATGGAAGGTTTCAAGGAGGGTTTAACATTAGATGTGGAAGCAATGATGAATGTTAAGATGGAAGGGTTGAAGGAAGGTTTGACAAAGTTGTTGCAAGAAAGGCTTCATGGTGGTGACAAGGTAATCCATGAAAATCATGATGAAGACAAAAGGAATATGAATTATGATTTTAGAGACTCTAATGTTAGTTTTTAGACCCATCACATCCCAAACATAGATATGAGGAAGTTTGATGGCAATGATCTGGTAACATGGGTACTATAGATGGACCAATTCTTTGATTTACATGATGTTCCGCACACACAAAAGGTACACGCAAGTATGCACATCTTACCAAGTATTCTCACTTTTGTACATAATGCGTATCTTAACTAACTAAGTCCTTTGAACATCTTTATTAGCCAATGGTCCAAGCTCTAGTTTTAGCTACTTTATACTTCAAAAAAAACTTTATGGTGCAATGTGATGCCTCAAGAAATGGAATTGGTGTTGTTTTCATGCAAGAAGGAAGACCCATTTCTTTTTAAAGATGTACAATCAAGGAAAATTAATTACACAAGCCAATTTATGAGAAGGAATTGTTGGCAATACTACATGCCTTGAAGCGTTGGTGCCCTTACCCAATGGGAATACATTTCAAAGTAAAAAATAGATCATGATAGTCTTGATTACTTTTTGGAACAAAGATTATATTCACAATATCAGTAAAAATGGGTCACTAAGATGTTAGGTTATGAATTTGAATTCATGTACAAAAAAGGGAAGTAAAATGTTGTTGTAGATGCACTCTCGAGAAGGGATGAGGATGTGGAAGCATTTCTCTATGTCATTTCTATTATCCAACCTAATTAGATAATTGATGCAAGGGAGGAATGGAAGTATGATTAAGAGGTGTGGACACTCAATCAAAATTTGCAACAAGATCCCAATATATCTGATACATTTATCTGGAAAAAGGACTCATTATGGTACAAATATCTCTTATATCTATGTAATATTTCTTAATTCAAACAAAAGATTCTTTTGGAATTGCACACCTCGCCTTTGGGAGGGAACCTAGGATTTTTAAAAACATACCACAAGGTCAATAACGAATTTTTTTGGGATGGCATTAAATCTGATATTCAAAAGGTTGTAGAAGAATGTTTAATTTTCCAACAAAATAGAGTTGAGACAATTAAGATCCCAGGTTTGTTACAACCTTTATCCATTCAAAGACATTGTTGGGAGGAGGTCATAATGGATATTATCATAGGCTTACCCAAGTCTAAAGAAAAGAGTGTCGTCATTGTGGTAGTTGATAGACTTACCAAGTATGTACACTTTTGTGCATTATCTCATCATTTTAAAGCTAGTACAATTCCTACTATGATGAGTGCCAGTATTGCAGCAAGGATGCTGCAACTCCTTGGCTACCAGCTTTACTTATCAACCTGGGGTTTGTACAAACTTGGAGGTGATAGTGCTATATGAAAAAGTAGAAGTGAAGGTCCTACCTATTGTCACTGTTCATCTGGCGAGAGACCCCAGGGGTTCGAAGCCAAACTTCTATAGAGTTAGAAGAAGCTTGATTCTTTGATGGAAGAAGAGAAAATCTATTCTAAGAGAGCTACTCCACTGCAGTAATGAAGAAAACAACATGTAATGCTAAATCACACCATATCTTAATTAACCATTTAAACAACTAAGCTAAGCAGAATTGTTAAATAAACAGTAACCTAATGTTGCTATGTAAGTTATATAAAGAGCATCAAACCAAACTAATGTGTAAGCAAGGAAACTAAACTAAGTTTGTGTTCACTTTTTTTGTAAAATCAAGCATGTAATTTAATTGTTCTTGTAGACATCATAGGTGGATGGAAGGTGGTTGATGATGGCTAGAAGGAGTATTGCAATGATCGGACAGTGTTGGGGTCTGATTGAATAACCAAATCAAAGTTCGGGAGTGGTAACATTTAAATAATATGTAGAAAAATGTTAGGGAAGGATTCAAGCGAAAGAGCCATCGAAGATCGAAATCAACGAGGGGAAGATGTAATGACATAGTAATGCATAGGAGCTATTGGATCAGTTAGATGTTAATAGATGGATGGATCGATCAATGAACATGATTAATGGAAGATGAGCAGCGGAGATCTTATCACGTAGATTAAGTGAATAGATGGATGGATCGATCAATGAATAGGATTAACAGAAGATGAGCGACGAAGATCTTATCGCGGAGATTAAGTGAATAGATGGATGGATCGATCAATGAACATGATTAATGGAAGATGAGTGGTAGAGATCTTATCGTGGAGATTAAGTGAATATATGGATGGATCGATCAACGAACAGGATTAACTGAAGATGAGCAGCATAGATATTATCGCAGAGATCAAGTGAGCAGATGGATGGATCACATCAACTCACGTGTCGACAGAAGGGTAGAAAATGTTCAGAATTGATGGAGCGGTCTTCGTAGGTGGTCAGCAATATCTCATGTGCCCTAAGAGCTGTAAGTAGAATTCTTAAATTTCATGCAATTAGCCTAAGTGGGTGACACGTAGCACGGGAAAACCATTTCTTTTGCGCACTCTCGATCTGATATCAGTCATGCAACAATCCATGCGAGATTGTGTGATAGTTGTTGGATCATGTGGGATTGATCAACGATGGAGATCGACCAAGCTAGTCGACAAGAAGGTGATGCGATAGCCATTAGATCAAGCAAGACAGATTGACGGTGGAGATTTGGAGTGCATAAAGTCAAACATTGAAATGAATATGTTGGCTATGCGACTGGCGGTTAACAGTGATTGCCTACATTTGTTGTGGATCGGACGATAAGGGAATCTGCGGGTATAATCCGATCAAGACATGATTTATTAGCTTCCGCGTAAGAATTTCGTGCTGAAGGAAATGAGAATATGACTGAGATCTTACTATAGAAAGAGAGTGATGGAAAAATATGACGATGAAATGAACCAAGTACTGAATCAAGACAACAAACTCCAAAGCTCATGCAAGAACTAGAAATATGTGTTTTTGGGGTTGTTGAAGGGTCTCTTCCTCAAGTCATGGTCCCAGAGGGAGGAGGTGAGACCGAGACACCTGCTGACAACCTTATGGTGATATTTTTCACCTTTCTAACCTGCTAATTGAAAGGAGGCACAAATGGAAGAAAACTAAAACAAAACTAATCTATGCTACATTGTTGTAATGAAAATGTAGCTACTTAAGCAAATAAACGATTAAACCATGAATCTATGCTAGTATACATGTACAATAAAGAGGATCCTTAGTTGCAAGGGTTAGGCCCTAACCTAAGAGATTTAACCCTCTGAGTTGACTTAGTGCTGGCTCAAAACAAAACTCATTCTTATTATTGAAACAATGGATTACATCAAAAAATGTCACAAGTCTTGCAACTCGAAAATAGAGTAAAGTTTTACAATAAAAAAATCTGAATCCTAGTGAGGTCCTAGGCCTCTCTACTTATACATATGATGTCTCCAAGGAATTCCTTAAAATTGGGGTGTCTCATCTCCAAAACTTGAGATAAACTGGTGCTTTGACTTTCACTTGCTCGGATGTGTTCTAGTCCTCATGATTTGGTTGTTTACACTCCAAGATGATGCAGGAATATTCGAATGGGGGAGTAGTAAATGAGGAGGATTTACCTCCTATAATTCCTCTCCCTTGTCCCATTCAAGTTTTGACCAAGGTCTTTGCCAAAATTCCTTGCTTTTATCCTTTAATCCTGCATGAAATGCACATTTAGACCATAAAGCAAAATATCCAACTCTAACTCATCTCATAAACAAAATATAGTCAAAATTATGCAATAAGTTGTGAGAATAGTTGGTTTGACTAAGCTAGGAGGTGAATTAAGGCCCAAATAATTACCCAATTATGATGCTCATCATACTACATTTATGGAAACAATTCAAAAGCTACATGGGAACCCAAAGATTATTGTAAGTGATAGAGATCCCATTTTCACTAGAATTTTTTGGAAGAAATTGTTTTCTTGTCTTGGTACTCAATTAACTCATAGCTCATCTTATCATCCTCAATCTGATGGGAAAACTAAGATAGTGAAAAAATTCTTGGAAGGATATCTTTGTTACTTTTCATTTGATAAACGAACACAATGGGTCAAGTAGTTACCTCTCGTTTAATGGTGGTATAACACTTCCTTACATACTGCCACAAAAATGATGCCATTTATGGCACTTTATGGATATCATCCATCTTCCATTACATCATCTTTCAAATAAGATTATAAGGTTCATGAAGTGGAATATCACATTTAACATCAACAACAATTTCTCCAACTCTTAAAGGATAACCTCACTTAGGCGTAGAATCAAATGAAACAACAAGTAGATTATTATTGCAGTGAAAGATTTTTTGACGTAGGTGACTGGGTATTTTTATGGCTACAACCATACGAACAAATGCCCCTCAAGAAAGCTAAGAAAGATAATAAATTATCACACAAGTATTATGGTCCTTACAAGGTGTTGTAAAATATTGATACTATGGCATAGAAATTGGACTTTCCTGCATCTTCCTGAGTATACCCTGTTTTCCATGTTTCACGCTTAAAGAACATTATCGGTGACAAGCTCATAGTTCAAACAATATTTCTAGAACTTTATGAAGAAGAAAAAATCATATTGGAGCCTGAAGCACTCACATAAACAAGAACCCCACAATTATGGACTCGATCAATTTCAAAGTATCTCATTAAGTGGAAGAACTTACCCACTGAAGATTGTGCATGGGAGAATGAGAATTTTATATAGAAGCATCCATAATTGCTCAAGTGTTGAGGACAACACTTTTTTCGAATGAAAGGGGCATGTTAGGTCCCTATAATACCAGTGTAGCCCCCTTATTGTTATTGTTGTGCCCATATAGCCCCCATATTGTTACTGTTGTGCACCACAAAAGCCCATTATTTTTATTGTTGTGTGCCACAAAATCCCATTATTGTTATTGTTGTGCCTTTACATTATTATTATTATGTAGCCTCTAATTATATTGTGATCCCTTAGACTCCTATATATACCAAGGAGGTCTTATCATTTGTATCATCCAATTTTTTTTCATTTATGTGATGCAAAGGAGGCTTTCCCACTCAAACAGGCTAATTTTCAAGTCATTAATCTATCTTTTATTATATTTTGTGATCTGGTTGCATAATAGATGAAAAAATAAGAAGCAAGAACACACGAAGCAATAAACCCCCTTGAGGGGAAAATATATAACATTATATGATCCCCTATGTTACATTTAGTATAAAACTAGCCTCTTGTATAATTATTCAATTCCAACCAAATCCATAATTGTTCATCCTTAACTTCATCTAACATTTTCACATTGACATTAGTTATGGTGCACAAGTAGAATTTACTCCAGCAATACCCCCATATTGTTTGCCAAGTTTAAAATGTTACACCATATTAGTGCAAAAACCTTTCGACATAAACATAACAAATATCTCATGTATATTAACCACAAGAGTGTGCCTCATATGTTATAGCTCATTTTTGTATAATTTGTGTATGTTTGTTAAGTGGTAAACATTGATCTGTGGTTATATAATCAATTGTTAATTATTATTTTTTGTTGAAGTAAGGACTATAATTTATAATTTTTGTCTTTTCTAGTGATGAAAAAATTGAATTTTTATTGCATAATTGAATTGAAAATAGGAAAAAAGAAAAAAAAAAGGGGCAAGAGAATTTTTTTTTTAAATGCAATAAAAAAAACTATGACTAATGGAATAAGTTTTTTGAATTGTCTTTTTTTTTAATTTAAACTCTTAATCTTATGAAGATATTTTTTACAATTTTATATATGTTAATGTATATATAGTATATGATAATTATTTATTTTATCTTTTACACGTTTAATATTATTAATAACAAATATATATGAGATGGTTATAATATATTATATTATGATGATCTCAATACCTAATTTACAACTTATATATATATAACGGAAGGAAAAAGAATTGCACCTCTCTTTCATTTTGAGCAACACTGCAATAAAATGTTCAAGCGATAAAAGATTTCATAAGATTGTAATTTTTCATTGTTTATTCGAAAGCGTAAATGGATTTATTGCCTTCAAAAGCACATTGGGAACTCACATTGTAGACATATATCTTAAAATTTCAATTCAAACCAATATTTATTGGATTCTAGTCAAAAGTAACTGAAGAGAGCCAAAATTATTTTATTTACGGTCACATTGTTCACATTAAAATTTTCTTCATTATTAATATATTTTTAAATACTTATCTCCCTTGAAATGTGTTATTTATGACTCACATTAAAAAAAATGTTATTTTCTTAGTAATATTAGATAGTGTTAGCTCTATAACTTCTGTGATCCATAATGTAGACATAAGTCTTCTGGATTAATTGCATAGATAGGATTAGGTCGACTTTTCGAACCAACTAATGTGGTTCATCCTTGAGGATGAACCACATTAGTTGGTTTGAAACGTCGACCTAATCCTATCTATGTGATTAATCCGGAAGGCTTATGTATAAAATATTAGATAGCTTATATTACTGTGAAAACCACATTTACAAAATTGATAGTCTCTAGTAGTCCACGACTAGGGAAACCAAACTAGTAGCATAAGCTCAAAATTTTGACATTGTTTCTATTGTTCCTAATCTGTTGAACTAATACAACAAAATTCACATTGAGGTCTACATAGTTAATAATAAAAAAAGTTAAAGTGCATTGTCATATTGCGAAATAAAATATTAGCCTAAGCGTGAGCCATGGATCCCCTCATTCAACTAAACTATGTGCATGATCTCATAGTTGAGGATCATCAACATTGTTTTACAAACATGAGCTTATGCCCATGATTCGCTTTGTTAGAAGACTGACCTTCCTATTGATGTTATCTATTTATTCTATTAGCTTAGCCATACAAATAATACTTTTTTGTTGAGCGTTAACCATTTTAGTGAGAAATTCCGCCATGATAGTTTTTTGTGCCAATACAGGTTGATGATCTGCATATAACTAGATGTTATGTCTCTAGTGAGATTTCCAACATCGAGAATCTAATATAGTCTCCCACTCCACGTGTGTATCTGAGATGAACTTGCGTGATTTTATAACTTGCTACTAGACATTGAATATTATTCTCTGGATAGATTCATGGATAATATCAATGTATCTTTTCATGGTTTCCCTGATAGAGGATTGGTGAAAAGTTCCTAAAATATTGGGGGACTGAAGTCAGGAAAGGGAGAGCCCCAATTATTTCTCTTCTTCCTGGACAAGAGGGTCTAATGAAGGGTGTGAGTAATAGTAAACAACATAGTACCAAGCGAGCATTGAGGGAACTAGAATAGGGGATGCAAATAGAGGGGGTTGGGCTAAAAAAAGCCAGGGGAGCTAGAAAAGGGGCGAAAAAACAGCAGGGGTGAAAATGTAGAAAGGGAGAAAATGTTACAAATTCTAGCAAGAGAGGATAAATTTGACTTATACCTTAATCCAATTTAGTAATTTTATTTTCGACATTAGCAAGGTGACTTGGATTGCAGTTAACTTGTGTGATATGACCTTGTCTACTAGTTTACTTAACAAATTCAAGTTATACACTAGAAGTAAAGTTATGCATGTAGTGATTACTAAAATTTAGCAATTTAGTTAAGTTATTTTCAGTTTGACTTAGTTAATTGCACTCAAGTACCTAGTTGAGGAAGTTGAAGTTCATTTCAATAGTAGAACTATTGTTAACTCAATGATCTCTCATTTAAACTAGTCAATCAACTAAAAATATCCTAGACATGCATGGAATTTGAATTGCCTAACTGGGGTGGAGGAAAAGGCACATTGTAATTATCAATTGTATACTAGTTGAGGGTAAAGGCTTGACATTGAAGCAGGTGAATCATTCCTTGGGAATTGTGCAATAAAACAGGGAAAAATTCCTAACTTTCAGGAGATAATTTCCTTTAGTATTGCACAAGTGTTGGCCAGAGCATGACAGTTAGCAGGAGAGAAAGTTTATAGTGCAGGCTGTGCTTCAAGATCGAAGAAAGAAATTGTAATAGTTTCTCATTCTCATTTTATTATAGAAAATCAATAAGTGTGTTTTTCCCAGTTGGGTTCCCCTGTAAAATCATTATGTTCTTGTGGTGATCTAGATTCTCTCAACTACCGTAATTAACCAAGATCTTTTACTTCTGTGATGTTAGCACAATTTCATGTGAAATAATATGAAAAACCACATGTGCATACTTTAAAGAAGAGGAAACATAAAGATAACCATCAAATAAAGAACACACACAGGGTGATAATAGAGCTCACCCATTGTGGGTTACATGTTTGGGCCTAGTGTCAAGAGTGGGGATGTTACTTCATTAAATGCTACAAGATGATTATGATTACATGATGTATTCTTTATCAATACAAGGAAGATCTCCCTGAAATAGAGTGACATGTCTCTCTAGGAGACATTCTTCTATGATAACTCTCACTCATAAAATCTCTCCTTCAGCATGACAAATATCAAACTCTAACATGAAGTGGCATACAAGGATCTTCCAAAAAAATGGAAAACAAGGATCTCAACATCAAATCATCATCTCAATAAAAATCAACAGAAGGCACCGCATCAATGCATCTTGTACCTCCATTTACGGGGATGACCTGAAATTGCACAATTCTGCTAAAGAAATGGACAACATGCTTGAATTCTTGGTGAAAAATCATGAAATATGATTGAAAACTCGACCACTTTCTGACTCAGTCAAATTTGGGCTTCCTGAGAATCTCAAAGATTCCTCAAAGATTCTATTCTGTGGGTTTCTTGAAATTCAACTTCTCAGATGAATAAAATTATCACACCATTGTGTTCCTTGTGAAAAATCGATTCAAATGAGTATAAAGTTGGCCTAGTTCTGAAACTGTCAATTTTTGGCCTTTAGGGAATCTTCTAGATTCCATGCATATTCCTTCATCAAGGTTCCACCTTCGTGTTTCCATCCTCAACATTTTTTATCTAGAAAATACATTGCTCAAATAAAAAAATATCTACACCATTGGACTCCTGGCGAAATTCTAATCAATCTGAGTATAAACTTTTCATATTTATGCCACTATCAAAATTTAGCTCCAAGGAATCTAAACAATTCCTCCAACATTCCCTATGTTGGGATTTCACCTCTCGGAATTGTGTCATAGTTCCACCACATATGGTTTTAGTCATATGTTATATTTCTACTCCGCTCTTCATTATACACCCTGGTTGACTCACAAAAATGGGTTTTTTTCTATGAGTTCTCGGTAGAGTTTTCAAGGTACGTTTGGGCCATTGGTGGCTTAGTGAAATTGGAGGGGGTAGGCCAGAGTTCCAACCATTTGGCCTCCTCAAAATAGTTAGTTGTTTCATTATTTTTTACATGCCTTTTGTTTTGTTGTTTGGTTAAATGGGGTCTCCCATTGGGTAGGCTGGCCCATGCAGTCAAGCAGGTTCGTTCCCCGCAGGGCCTGGTTCAAATAATGGTTGACTATTTTAGACGTCCATGGGCCACGAACCTATATATATATATATATATAAATGGATGTTAAGGTTGGTAGGTCCGTTGAGCCCACGACCCCTTATTTTAATTTTTTTTCTAATATAACAAACTGTTCAAAAACCCATCCGTCGAATTTTGGGGTTACTGGAAAAATTAAGCATTAGGGGAATTTTGTGGTCTAAAATGGGCCTCCTAAGAAAAATTTACAACCAAAATAAACTTTACAAGAACAAATAGGATTCAAGATTATGGTGTCATGCATGGTGAATGATTCACCATTTTTGGAGTAAAAAAGTAAAAAGATTCAAAAATAATAAAATCATAAAACTACTTTTTCAATGCGTATTTTCAACTTATCTCCCTAAGATTTTACTCAAAGTTCGAGCAGGAGTATTTATTGGATGCAAAATTTAATTTCTCATCCAAGGAGTACCCATGTTGCAAGCTTTCGATGGACCCTGCTACACGAAAAAAATGAGAAATACATGAAAAAACGTGATTGCAATCATGTTTTTCATGTATTTCTCATTTTTCATGTATTAGGGTCCATCAAAAGTGTGCAACATGGGCACCCCTTGGATGAGGAATCAAAATTCTCACCCAACGCATGTTTCCAATCGAAATTTAAGTAAACACATAGGGAGATAAGTTGAAAATATGAGTTGAAAGTATAGTTTTTTCTTTTTTTCCTCTAAAATTTGATGATTTGATCTAATCTTATTTTATTATTTCCACTATTATTTTATAATTTGATTAGGAGGCTCATTTTAGACCTCAAAATTCCCATAATGTAGGTGACAATTTCACCATTTCTGAGTACTGGAAATTGTCGCCATTAAGTGCCAATTTATTGCATGTTTAACAGCTTAGAAATTTAGCAAGACTACTAGTTTTAGCTACGCTCCTAATTTAGTTAGTGCTCTGCCAAATTTAGCTAGTGGGCCTAGTTGACCAAAACGTTGACTATGAATATCTTGAGAATACGAACTTAGGTTTAAGTTTCATTTATGTTATAGGATCATTTACCACCTTTTCATACTTGATGCTTTGAGTCATAGCATTGCGTAGCCCTTTCCCTTCAGACATGGTCCAATTATTGAAAAACATTATTTTAAATTCCATACACGAATTTGTCCTTCAAAAAATGTGTGCACACGTGGGTTTAGCTATACCTAAACCACGTATATGATTTAATATCTGAAGAAAATATAAAATCCCTATTTTTTGGGCGGGGTTTATGGGTTACACCGGAAGCCTACCTATAGGAGCCCATAGCCTAACTGTATCCCATTTGAAAAAACTGTTTTGAGGTGATATAAATACACTTCATGGGGAAGGCCTAAGGGGATAAAGAGATATGATATTGACATTATATCCAACTTGTCCCTGACCAAGTCTAATTTATCCCTATGTCTCCTGCACTCCTAGCTATAGGAAACCCCAGTTTCCTCATTTTGATGTCCATCTCATTTATACGGCTTCCATGTGTATGCATTCGGAAGAGGATTGTTGAGGCTTGCATTGGACGGATCTAGAGGAAGGTTTTTCTTAGAGCCATGGATGAATCAGGTTGTATTCTTCCACACTCTTTTGCAGTCATCAATAAAGAAGCTTTGTCTTCTTCCTGATGTTATGATCTTAATGCTTTAATTCATGTTTTAATCTAACTTATATATGATTTCAAGCATTGGAGGAAGCATAGGGTTTGGACCCTACGGGAACGACCTCAAACATAGGACCTCCGAGTAATACTTCTTCTTCCTATTTTAGTAGTTTAAGTATTTAAGGCTACTTTCTTTTTTTCTTCTTGTTGGTGTATGCCCTCTACTCTGTTCGGGTGCTCAACCCATATCGTACGGTGTATTATTCCCGTAACAAAATTGGTGACTTCGCTGGGGAATACTTCTAGTATTTCCTAGTTTGGGTTGTTTCTTTCTTGATCTGGGCCTTCTTGTTTGGTATCTTGTGTTTTCAATATCTTTGACTTGTCTGCAACCTAGGTAAAAAGTCTGATCTTCTAGATCATACCTAAAATATTTATTTTTCCTTACTGGCTTTTATATAAGTGAGTTTTAGTTTACACAGTCATGTATACACATGCTTTTGTCCAAATAAACACGCGTATATGCATGTTTCCTTGAGAACAATCGCGTATACACTTGGGCCTAGCATTGCACAGTTGCATATGACTGGTTTATTTGAATTTTTCAAATTTTGAGTCCAGTAAAGGGATTTTCTTGATGTTTCTTGCTTCTCTTTAGTCATTGATTTTCTTCAAAAGTCCTGCTTCTTGCAGAGTTTCAATTTCCTCTCTCTTTGTGAAAATACCTAGTCAACCTAGCATTTGCTTTTTGGTAAGGTGTTGGTTTTTGTGTTTGGGTTCACGGCTTCTCAGTGAAGTTCTTTCATGTTTTGAGACGTTGGAATGGAGAGTTGGTTTCAATTCGGTTATAACCCATCCTTTGCACTACTTTGTCTTGCTTTCTTGAAAGTTGGTGTTCTTCGTTTTTCCTTGGTTTTTGAGAAATTTTTTCTTGCAATCTTGAAACGTTTTCTTGGTCTTCTTGAATTTTTTCTCATTTTCTAGAGTTTGTATGCTATTTTTTGGATCATTTTATTTGAGCTTGTAGCATTTTTTCACTTTAAGCCTTATCATGCTTATGATTTATGTGGCTTGTGAAATGTGAGGTTCTTCATGCTTGAATTTGATCTTGAAGCCTTTACTAGTTTTTGTTTTCTCGAAAACTCTTTGCATCCCTAAAAATAAAAAGATAAAAACATTGTTTTGTTGCCTTTATTTTTCCTTTTTGGTTTTTTTTTGGACTTCTTATCATTTTGAGAAAGTGTGAAGTCTTTAAATTAGGTTGAATTCGCTTGATTTTGGGAAGAGTTTGTGATTGAATTTGTTCTTTCTCTTGTCAAGTTTGGCCACTTGATCATTTTGAGAAACACATTTGCTTGTTTTTAGAGTAGTCTTTAGAATATTTCATTAAGCATTTAGTTTTCATTAGGGTAGTTGCACTATAAAAAATTTAGTCTTTTTGTAGATTTTGAGTCTGTGAGCTTGTGTTTTGAGAAAGAAAAATAATTTTTTTCTTTCATAGTTTGTTCGTAGAACCTTGTAGAAATCTCTTTTCATCGAAAGAAAAAAAAATTCATTTGCATGTAGCTAGGTTTTCTATTCATTTTTTTTGCATCCACGACATCATAAAGTTGCACTTCCATTTTACCCCTGACCTAGGAAAAGCCATTAAAATCAAGCACTTAATTTAAAATGAACTAGATTTTTTTATTTGTCATAGTAACATCAACTATTTTAGGTGATACTAGGGCCTTCAAATAGGCGAGTCGAAAGTTAACTCTTTAAGGCCATAGGTTTAAACATAGAATTTGATTAAACGAGTCAAATCTAGTGTCATGAATTTGACCGAGAAAGCTCTTCTCTTCTAGGAGTTAAGCACGACTTGTTGGATCCCAACCAAAGACTATTCCACTAAGCTGCCGATATGAACTGGTGACCTTAGTTGCTTTTCCTAGGGACCACATAGGTGACTATGGGGGGGAACACCTATGGTACCTGAGGCAGACATTGTATCACTCTCATTAGTACTTCTGGAGGGTCCCCTTGTAAAGCTTGGGTACTTGCATCGACAAAGGATTTTGATTAGAGGTCAGTGTAACTATTCTTGCTACCTTCACTTGTAGGCTTGGGCCATCATTATCCCAAGGTATCTTTGGAAGGTCCTTTATATCACTTTCTTGTATTTTGGTGTCTAGTCCTAATGACCCGAAGCGGAAATACCTGGAAGTAGCTTGATTAATTGTATCTTTAGGGAAATTTTAGTGAGTTCTCTTTTCTCCTAGATTCCCATAGTTATTTATTGATTCTTTACAAGTTCTCATAATAATTAAAAGTGGTTGAGTGACCAGTTCGTCACTCTAGGAGGCTTCGTGGGATCTCACCTACAAGTGTCGAGCCTTCTTCTAGAAGGCATAAGACCAATTCTGTTGGTGATTTTCAATCAGGAGTAGCGAATGCATCAAAGATTGATCCACCACATCAGGATATAGTTTCATAGGGTAGACCTAGTGCAAGTTGTGATTTTGATAGGGATACTCCTATCATTTCTAGGGTCCTCTTCCAGTTGGAAAACGAAGTTGAGGTTGGAGAGATTCCAGAGTCACCTATGTCTCCTTCTACACCACTTCCTCATTATCCAAACATTCTATTATATGTTGGGACCCCGACTCATAGGCCGGAAAGCCCTGGTTTTTATCATCCTTTTCCTTCAATGGCCACTGCTGGGAGCATGAATCTAGTATGAGTGCTACTAGTGATAATACTGATCTTTCAGTTCAAGGAGGAGGTACTATTGATATATCTACTATCACTCCTAGTACTATAATATTTGTCTCTACGTCCATTCCATATTCGAGTGGGGGCACCGATGCTTTTGCTTCCCACACTGGTCCCTTCCCCTTTGGGATGACTTCTAGTGCAATCCCCTCGTTTCCTCTATCCATCCCATAAACTGTTTCCACAACTATGAATTCTATGGCTAGTTGTTCAACCTCTTTTCAATGTTTTCCTTTTGGAAGTGGTCATACACCTCATTCTAATTCTTCTTTAGGATATCTTCCTTTTTCCACTCAAGGTCAAAGCTATAATCCATTTCAAGGGTGGACTAATTATGCCTTTTGTGGTTTAGGAACCAGGAATTAGTTTTCTTTTGGTCAATAGGGGAACATGCCTTACTCCTCCATAAGTTCCTTTGAGCCTTTTTCTCCCTTCGCTAATGCATGAAACCCTTACCAAGGGTTTCCTCTCCTTTTAATACTTCGCTTGGGGGATATATTCCTGGCTATGCTAACTTTTCGGGAAGAGTTGGTCAAACTCTAAATTTCTCTTGACCACAAGGTTTTCCTTACAATTCACTCTCTTCTACGAGTAATCCATGGCAACCTGGTGCCTCTACAAATCCAGGATATTCTTTTCACACTGCTGGGAGTCCGTCTCATAGTGGGTGGAATTCTCAATCTCCTTCGTGCTTACCATTCCGAGCAACCCTAAATTTTCTAGATCTCTCAAAATTGATGAACGATCCCATCCGAAATAATCCGGCGTGGCCTCCAGTTCCTACCAAAATTCCATCAGATATTCTGAAATTTGAAGGAAAGTATGGGGAAGATCCAGTTGACCATATAACAACATTCCATTTATGGTGTTCATCTAACTCCCTAATTGACAATTCAATCAGGTTGAGATCATTTCAACGCACATTAACTGAAAATGCTCCTAAATGGTGTATAGAGCTTAATGAGGGTTCCTTTGCTTCATTTGGTGAATTGGCTCTTATGTTTTTGAACCATTTTCAGTTGCTTGTTCAGTATGATGTTGGACCTGAGCTATCGGCTAGTTTCCAACAAGATACAACAACTCCCATTTCTAACCATATTTAGGAATGGCGAAGAAGGAAGAGACTCATCAAAGCCTATATTCCTAATGAATTCCTTCTTGAATGGTTTTTAAAATATTTACAACCAGAAATTTCTAAGGATGTATCGCTCTCCGGAGTATTCACTTAAGAATAGGCTATATTTAGATCCCAACAATTAGAACTTATATATTCTCAGTGTAGGATTCTTGAGAAGATTTTTCCTGATGCTCCTCAATCTAAGATTGATTTAGCTAAACTGAAGGAAGTTCCCCATGTCGATGGGATTATTGGATCGATCAATAATAATATCGCTAACCTGCTAAGTCAATTGCAGCAGCTGTCTTTACAAATTACTTCTTTGATTCAGGCATCACTATCAGTTCCTATGCCTTCTCAACCTTCAACTATTAATGTTGTCCAATATTCTCACCCCAAAGGAAATCAACAATCCAATGGGAAGGAAAGGGGACGAGGTAAGAAGAAATATAAGGATGGGAAGGGTAATATGAATAAACCCAGTAATAATATTGGTGAGGGTAAAAAGGAGTCTAAAAAGAAAGTTAATTTTAATTGATATTTTCCCTAAGATTGAGGATGCTCAATGCTTGTTAGTGCAATAGGGTTCTTCTAGCTCCCTGGTAGTTTTAACTAACCCTTTTCCCCAAGGGCAACAAATATTTGTTGGCACGAATGCTAGTATTGGAAACCCCACAGGGGGAAACCAAGAAGGGGAAATCCATTAAATGTATATATGATGATTACTCATGTCAATGTTTCTACAAGATCACATGATTATGGTGAACCAGAATGCTTTAAGTCTAAGGCCACTCCCAATGTTCCAGAGCCATTCCATATTGAGAGGCCCATAGTTGAGTCTATACCTCAGATGTCGAAAGGCTCTGCAAAACATTTGATCGCTAACCCTAATTCCAAGGCTATCGAAAACTATTCGAATGTTGAATATCTAGCACAAAGTCCTTGTGCGATGTCTATGTTAGAGGTACTCCAATGATGTTCATCAGAAAGGAGTGCAATGCTCATTGCAATCGAGGTCATAGATCCAAAAAAACTCTCTTATTGTTACATTTGACATGTCAAATATTAAGAAGAGACGACCTCATCACATGGCTTTTCAAATTAAATCTACATATTCAAGGATCAATATCTTTCGAACTACAGTTGATGAGGGAGATTCCACATGTGTCATGTCCATTGCATGTTGGAAAGTTATCTGATCTCCTCAAGTTGTTCCTTTACCTACTCTCTTGATTGCATTTGATGGTCATTCTCATAGGCTACATGGAACTTTTCCTACCTTTCCCATCTGTGTTGGGGGAAAGGTGTTGAATATAGAGGTGCAAATATTCGATGCAAATTTGGATTATAATCTTGTGTCGGGTCAAAATTGGATTTAGGAAATAAATGCCATTGTATCATCATTATTTTGTATCCTATTCTTTCCCCATGAAGGGAGAATTGTTATTGTTGATCATATGGAGTATTCTATGAAAGAATCCAATGCATCCTTTGATTCCTCCGTTCCCTTGGTGAATAATCCCAAGGAACTTGTTGAGAATTTAGGAGTTAGAATTTATTCCTCATTGATGGGTACATTTGATCATCCTTCTCCTATTTCTCGAATAAATGCCATTTAATCATCCAATACCCCTTCTCGAACAGAGTTCATCATAACTCATTAATTTTTGGATCCTTGGCACTTACCCTCTTCTACCACCACATTAGAAGAAGGGCAAGTGGGTGGAATGGCATATCCTATGTCTACAACTCAAATTGCTTATCAATTTATTGTTAACACTGTAGATTACAATCCTACTCTTCTTTCACTTGAGGAGTTGGATGGAGATGTGGCTCTGGCTTCGACTCTTGACTCTACTTCTTCTATGGAATACCTTGATATTGTTTTACCATCTAAGGAAGTAATCCTAGAAGCAGTGATGGGTATAGACAGTCTATGGGATGATTTGCATCATCGGTCACATTTTCTCCCAGACTTGCTTGAAGTAGATTCAAGTTTGTCTATTCCTTCTTCGAGTGGTGATGTTCACATAGTTTTAGAATATTTTACTCTAGCACAGGTTTTTGTTGAGGAAACATGTCTGTTTTTTCGAAAACTACTCCGATGAACATATCTAGGAATCCCAATATAATCGAGAATGTTTTCATCATAGCTGAATTATCCCCTAAAGAAATTCAAATCTATACTGATCTTTTTAAAGAATTATGTGATGTTTTTTCTTGGTATTATGAGGAAATTCCTAGAATTGATCCATCAATATTCCAACATGAGATCAAGACATACGTGAATGCGAAGCCTATATGGCAAAACCTTCGACCGGTAAACCCTAGGAAAGTGGAAATTATCAAAGTCGAGGTTGAGAAGATGCTCAAGGTGGGTTTTATACACCCCGTCGTGTTGACTGAGTGAGTCTTGAATCCAATCTTGGTTGATAAAAGACAAGGAACGATTCACATATGCATAGACCTTAGAGATTTAAATAAGGCTTGTCCTAAAGATAATTTACCCACGCTGTTTATTAATGACATTATCAATGAATCTATAGAAAATGAGGTTTTCTCCTTCATGGATAGATTCTTGGGTTATAATCAGATTACTATCCATCCTAAAGTTCAGTATAAAATAACTTTTATCTACCCTTGGGGTACTTTTGCATACAAAAAGATGCCTTTTGGCCTTAAAAATGTTGGATCTACTTTTCAACAGGCCGTGTCCTACACTTTCCATGATATCAAACATATCATCAAAGCTTATTTCGATGACCTAGCTGCTCATTCTCGAAAGAGAAGTGATCATCCTCATCATCTTCGTTTGGTTTTTGAGCGATGTCATTTTTATAAAATCTAGATGAATCCAAATAAATGTTTTTTCACTATCACATCTGGTCGATTATTTTGATTCATCGTATCTACTGAAGGGATTTGTGTTGATCCTTTCAAGGTTGAGGCAATACTTTAGTTTCCTCCCCCATCTACCACCTGTCAATTTGAAAGTCTTAAGGAAAAGCCAATTTATTGAGGAGATTTATCGTCAATTATGCTGAGATTACAAAGGGATTTATGTGATTAGTAAAGAAAGGTATTCCTTTTCTATGGGATGAGTTTGCTCAGTGCTCATTCGATACTTTGAAAAAAGAATTGACCTCTACTCCATTACTGGATCCAACATATTAGAATAGGGAATTCCTCTTATATCTCTCTACAACAGAATCAACCATCGGTGTGGTTCTGGTTCAGGAAGACGATGCTCTCCGTGAGGACGCAATTTATTATCTGAGCCAAGGCTCGGTAGGTCCTGAACTACAATATTCTTTGGTAGAGAAATTAACTTTTGTAGTTGTTCATGCTGTCCATCGAATTAGACACTATATTTTGCTTAGAAAAACTTTTGTCTTGGAGGTTGTCAATCCATTTCAGTTTGGTCTCAGTAGGCAAGTGATTGGAGACAAATATAACAGATGGATTGTTATTTTACAAGAATTCGATCTTGAGTTCTTTTTAGCCAAATCTAAGAAATAATTAGTGTTTGTAGAATTAATCTCAGAGTTTCCTTGTGAAGAAGAAATAGTTTATGAGGAATCATTCCCTGATGTGCATATTTTTCTTATTTCTTCACAAGATCCTTGGTATGGATATATTATAATATATCTTCAAACTTTGAATTTTCCCCTCTCATTTTCAAAGGATGAGCAAAGAAAATTGCATCACTTAGAAAAAAGTTATGTTATTATCAGTGACACTTTATATCATCATGGGATTGATTCAATCCTTAGACACTGTTTAACCTTAAAAGAAGCTGATTTAGTGCTGAATGATTTCCATAGTGGAGCTTGTGGTGGTCATCTATTTGGGCTTTCCACAACCCAAAAAATATTGCGTGTAGGGTATTTTTGGCCTTCGATTTCCAAAGATTGTGTTGAATTGTTCAAAAAATGCCATCGTTGTCAGGTTTATACTCAGAATATGCACGTTCATCCAACTCTGCTCTTTCCTTTTATTACCATCAGTCCATTCACAAAGTGGGGCATTGATTTTACAACTCGTAACCTACCTTTAGAAAAGGGTCATAAGTATATTATTGTAGAAGTGGACTACTTTACTAAGTGGGCCGAAACTATGCCCAATGTTGTGAATGATGATGAAACAACAACCTATTTCTTTTCAACCAAGTCATTTCTCATTTCAGTGTTGCAAAGGAGATTGTCACTGACCATGGCAGTCATTTCTAGAAAAAGATGATGGTTGAATTAGATGTCAAGTTGGGTTTCTAGCAGGAGCATTCCTTGCCTTACTATCCTCAGGCCAATGGTCAGGTGGAAGCCGTGAATAAATCCCTGAAAGTTATCCTGTGAAGGACAGTTAATAAGGCTCGATCCAATTTCCATATCATGTTATACCTTGCACTTTGGGCATACCGAATGTTGGTAAAGACCGCTATGGGTTTCACTCCTTTTCAACTAGTTTATGGTTTGGAATTGATCTAAACTGTGGAATTTGAAATTCCTTCTCTTAAACTAGTTGTAGAACTTCTTCCAGACACTTCTAGTCTTGAAGAACATCTCTTTCATTTAGAAAATCTTGACGACCAGGGTCGAGATGTTGCCACAATTAACGAAGCTCATAAAAAGAGAGTGAAATTCTAATATGATAAAGTTGTGTGTCCTAGGGTTTTCTCTAAAGGTGACCTTGTTCTGGTCTATGACAAAGACAGAGACACCTTGGGGGAAGGTAATTTTAAACCCATGTGGTACAGTCCTTTTATCGTTAAAAAGGTCTTAAAAAAGGGAGCTTATGAATTGGTTTATTTTGACAGAAACGAGTTTTTGGAGCCCATAAATGAGCTCTATCTTAAGAAGTATTATGCCTGGATTTTTTCTTAGAATTTGATTAGTTGTAGATATTGTATATATTTGTACATATCTATTTATAGGTTTCATAGTGATATGAATATTTTTGATCTACTTTGATAGGTATCAATGGATGATTTGGTATATCTAGGGTTCGTCGATGGTGCTAGTTGACATACCTGGAATTTGGCTTCTGTGGCTTAGGCGATTTACTATCCATCCGATCACTTGTTGGTTTCAAGAGGCATATGTGTCGGCCCTGCTTCAAATAATGTTTCCGAATATATTGTTGTGGTTAACTTACTATCTAAAGCAATATATCTTGGTATTGATTCGTTAGTAATATAATTGGATTCACAAGTGGTGGTTTCTTATTTAAACAATATATATTGCATGAGAGATCATTATTTATATCACCAATTTTTGAGAGTGTGTTTATTACAAGGATGATTTAATTTTATCACATTTATTCATATTCCATGACCAGAAAACTCATTTGCTGATTCCATAGATAATCAAGCATTAGATTGCCATATTAATCATTCATCACATTAAAAATAAAAATAATCAAACATCATTTGTATATATGATCATCACATCATGAAACCATTTGTATACATATAGAAGTTTTATGTTCAAAATGTTATAAAAAATCGAGAAAAAATGTCCTACAATTAGGGCTTAATCTTAATCATGCCTATCAAAATTTGGACATCTCTAATCTATATCTATGGGTCTGGCCCCAGATGTGCATCTCGGTTGAAGACAATGGAAGTAGCCACCCGTCGAAAGAGCCACACCCAATCTTGTGGTACTCCTACCACGTGTCTCTACATAGCCTCTGGTAGATCCTCTATCCCTGCCATAAGTACCTGGTGCGTCAACCTCTCCAAGTTCCTCTGTACGGTATGGAGGAGTATCTCAGTTTTAGCTGCGGCACTCTTCACGTCTCTTCCACTATGCGTATTCCTATGCAGATCCTTAGGTCTTATTGGTCCCACATCTGTATCATGATCAAATAATTTTATAAGAACCTTTATCTCATGAAAAAAAAATTCAATTCATTATTTTTGAAATCCAAAACAAATAAATAACTTTAAAAAATTAAAAATAATTTTACCAATGGCACCCCATGCAGCATCAGGTGGAAGCACTAAACTGGATCAACTCTAAATTCCATGCCTGCATAGGGTTAGTACTTGACGGCAATGACTTGTTGTTCCCACCAAAGGAAAAAAACGTCATCAAAATTTGTTCTATGGACCTCACCACTCCCTAGTATCTTCATCAGATGAGCCCATCTACCTATACGTGGATCCCTCAGGCTGCTGATGGTAGAGAGAACTTTGGGTTGAAGCCTTGGTAGCCTCTCAAAGAAGAAAGTGCAAAGGATGGTATAATACCCAACATTTTTGGTATTACTCTTTTTTATTGAAGTGAGTTTCTTTTTCAGATTGATTATAATGGATGTACACCAATCAAAGACTGTGATGAGCTAATCAACTACTAGGATCATTGTAACATGCAATGCTTGGTGAAATTAAGTTGAACCTGCTACCCTCACAAGGGTAAAATGGTGAATTTTGAGGGGCATACTCTCCACATTATTTATTGGGATTTGTGTCCCTACCTTCTCATTATTCCCAAGGTAATATATGTGAATATAATCATATACAATGAGGCTTCCTCGGGCCTTCCCTTGTAACTTAACTGGCTCTGCTCTCTGGGAAAGTCCACAGATGAAGTAGGTATATTCTACTTTAATTCACAAGGCCATTTGATCAATCATAAAAGCATGCTATTCTGGATCCTAGTAATTCATAAGCATCTCCAACAACCTTGTGTTGGTTTTCATATTAGGCATTTTGAAAATTTTCAATAATCCACACCATATCAATGGATCCAGTGACAGTGGGTCATTCATTACTTCATTATCTACTACAATATGCTCTCTTTCTTTCCATGCGATAGTCATCCTATAATTCAAGCATTTTTATCCATTAAAATTTATAATTTGAAATTTTTGACTATGCACATGCAGGTTAACTTCATACACAGTCACATATATGGCTTACTCATACGTGAATTCGATATGCCCACCATGTGTACACGTAGAGAAAAAATATAAAAACAAGATTTCTACATAAAATTCTTGAAATATACATAAATTCTTTGAAAGATTAAATTTGAAGAATACCTAGATGTTTGGTAACTGTTTGGGCCAAGAAGTAGGGTGTATTATGGTTGATGGTCTTTTCTATGGAGCTCCTTTCCTTAATTGTTCAAAACACAAATGAGGTAGGTTGAGTCAAATGGTCTATTTATAACTTGTAATTTCAAAAACTTTAAAAAACCAACTTTTATAAAGTTTATGTTCTATTTTTAATAATTTTATAAAATTTGTGACCTTTTAGCTTTGAGTGCAGCGATAGGTTGTCTTTCGGATTAAATTGAAAAGTTTGATATTTTTTTGTACGACTTCGATTCCATGACTATTGACCCATCATGGTAGGTATCGTTTTTCGTCACTAGCATATAGGTTAGGGAAGATCACTTTTCCATTGCATTATGCATTCTACCCTCCATACTGCAATATGTTGCTTGAGGGTCGAACCCATTATGTTATGATTCATAAAACTATTTTCACTCGTCGACTTATAAAATCATGATATGATGTTAAAGCCTTCCTTTACATGGGCTTCCTAGTTAGACCATCGCTGACATATGTTTCCCATGCTGCAAAGATTGAGTAGAATCTGGAGTCCTCTTTAGTCCTAGCATGACTTTTTCTGATGAACCTTCATTCTCATTCTTAATCAATGTCTTTCCGGAGTTATACCCCAGAGTCTCCCACATGTTGATTTGTACTGCTGCATTGCATGTTGACTATTTGTACCTTTTTGGCCTTAAGACGGATTCACTTGGACTTGTGTATAAGCAACTTTTTGACCATGTCTTTTTGCAAAATCAACCTTACAATCACTTAACCTCTACAACTTGACACCTTTTTTGATCCAGGTGGATATTGGTGGCCACCCGCTAATTCCACTTGGATCCCCTCTAGTGCTTCTTACAATTTTTTCAGGTTCCTTAATTATAGCACAATTTACTATTTTTATCAGTTTTTCGGGTCCTAAACTTCCGGAGCCGTTTTGAGGCCCTAAACGACGTTTTTTGGGAAATCTACCGCCAACGATTTTTTTGATAAAAATCGTCTTTTCCGTCGTAGTCCTCGGAGAGATCTTTCCAACGGGCTATCATGCACGTCAAACGGAGATAGTACGACCAATTCGTGACCCCGGGAAGTTGATGTACCAACTTACCCAAAAACAGGGCCCACAATTTGGCGTTTCATCTTCTAGGGTTAGGTTTTGGAATGTGAAGGGTTTTCCATTGTTTCTCAACAATAAATAGGCCTCTGAGCCTCATTGTAAGACAGTTTAGAGGCATGTAGCCACCACATCTCTTCTCAGAGATAAGCTACCATCGCCCTAGCTGGTTTATTTCCATTTCTGTTTGTAAGCATATTTCAGTATTTTACAGTAATGAATTGAGGTATTATTTCCGCTGCATATCTGTCTTTATGGTTATCTCTGTATTTTATTGCGTTCCTGTTTAAATCCAGATCAGTGGTATCAGAGCGATCTGCTTTTCTTCTCTGTTTTTCTTTGCATGTCCCCAACGAGGTCGGGATATAAGGAGTTAGGGCTTGAACTGGTTGAACCTTTGCAAGACCAGCCTCGCAAATCCCGACGGCTTCCCATGGCGGATGAAAAGAAAGACGAGGGGGCAGGAGATCCTATCAAAATCTTGCTCGAAGAAGCCCTCGAGCGACAAAGGAACGCGATGATGGACAACTTTTCCCAAATCCTTCAGCGGCTACCCAAGGGCGACGCATCGGCTTCTAACAGCAACTCTGGAAACGCCACACCATTTAAGGTACAAGTTAATTTTGAAATCCCCATATTCGAGGGTCAGATAGACGCAAATGTCGTCGATAAATGGTTAAATGTGCTAGAGGGTTATTTTTCTGTTCATGATTTTTCCAGTCGGGAAAAGATTATTTTCGCTCTTCTCAAAGCAGCCCCCCACGTCAAGGATTGGTGGGAAACCTACTGCGAGCAGAAGGATGAAAATACAGGCTCACTATTTTCAGTCGCACCGACTTGGGATTCATTCCAAGATGCCATCAAGGAGCAGTACTACCTTGTCGGAAGCTATTAGGATCAATACATAAAGTGGACCATGCTACGGCAGGGAAGGGACCAAGACGTACTAGAGTTTACCAATATTTTCCATACCCTTTGCACAAAGTTGGGTATCAAGGATACAGAGCAGCATTTGGTACTCAAATACCGTGGTTGTCTGCACAAGTACATCGAAGAAGAAATAGAATTCCTGAACATCTCCTCGCCCGGCATGGCATACCGATATGCCATCAAGGTCGAGCAAAAGTTTAAAGAGAAGAAACGAGACTTTGGGTCTGTGAATCCGAAACAAGGGAAAGGTGCCCCCAAACCGCAGAACAAAGGACAAAGCCAAGGCGGGGCGGCCCAAGACAACCTGCCAAAGCTACAAGCAAAGAACAACGCCACGAAGCCGAAAAAGGACACGGGAAAGTGGTGTGAGTTCCATAAGAGCTCCACTCACAACACAAGTGAGTGTCGGGCCAAGTAGTCACTGGTGGCCGAGCTAAAGGTTTCAGAATCAGATGCATGTTCTGACTCTGAGTCAGAACCCGATAAGGGGAATGACAAAGGGAAGCAGATTATCGATGCGGAGCCCAACGCCACCGTTGCCACCACGAAGATCCAGAAGGAGGAACCTGAAGATCCAGAGGAGGAGGAGTGTCTCTTGCACTCCCAGATGTGGGTAAAAGGCTCCCCGCTACAGTTCATTGTCGACAGTGGGAGCCAAAAGAACCTCATTTAGGCAGAGGTCGTGAAACGGCTGGGCTTACCGACCACAGCACATCCACAACCATACACCATTGGGTGGCTGCACCAAGGACGAGATCTTCACGTGAGCCAACAGTGTCGCCTTCCATACAACATCAAGCCCTTCACGGATGAGGTATTGTGTGACATTGCTCCCCTTGAAGTTTGTGATGTGTTATTAGGACAACCATACTTGTGGAAGTGACATGTTGTGTATGAGTCAAGGCCCTGTGCTGTTATTGTTACTTTGGGAAATAAGTTGTCCAGGATACCAGAGGTAGCACCGCCTACCGCCATCTCTTTGGTTACTGCAAAACAATGCAGTAAGCTCATTTCCAAAACCAGGAAGTTTGTTTTCCTGATGATACGCCCTCAAGAAAAGAAGAAGACGGTGGCCACGTCCTCCAGACAGGGCCCCTCCGCACGACAACTACAGATGGACAAGGTCATGGAGGAGTATGAGGACATTTTCACCTCCCCCGCAGGGGTTCCTCTGCATTGTCAGGTCAAGCACTCCATTGATCTGACCCCAGGTTCGCGCTGCCCAATGGACCAATCTATCGGCGCTCTGTTCTAGAGAATGATGAAATCAAGAGGCAGATTCAGGAGCTGCTGCAAAAAGGTCACATCCGTCCGAGTTCATCGCCCTGTGGGAGCCCGGTCGTGCTGGTACAAAAGAAGGATGGGACTTGGAGACTCTGTATTGACTATCGGGCGCTGAACAAGATCATTGTCCGTAATAGGTACCCAATCCCACGGATTGATGACCTCCTGGACCAACTAAAGGGGGCAAAATATTTCAGCAAGATCGATTTGAAGTCAGGATATCACCAGGTACCAATCGAACCCTCTGATGTGTGGAAGACTACCTTCAAATCCAAGGAGGGCCTTTTCGAATGGTTGGTTATGCCTTTCGGATTGACGAATGCTCCTGCAAACTTCATGAGGCTAATGGACGACATCTTGCGGCCATTCACCAACTCATTTGTAGTGGTATACTTGGATGACATCTTGATCTTTAGCAAGACTTGGGAAGAGCACCTCCACCACATCCGACAGGTTCTCGAAACACTGCGACAACACAAGTTATGTGCCAATTTGGAGAAATGCACTTTTGGCATGACCCAGGTTTAGTATCTGGGATAAATTATTGATGAACGGGGGGTGC
Source organism: Pinus tabuliformis (assembly GCA_031772625.1). Classification (NCBI taxonomy): domain Eukaryota; kingdom Viridiplantae; phylum Streptophyta; class Pinopsida; order Pinales; family Pinaceae; genus Pinus; species Pinus tabuliformis. The sequence continues at coordinate 573,422,542 of CM062811.1, read as the reverse complement.
ATGTGGATCCATCCAAGATCCAAGTCATTCGGGATTGGCCATCTCCAACCACTCTGACAGAGCTTCGTAGCTTTCTAGGCCTTGCCAACTTCTACCGCAGGTTCGTGTTGGGATTTTATCATATCACTTGGCCCTTGATTCAGGTCACCAAGGGAGGAGCGAAAGCAAAATTTTTTTGGTCTAAATCTCAACAGAAGGCATTCGCAGAGTTGAAAGATCGACTCTGCACAGCACCAGTTCTTGCATTACCAGACTTTCAACAACCATTTGAGGTCGAGACAGATGCCTCTGACTATGCTATTGGGGCAGTCCTTACTCAACACGGGCATCCAGTGGCATATCACAGTGAGACACTTTCAGACACAGTCTGGAAGTATCCCACTTATGACAAAGATATGTATTCCATTGTGCAGGCCTGCCGACAATGGAAGCATTACATTTTGGGGAAGGAAACGGTCATCCACACAGACCACCGACCCCTGCAATTCATACAGACCCAAGGGAAATTGCAGAATGATCTCCATCAGAAGTGGTCCACATACCTGCAACAGTTCCATTTGAATATCAAGTATAAGAAGGGCAGCACCAATAATGTTGCAGATTGCCTCAGTCGACCACCGATCATGGCGCTAACCACCATGCTCAACTCTTGTGGGCATGAGACTTCTGATTGGCCACTGCTCTACAAAAGCGACCCGGAATTCGGCCACACATACCAGACACTCTTGGAGGGTCAGCATGTTCCAGATTTTCACCTCCAGGACGACCTGTTATGCCACCTAGGTCACCTTTGTGTTCCTTCAAGTGAGCGTGCCAAGATGATCTGGGAAGCACACTATAGTCGGGTCGTTGGGCATTTTGGGGTCGAAAAAACCGTGGTAGTACTGCAGAAATATTTCTATCGGTCGAATCTTCGACAGGATGTCGGGAAGTACATCAGATCATGCACTGCTTGCGCCATTGCCAAACCGACCATCAAGAAGCAAGGCCTCTATACCCCGCTCCCTACCCCTGGTCGACCTTGGGAATCCATCTCCATGGATTACATGTCAGGCCTCCCTTCCACTAGGCATGGAAATGACTGTGTTTTTGTGGTCGTCGACAGGTTCTCGAAGATGGCCATTATGGCGGCCTGCAAGAAGAATATCACAGCAGAAACCACTGCTAAACTCTTCTTTGAACGAGTATGGGTACACTTTGGGATCCCACAGTCTATCATTTCAGATCGAGATAGCAGGTTCCTCTGTACATTTTGGTCTAGCCTCTGGTCGATGCTGGACACCAAACTCACTAAGTCCACAGCTTTCCATCCTCAAACTGATGGCCAGACTGAGGTCGTCAACAGGATGATCGTACACATTCTGCGCATGTACAACTCAAAGCATCCACGCACATGGGACGAGAGCCTCCCCTATGTTCAGCACATCTACAAACGGGCTCTCCACAGCTCGACTGGCCACAGCCCTTTCCAGGTGGGATTGGGATTCCAGCCACTATGTCCCATCAATGTGGCCATGCCATTTGCAGCTACTCACGCAGATTTTGCTCATGTCCAGTCCGAAACAGATAAGGCAAACAGCTTCATTGAGCACATCCAACATATTCGCCAGAAGGTCCATGACATTCTGGAGAAATCAAATGCCAAGTACAAGCAGCGACATGATCAACATCGGGTGCCACACAAGTTTCAAGTGGGCGACAAAGTCTGGTTGCATTTGCAAAAGGAACGCCTTACCGGAGCCTATCAGAAACTCAGACCACTTCGATATGGCCCTTACACCATTACCAAGGCTGTGGGAGATAATGCATTTGAGCTCAGCACTCCCCCATTCCTTGGCCTGCACCCGGTGTTCAATGTCGACCGCCTTCGGCCATACTTTCCACCATTACTAGACACGTCCGACATTGCAGAACAACTCACACCCACAGAGTTAAATCCAGCTTGCATGGAACAAGTTGCAACTGATCGGATCATGGACACACAGATCAAGCACACTCGCTAGCAGAATATCCAACTGTATCGAGTTGTCAAAGCAGGACAACTCCTTCACCAGGGCAAGTGGCTCACCCGGGACCAAGTGCAGCAGAAGTTCCCTCATCTCATGGAGGAACTCAACGTAATGGGGACCATTGCTTCCTAAGGGGGGAGGAATGATCCAGGTGGATATTGGTGGCCACCCGCTAATTCCACTTGGATCCCCTCTAGTGCTTCTTACAGTTTGTTTCAGTTTCCTTAATTATAGCACAATTTACTATTTTTAGTAGTTTTTCGGGTCCTAAACTTCCGGAGCCGTTTTGAGGCCCTAAACGACGTTTTTTGGGAAATCTACCGCTAGCGATTTTTTTGATAAAAATCGTCTTTTCCGTCGTAGTCCTTGGAGAGATCTTTCCAACGGGCTATCATGCACGTCAAACGGAGATAGTACGACCAATTCGCGACCCCGGGAAGTTGATGTACCAACTTACCCAAAAACGGGGCCCACAATTTGGCGTTTCATCTTCTAGGGTTAGGTTTTGGAATGTGAAGGGTTTTCCATTGTTTCTCAACAATAAATAGGCCTCTGAGCCTCATTGTAAGATAGTTCAGAGGCATGTAGCCTCCACATCTCTTCTCAGAGATAAGCTATCATCGCCCTAGCTGGTTTATTTCCATTTCTGTTTGTAAGCATATTTCAGTATTTTACAGTAATGAATTGAGGTATTATTTCCGCTGCATATCTGTCTTTATGGTTATCTCTGTATTTTATTGCGTTCCTGTTTAAATCCGGATCATTTTTCCTATGGAAAGAACATTCCTTTGAGTGTCATTGACCAGTTTCATCACCTTCCATTGAGCATAGTAATGTTCCCCTCCAATAAAGAAGCGTTTCTCTATTTGGACACTCGTTCTTTCCACTCTATCATAGGCATTCTTTAATTCTTTTTCATGTTTTTCCAAATATGAAAAAGACAAAAAAATAATATATTCCAAAAAGAGCGGGAAGGAGACTTTACTTCCATAATTGATTGCAGAAATAGTCGTTTGTGTCACACTTGAACAAAGCACTCAAAATGAGTGTTTCCTCCATTGCGATGGGCTTTAGTTTGACTTAGGAGATCCATAACTTTGTTATTGAGTCAATACTCCTCCGATAGGTTATCTCTTTCAATCATATGGAGAGTTTGTTTATGCCTCCTGCATGAAAAACTTATAAAAAGTTATCATATGTTGTCATGCAGTCTCATTTGAGTCATGTTTTTATTCAAAGGAAGTAAAACTGAGTCATCTTTTCTGCGGTGTCTCTTGACTCATATTCAGTCGGCCATACCTGGTTTGTGAGAGTTATGTTCATTATCAAATTAGCTATTTGGTCCTTTACTCGTGCTAGTTTGAGAAGGTCCCCATTAACTTATTGCTAGTGAGTTTGCTCTTATCGACTTTGACACATTGCTCTGAGAGTAGGCCTAGAGCTACATCCTAGCCCTATTTCAATCATTCATTGGTGACCTTGTGCTCAACATCGACAAGTATTATGGGAATTTGACTGAGTGTTTTCCCTTTTGTTCGGCGCCAGCTTACATTATCACACATTGGGATTTGTGTAGTACCTTGGTTTCCATTTGACCCTATTGGTGGATTTCTTGCCTCTATATCAACTTTCATTATTGGTTGGTTCATAGGGTCTCTGTCATGCGCTAGCCACATCTTGTGTACTCCGAAAACGTGCTTCGGTATGGTTACTTCATCTTTCTTCATTCAATTCCTTCCACATTATTAGCCTGTGGGTTACACTTGTTGAGCGATAAAAAGGGTCTTTTTAACCTCTATTTACCCTACATTAATTCTCAATCTAGGTACGATTTTTTATCTCAAGAGTGTACTCAATCTGAGGCAGTCACTTGTTCAAGAGTAACGCTTGCAGTATAGTGCTTACAAAAGTAAATGAATGCTGGAAACGAAATCTAATTGTAATGGCAAGAAACTTAAAATGCTTTGTAACTAGATAATTCACTCAAGAAACTACAGCAATCATCAGTTAAGGATGCAGTAATGATAACTCTTTGCCCTGTAAACTAATGTAAATGAAAATCAATTAAAGGCAAGACCTCCAATCTGAGAACTTAGACAGCAGTAGTCAATGTTCATTACAGTTGTAGATCTTTCTATCCACACCAAAGCAAATACAGGAAATAACGATTCAATTAGAAGAAAAGGAACAACAACTAATCTATTGAAAAGATCGAACAACAAAGTTTAATGTATAAGAATGAATTAAGCAGCAATCTTAACCAAAAGGATTTGAATAGAAATCTTTAACTTATAAAAGAATTGAGCAACAATCTAAGAAAGGAATAGCAAACCAAAATAGATCTATAGAAATTTAATAGCAAACTTAATCAAATGTAAACCCACAGTGACTATAGAATCAATAATCTTATTCTAGCATATAGAATATTAACCTAGAACGATAATATAATGAACAACAATCACAGTTGTAAGTAAACTGTAGCTAAATGAATAGCAATACCAATCGGTAAATGAACAACAATACCAATCTTTAAATGAACAACAATATCAATCTATAAGTGAACAACAATATCCGAATTAGACAGTGTGATATTATTTCAAAATGAATAGCATAACATTTTCAATTGCAAATAATAATCTTGCTATCCAATTACTAATTCGATATAACAGAGCAATTCAACGAAATGTTCAGAAACAAAAGATTACTGAATAAATCAAGTTAAGGAAATGGAAAGGAAATCAAACCACACACGACTGTAATCGAAAAATAATGATACAAGAAGCAAGTGATCCACTAGGGTCAGGCCCTTAGCCACTAGGGAAGCACTGCTGTGGTTACTCCAGGATCAGAAGATGGAACAACAACGAAGTTATATATTAATCATAAATGACAGAGTTACAATGATCGCTCTTCAAAGAGAGTCGATGATCGAAGTTAAGTTTACAACAATAAGTTCTACAAATTAACAACAAAATCTGCCCCCGGACTACTAGCGCTGTCCCTTTTTATAATGGCTAGGTGGATGTATAAAAAATACAGATAAGTATTGAAGTAGTGATCCCTAAGGATCAAAGGATCCTGAGGGATTCGCCATATCAATGTTCTCCAATTTATTGTTTTGTCCTCTTGTGCTGATACCACGTTTCTTCTTCCTTTTCCTGGTCGATGCGCTCTGATCTTGATTTCCTCGTCTGGATGCGGTTTCCTGTCAAAGGGATAGCAATTTTTTCTACTTTGTCTTTTCCTCCAGAATAGTGATTTTCCATTTTCTTCACTTTCTGCATAGAAAAAGACAATAATTAATCATTTTACATCAATCACAAATCTCCTTAATTCTATCATAATCCTTTAACATATTACCATCTTAGAATCTAAAGAAGTTTTGATTTAAAGGAAAGGATAAAGAAATAGATGGAAAATACATACCTTTTCCAATGCTCAACACACCCCCCTGCTTACCCTTTTCCATGACCTCATGAAAACATTGTAATTGACATGCAAGGCAGTTAGGGAATAGGCTGGAGAACGATTTTCATGTAGTGGTCTAAAACCATGATTTCTAGCTAAAACTTAAAAAATATGCCTTGTCTGGCCTTCAGGAAATTCATATAGGGCTCTATACCCTGGTGCAGGATACCAGATGATTGGTCTTTGAAACCAAAAACCTAACCAATGTGGGCCGTCTCTCAATATGAGGTCACTATAGGCAACCAGGTGATCAGCAGCTAGCTTAAAATTTTCATAATTGAATGGATCTTGGTCTAGAACATTTCGATTAGAAGTCTTGTATCAGAGTTTAGCTACTGCTATGGCAAGGCCTTTGATGGCTACGAAGTATTCTACCCCTTGCTGGACAACTGCTGTGTGAATGGGTCCCAATGTCTGGATCACACCCTGCTTTCTCATTAAGCTTCTATGCTTATTCCACAGTTGTAATGGGTTTCTAGGTTCACCCCTTACCCACAGATCTAACCCGTTCTCCTATCTCTGGAAGGTATTGTGGGCTTTCAGCCACTTTATCTGGTTAACAACAAAAGAGATGAATTCCTAAAGCTGGATATCACCCACAAAAGGGTTAGGGTTCTCTTCCTTTTCACCATCCAACACAAGATTATGCAAATAAAACGCACATAGCAATCGTTGGACTTTCACCCCATAATGCTTATAGCAATTTATGAAATCATCAATAGTTTTTAACTCTATAGGCACTCCTGCCTTGACAACTTTAATTTTTAATTGTAAGTGCCTTTCCATAAAAAACAAAGCATAATTTTTGGCAGGTGCCCTATAGGCTAGAACATCAGTATCTAGAGAACATAAGGTATCCATTTGACTCATAACTATGTCTAGTCTATTGGTTACCTTTTTAACCTTATCCTCTGCCCTATGCCATCTATCGAAGGCCTCGCTCTCTGATGCATTGATGTTCTTTACTTGCTGCTGTAACTTTTGATACTTCTCCTAAGGAACCGTTTCCTCTGTGAGCTTTTCTATCATTTATTGGGCGTGTGCCAGATCTTTTGAAGTCTCACTATCCTTGAATCATTGTCCATCATAAGATTTTTGGGTTGGAGATCTACCTGGATCTCCTTATTGTGACATCGGGTTCCTATAGTTTGTGTTTCCTTCTCATGAATTGTCTGGTCAGTCGTGATATTAGAGGACAATGCCTTTGTCTAGACCTCCTTATTATAGACTGGTGTGCTTTCTGTTTAGGCCTCTGCGTTTGTAATAGCTGCATGCTGTTCCTTTCTATCCTGGATGATAATGGGTTCGGTTTGAGTCCTTTTGGTCTTATTTTTATGGGGTTTCACTTGGGTGGCTGCACACTTTGCTCCAAGGGTTCTTTTTGAGATTTTCCCCATTTTTAGGACCCTTATTTGTTGTCTGAGTTGTTTAATTACATTTAGCAGTCTCTGTTGTTCCTTTCGCAACTTTTTGATTTCATTTGTTTTCTTCAAAGGAACAATTGTTTCTTTTCTTGGGCCTGGGATTTTTTCTTCAAGGATTGTACCCTTGCCCTGGCTTATTTTCATGTTTTCTACTTGGAACACTTCTTCAGTGTTCTTCTCCTTATGATCAAGTTTTTCAGGGGAGGAAGCCTTGGTTTGATCTGCTGTTTCCCAGGTGATTTCAGCTTGTACTTCTTCTTTGTCATTCATTTCTTTGGATACACTCTTATTGTCAGCAGAGTGTTCCTGGGATTGTCCTTCTTCTTCTTCCCCATCACTCATCTCCTCAGATGCAATCTTACTATGAGCATAGTTTTCCTGTGATTGTCCTGCCTCGATATCAGGGTTGAGTGGGCTTTGGGGCTAGACATACTCACCCATATTGGCCAAAATTTGGGCCAATTCATTTTCTTGCAGAGGATTTTGTAATGGGATTTCGCTGGGTGGTTCTACTTCCTCCCATTCTTCTTGGCCGGAGTTCTCAGTTTCCTCTTCCAGTTCCTCTTCTTCATTTTCTTCTAATTCTTCTTCTTCATTTTCCCCTCCTTCAAGTTGTGGGGGTTGCTCATCCTCTGAGTCATGTATTTCTACTGGCTGGATACTGTTTTCTTGGGGATTTCCCAACATTCCTCTACTTCTCCCCAATCTGATGGATTGTCTTCGTTTCTGCGGTCTAATTGATGTGATAGCAATGTTTTTTCATTTTGGGGTTGGCAAGGCCAATCCCCCATCTATGGAGAAAACCAATTCTTCCCAACTACTTTGCTGTTGGGCGAGATTGTAATTGACTGTTAGCTAAATTAAACCGTGATGAATCACTACTGATTCTACATGATGAGATTTTCTTATACTTCGGGCAACATCATGCAATAAAAAATTTAAGTAAGCGGGCAAATTCACAACAAATTTTTGTTTTAATACAACTAATAGTTTGAGATGGCTAGTCTTACCACATCTTTTCGGCCATCGCAAGTGATGTAGCTTTGCACAATTCTGGCTAATTCTACCCAAGGCTCTCCCAGCGTTGCCGGTAGGACTCCTCTTCCTTTGACAATAAGGCTCTGTCCTTCGTCCCAGAAGATGGTTATAGCGTCTTGGAGTCTCATTTTTTCAGGGTCCACACTGGTCCAATAGCTGGCAATCTCGATACTTCAACAATTATCACATCTGTTACTGTTAATTGCCTCCTCCTCACCATGGAATGATATTACCTGCAAATTCTTCAGAAATTGAATGGCCACCGTCTCGTTAGACTGCTGTAGCCAGTTAAGGTAGGCAATCTGCCCTGCTCTTACTAAGATTTCGCGTGCAACATCAAAGATCATTAACATCTGCAGTTCACTGTGTATTGATCTGCCTCCCATTTTCTTCAAGCTTAGCACACTGTTAATTTTTCCAGAGCAAAATCACAGAGGTGACGATGGAACAACAAGCTGTTTAAGCTTTTAGCTCACTATTAATTTTTACAGAGTAAAAACATAGAAATGACGATGGAATAGCAAGTTTTGCATAATGGGAAATACAATATCGTTAAACTTGCTATTCCTGAGGTTTGATGGAGTCATAATACCTCCAAATAAGGAGTTAAAATGTATGGCAGTGTATTATGGAGGTCACCTGCGCCCCTTGAAATGTGATAGGTCGTCCTTAGCCAGCAAATAAAGGAGCAACATGCTGGACTGCAGTCATACAGTAAAATAAAGGAACGACTTATAGATCCATGACATGTTTACAAAAATCGGTGGATAACTGAAATCGATGATTATGATGGAAATCATGAATAAATATGGAAATTCCATGAAATGATGCGAAAAATAGAGGACAACTTGACATAAGTAAAAGTTCTTATGCGGTCATTATCCACTTTAACCATTAAGATTGATTTACAATTGATTTTTCATGTATAGAAGGTTCGAAAGGGTTATATAACATAATATCATTTGAAATCAATCTAAAGATATAAGAAAAATGGTTTATAATGACTATTGGTGTATGAAAAGTATGACTTCAATACCATCAACAGAGCTCTGTTGCCCACATGTGTCCATAACCTTGAAAGAGTTGCTTGTTTCACCCTTGGAATCATAATCCTTTGTGTATGCCTAGGAAAGTGTTGTGCGATGTCAAAATGGAGGTCATTGTGCTGGCTTGGTAACCAGATGAATCACAATGCCATTTACCAGGAAGGAGTGAAAGGTAGGCAGGCTGGCTCATGATGAGACCTCCTCTTCCAAGGAATTTTTTATTTTTTTGATATGCCCCTTGGATCATATCCTTGGTGTGGTGGCCATAGTGGGAATGCCACTTGACTTGCTTCCTTATGATCATGGTAAGCTGGCTCTTGATGAGACACCCTATCCTTCATCTGACAAATCATGTTAGTAATCACACAGATATATATTTTTCTTTTTTCTTTCCTTTTCTTTTATATAGCACTTTCCTATTTATATACAGAGGGTGGCTCAAAAATCCTTAAGAGTAGGGATAGTGGAACAACAAAAAAATGAAAGTGTTGTTCCTTCGGAAAGGAAAAACAAAAAAAAAGTGTTGTTCCTTTGGAAAGGAACAAAAAAAATGCGAAAGTGTTGTTCCTTTGGAAAGGAATAGCTGAAAACGAGAGTGTTGTTCCTTCAGAAAGGAACAACAAAAATGCAGAAATGTTGTTCTTTCGGAAAGTAACAGCAAAAAGCAAAAGTGTTGTTTCTTCGAAAAGGAACATCAAAGAATGTGAAAGTGTTGTTATTTCGAAAAGGAACAATAGAATGTGAAAGTGTTGTTCCTTCGGAAAGGAACAACAAAAAATGAAAGTGTTGTTCCTTCAGAAAGGAACAACAAAAGACGAAAGTGTTGTTCCTTCAGAAAGGAACAACAAAAAGGCGAAAATGCTATTCCTTCGGAAAGGAATAGCAAAATGCAAAAGTGTTTTTCCTTTGGAAAAGAACAACAAAAGAAGAAAGTGTTGTTACTTCGGAAAGGAACAACAAAAAGGCGGAAATGATGTTCCTTTGAAAAGGAACAACAAAATGCAAAAGTGTTTTTCCTTTGGAAAGGAACAACAAAACGATGGAAATGTTATTCCTTCGGAAAGAAACAACAAAAATGAAAATAAATGCAGGAATGCAAAAATATGTACAAGAAGTAGTTTATACAAGCAGAAAAGAAAAAATTATGTACAAAGTTTAAAAACAATGAATTTATTTAGTGAACCAATGCTAAGGAAGGATTATTTTCCTCAGCAAGAATCTACGTATCAGAATCTTCCCGGAGCTGTTGGTAAAAGGATTCCTGAGTATGCGGTTTATGGTACAGTTACACTCGGTGGCCATTTTCTTTAAAGGTATGTCTAGATCTATCAATAGTAGTCAAAGTAATGGTGCCATTGTCATGCAATTTTTGGATTTCATATGGTCCAAGCCATTGAGTCTGAAGTTTCCTCGGAAAATCCTGAAACCTAGAGTCATATAGGAGTGCCCAATCTCCTTCGTGGAAGATTTTCTTTTTTATCAGGGCATTGGCCATTTTACTCTCTACTGTTGGATTAATGCAGTGTGTTGAAGAGTCGAGAGCCTAATTTCATCTAGCTCATTAATTTGCTGTAATCTGCTAGTTTGGGCCTCATTTAAATCTAGACCGATTTCCTGTGCTATTCTTAATGTTTGTATTTCGAACTCTATTAGAATGATGGGCTCTTTTCCAAATACTAGGTAATATGGTGAATAACTGGTGGTGTTTCTCCATGTTGTTCGGTATGCCCACAAGGCCTCCAACAATCTTGAAGCCGAATCACGCCTATGTGATGCAATGGTTTTTTGTCAATATTGCCTCTATCACTTTATTCGTGCTCTCTACTTGGCCATTTTCCTGTGGGTGATACGGAGTGGTAATTTTGTGTTGAATGTGATAATTTTTTAATGTTGCAACGACTTTATTACCTACAAACTGTGGTCCTACATCCATGATTATGTCCCTTGGGAGGCCATATCGCACAAATATTTGGAACGGGAAATGAATCACAGAGTTCTCTGTAGCTCTTGGAAGTGCCTCTGCTTCAACCCATTTGGTAACATACTCTGTTGCTACTAAAATATATGTTTTCTGATTTGATGATGGGTTGATCAGACCAACAAAATCGAGTGCCCATCGCTCAGATAGTTCAATTACTAATTGTGGGTTTAAAGGCATTTTGTCGGACTGTCCAGGGCGTCTTGCTCTCTGGCAACGGTCACAGGCTTTAACAAATTTCTTAGCATCTTTAAAGATTGTGGGCCAGTAATAACCTGTTTGCAAAACATCGTGACCAGTCCTTTGATCTGCAAAATTTCTGCCACATGGTCCGTCATGACAAGCTTTCAGAATGTCAAATATTTCGTCTTCACAGACGCATCTTCCGATGTGCATATCTGCTCCTGTATGAAATAGGTAGCCCCCAATCCAAGAAAATTGGGTACTATGTTGCACAATCTGTTTTCATTCATTGGGGGTTAGATTCTTTGGTAATTTTCCTACTGCTAAATAATTTGCAACATCAACATACCAAGGTGTCTTGACAGTAACAACAAACAAATGCTCATCTGGGAATTGATCTTTGACTGTTGCTGTTTCAACTGGCTTCAGCATTCGTGAGAGAAATTCAACTACAAGATTCTCTTTTCCCAATCGATCTTTTATTGTGATGTCAAATTCCTGCAGTAAAATCAACCATCTTGTTACCCTACCATTTGTAATTGGTTTATTTTCTAAATATTTTATGGCAGAGTGATCTCTATATAAAACAACAGGATAACCAGTGATATAATGCCTAAATTTATTTACAACATGCATTACAAGTAAAAACTCTTTTTTAGTAACAATATAGTTTAGCTCAGTAGGAGAAAAAATTCTTGCTAATATAATAAATTGCATATGGCTTTTTGTCTTCTTCCTACCCAAGGACTGCTCCAATAGCTGTGTCTGAAGCATCGGATGAAATTTGAAATGGCAGGTCCCAATTTGGGCCTCTGAGCACTGGGGCTATTGGCACAAGCTTTTTCAAATCCTAAAAAGCACGGTCGCATTTATATGTCCAAACAAAAGCAACATTCCCTGTCAGTGCGCATAGAGGTGCAACTATTTGAGAAAAATATTCTATGAATCTCCTATAATAACTAGAAAATCCTAGAAAACTATGTACCTCTGTCTGTGTGGTAGGAGTAGGTATTAACAAAATTATTTGAATTTTGGTTTGATCTACCTATATTCCAGCCGCTGAGATATAATGACCTAGGATGAGTCCTTGGGTCATCCTCATATAACACTTTTCATGACTCAAGCAGAGCTTGGTGGCGATACATCGTTGCAGCACCTTAACAATGTGTCTAGTGCTGGCTCGAAATCATCTCCGTATGGTGTGAAATCATCCATGTATACTTCAAGCCCTTCATTTATTTAATCTGAAAATATGCTGAGGATGGCCCTCTAAAATGTGGTAGGGGCATTGCATAGGCCAAAGGGTAGGACTCTGTAGGCAAATTTTCCCCAAGGATAGGTAAAAGAAGTTTTGTCCTGGTCTTCAGGGGCAATCTAAATTTGATTGTATCCACTGAAGCCATACAAGAAAGAAAATAATTTCTTTCCTACTAATGTGTCTAATACCTTATCAATGAATGGAAGGGGAAAGTGGTATTTCTGTGTTGCTTTGTTTAATTCTCTGTAATCTACACAAATCCTCCACTTTCCATTCTTCTTTGGCACCACTACTAGTGGAGAGACCCACCTGCTATTGGAGATTGGATAAATAAAGTTTACATCCAAAAGTTTTTGTAATCCAACTTTCACAATATCTTTCAGATGAGGAATGAGTCTTCGTTGGGGTTGGCGAATGGGTATAACATCCTTTTCTATATAAATGTGGTGCGTACATAGCTGGGGATCGATTCCCTTCATGTCTAGATAATCCCATGCAAAAGGTTACTTATATTTCCTCAGTAGTTGGACCAGCTTTTCTTCTTGTTCAGGAGTCAGGTTTTTGTTAACGTTCAAGGTTTTTCCTAGCTCAATCTCGATAGTTTTGCTATTTGAAACAGAGGTAGTGGGTATTGTTTGATCATGAGGGTCTTTGAGAGGATCTTCTTCTAGCTCATTGTCAAATGCTACCTCTATCATGTGACATTGTAGATGGGATCTAGATTCTGATTGGTTAATGACGTTGTTAATAACATCATCCTCTGTTTGATATTTAAAATCGAGGGCATCTTCTATAGTTAATGGGGACCTAATTTTTTTTGTGAGGTATGGTATAGGCTGTTTGTTAGTTTTTATTATTGTTACACTTGGATGGGATGGAGGGTATAGAGCTAGGTTCTTGATATTGCTCCCTCTACTTATAGTCATACTGCCTTGTCGGCAGCCAATGTAAGCATCAACAGTCGCAAGCCAAGGTCTACCTAAGATTAACGGATGTCCATCAAGTCGGTTTTTTGGGTTGATTATCAGAAAGTCGACAGGATATTCCCAAGAATCTACGGATACCATTACATCGTTAAGTGTACCTTCTGGTCTAACCAATGATTGGTCAGCCAATTCCAATAAGGCGGAGGATGGTTCCACTAATGTGATGCCCAGTTTTTGACAAGTGGTGGTTGTTAAAATATTAATTGCAGACCCTAAATCAACTAGGGCATTTGAAAATGTTTGTCCATTGATTTTCACTTTCACTATAGGATTCCCTAGGTCTTCATATTTGACAAGTGCTTCTCTTCTTGATAACAGATCAGATAGGGTGCCAACTACTTGGACTGTTGGGTTATTTGTTATTATCCTCCTTGGATTTTTTATACATAACTCTTTGATGGTTTTTTCATATATTGGGATATCTTGGATAGCTTGGAGGAGTGGGATTTTTATATACAAATTCTTTAGTTCTCCTAAAATATCAAAGTCATGATGTTCAATAGGGCGCAGTATGATTAATCGTTCTAGGAATGGGGGAGAAGATGTGGTTGCTTGGTCATGAGTTTGTTGTCCGACCACATCTTCTTCTTGTAATGGTTGTTCTGTGGGTAACTGATTTTCAACTTGAGCATGTTTATCTCCCTCAGTTTCTATAATATGCCTAGCCCTTAATTGAAGGTCGTTGCAATCCATTTGATCGGTTTCTAGCTCTGGTGTTTCGATTATTTGAACAGATTGAAATAGTCTATTATTTGGGTTTGGGTTGGGTTGGGTTGGGAGTTGCAGTCTTAAGTTGGACTGGGGATTTTTTTGTAATGTATATGGCGCTGGCAGTCTAGGTTGAGGGAGTGGGATGGTTCCAGTTGGCTGATTCATCGGTCTCTGCCAGTTTGTCTGCTAGGCTTGACTTTGCGAAGTGGGAGGAGACCATTGTATTGGATATGCATTGTTTTGCCAATATGGTGGAGAGTAGGGAAAATTTGGCTAATTAGGTTGGTTTATTTGGTTTGGCCAGGATGATGTAGGAAATGGTTGTTGTGACTAGTTTGAAAAGGGTGGTTGACTTTTCCACATTGTATTATATTGTTGAGCATGATATTGCAGAGGTTGGAAAGAAGAAGATGGATCAGAGGACATACTTGGTTGTCGTGGCTTCCGTTGACAGCGTTGATTGAGTGGGTACACTGGTTTTGATTCTTCTTCCGCTTCCTGGTACACTGCTTTCAAACCCGGGAGTGACAGGCAGTTATTTGTGGAGTGGTATTTTGTACAAATAGCGTAGACTTGAACTACATCCAGTGGGTAATCTTTATGGCTGTGTTTCTTTCTACATCTATGGCAAAATATTGCCACATTTTTATTTGCTTCTGTTTTTTTCTGTTTCACTTGCATAATATCAAGCTGTGTTGTCAGAGTCCCCAATATATCAGTTTTGAAATTCTCCAGTAAATTCCCGATTTCTGCACGGGTTACTCCTCCACCAGAGATCTTGTTGTCCCTTGTGAGCATGTCACGTTCCGCTGGTTTTAGCCTTGTACTGCCTCGTGAACTCCTGATGCACAAATCAATAATGTCAGCAAAATTTTCTTGATAGATGTCACCTTTTCCCATAATATTTAGTGTTTCAACCCATTGTTCCTTCATGCCTTTAATTAATGTCATTTTTAATACATTGTCAGGTAAGGGTAATGATGCATAAGGCGATCTCTGAAGATTATACTGAAAGTATTCAAGGTACTCTTCTAGTGTCTCATTAGGTCTAGCTACCATCTGACATATTTCATCCTTTAATTCTCTAGACCTACAATAATCCTGATATTTTTTTAGGAAAGAACCTTTCATCTGATCCCAGTCGTTTATAAAACCTCCACCTAACCCCATAAACCATCGTAAAGCAACCCCTTTTAGTGTGGAAGGAAATAATTTCAACTTTTGGTGATCGGTGGTATAGTTGTACCCCCTGCATAGCACATCAAATTCAAACAAAAATGTGTCTGGATATTCCAATGTTAGGCCATGGAATGTAGGAATACGTTGGAGAGGAATGGCCTTCATAGGTGCATTAGCTATAGTATCTACAATGGGATATTACAGTGTGGAGGTTTGGGGAGTTTGTTGGTTCTAGGCCATTCGGTCAAATATGTGCCAATATCCTTTTGGGATTTCCAGGAGTGTATTCCTAGGCTGGTTAGAAGGAGTAGGAGTAGCCCTAACAAGAGTGGCCTTAACAACACTTCCTTTGTCTGGGATGATGAGCATTCCTTGTTGAACTAATGTTTGGGGGGATATTAGCTTTTCAGGTTCTTCATCCTTCTTCTCAATGATTTTGATAGCACTTCCCTTATCTGGGCTGCTTAGTGGCTGAACTATTCCAAGAGGAGATCTTGGTTCTTCGGTTTCCCCTGTTTCTCCTCCTCCTTCACAGAGATTACTAAGGATCCCTTCTTGTAACAATTTTGGGCTAGGATTCTCAATTTCTTGAAAATATTGCTCCTTTTTTTGGTTGTGTACCTCAGCAAAGGCTACAAATGGTGATTTTGTGGCCCGAAGGGAACTAGTAGGTTGTCTAGAAGCAAATTTTCTAGGGCCTACTGATGGCTAAGATTCTACTTTTTAAAGGATTTCGTCTATAAAGGTCGATCAACCAAGGGTCACCAGTCCCTTAGCTTTATCAGGTTTGGGTAGTGGTTTAGGATTCTTTTCAAGCTTTTTCTGCTTAGTCATGCACACAAATCAAATACTTATTTCTACCCATGATAATCAACAAATCTACAGGAAAATGGGCGGGGGAGTAGGGCTGTTACATACTCCGTACGCAGGTTCTTACTTTTCGTTTTTAAAACCCAATTCTTCTAGCAGGTGCTTACACTACTCTCTTTTCAAAAGAAACAAATGACTACACTCTCCCCGACAAGGACGCCAAAATGTTGAGTGATAAAAAGGGTACTTTTAACCTCTATTTACCCTACATTAATTATCAATCTAGGTGTGATTTTTTATCTCAAGAGTTTACTTAGTCTGAGGTGGTCACTTGTTCTAGTGTAATGCTTGTAGTATAGCGCTTACAAAAGTAAATGAATGCTGGAAACGAAATCTAATTGTAATGGAAAGAAACTTAAAAGTCTTTATAACTAGATCATTCACTCAAGAAACTACAACAATCATCAGTCAAGGATGCAGTAATGATAACTCTTTCCGCTGTAAACTGATGTAAATGAAAATCAATCAAAGACAAGACTTCCAATCCAAGAACTTAGACAACAGTAGTCAATGTTCGTTACAGTTGTAGATCTTTCTATCCACACCAAAGCAAATACTGGAAATAACAATTCAATTAGCAAAAAAGGAATATCAACTAATCTATTGAAAAGATTGAACAACAAAGCTTAATCTATAGGAATGAATTAAGTAGCAATCTTAACCAAAAGGATTTGAACAACAATCTTTAACTAATAAAGGAATTGAGTAGCAATCTAAGAAAGGAACAACAAACCAAAATAGATCTACAGAAATTGAACAACAAACTTAATCAAATGTAAACACACAATGACTATAGAATCAATAATCTTATTCTAGCATACAAAGTATTCACCACAGTTATAAAGGAACGGCAATTGAAATGATAATGGAACAGTAATCTAATGAACAACAATCACAATTGTAAGTAAACAGTAGCTAAATGAACAACAATACGAATCGGTAAATGAACAACAATATCAATCTGTAAATGAACAACAATATCAATCTATAAATGAACAGCAATATCCGAATTAGACAGTGCGATATTATTTCAGAATGAACAACATAACATTTTCAGTTGCAAATAATAATCTTGCTTTCCAATTACTGATTTGATATAATAGAGCAATTCAATGAAATTTTTAGAAATAGAAGATTATTGAATAAAGCAAGTTAAGGAAATGCAAAGGAAATTAAACCACGCGCGACTGTAATCGGAAAATAATGATACAAGAAGCAGGTGATCCACTAGGGCTAGGCCCTTAGCCACCAGGGAAGCACTGTTGCGGTTATTCCAGGATCAGAAGACGGAACAAGAACGAAGTTATATATTAATCATAAATGATAGAGTTATAGCGATCGCTCTTCAAAGAGAGTCGATGATCAAAGTTAAGTTTACAACAATAAGTTCTAGAAATTAACAACAAAATCTGCCCCCTGGGCTACCAGTGTTATCCCTTTTATAATGGCTAGGCGGAAGTATCAAAAATATAGATAAGTATTGAAGCAGCTATCCATCAGGATCAAAGGATCCTGAGGGATTCACCATATCTTTGATCTCCAAATTATCGTTTTTTCCTCTTCCACTGATATCGTGTTTCTTCTTCCTTTTCCTGGTCCATGCACTCCGATCTTGATTTCCTCATCTGGATGTGGTTTCTTGTCAAAGGGACAATAGCTGGTTCTACTTTGTCTTTTCCTATGGAAGAGTGATTTTCCATTTTCTTCACTTTTCGCATAGAAAAAGACAATAATTAATCATTTTACATCAATCACAAATCTCCTTAATTCTATCATAATCCTTTAACATATTACCATATTAGAATGTAAAGAAGTTATGATTTAAAGGAAAAGATAAAGAAATAGATGGAAAATACATACCTTTTCCAATGCTCAAAAACACTCACACTGGATTGATGTAGAATTCCTTAATGCCTTCCTTCCAGGAGATATTTTCCCATCGACTCTGATGCATTGCTCTGGGAATCAGATCTAGAGTCTTTTTTTTAGTACCTTAGGGTTTGCAATCATTAGTGGCAGACTCCTTCTCTATCAATAGTGAGAATACATCAATGTCTCTTGATTGATAGATTCTCTCAAGTGTTAAACTTCAACTCATTTATTCGCACTTGTTAAATTGTACTAGGGTACCTTGACTCTCATCATCATTATTGGTGAGTTGTCTTGCATTTGTTAATGGTATACATCAATGACTGGTAATCAAACAATTTCTCACATGGAAAAATTTAACTCATCTATTCCCATAGTGTAGAAATGTACCATGTCAGTCAGTGAAGACCGCGAGTTGCATCAAAATTTCATGTTTCACATGGAAGTCCCTCCAGTTTACTGCCAATGACACCATCCACCTTATATGTTGCAGTTCATCACAACAACATCCTATATGTTGGCACCCAAGTTGCATACAAAATCATTATTCCAGTTTTTGACTTGGTACTTTTGAGGATCAGTTATGTGACTTCAGTGATCAGATATCTACTTCAACGTCATTGATTAGTTCTTTTATATGTGATATTGTGACATGGCCTTGATATGTACTTTTACTGCTATGATCAGATGATCCACTATGTATTTATCAGTTTCCTTTGTACTTATATACATATTGGATCCTCTCCACAATTGATATACAGACATGGTCTACTATCTATGAGCATGGGTATGCCCACCTCAGACGTGAGCTTTCTTTCTGATCTCTTCCACTAGTTTGGCAGGCTAGAATATGGTGATCTCCTTCCAAGTCATTGCATGATTATTTTTATACACTTAATACATTTTTGCCATCATGTACCCCTTATGACCTCATATATTAGGGGGCATATATTATAGCATCATTTACAACCTTTTCATAGTTGATGCTGTGATTAATGGCTTTGGGCAGCCCTTTCCCTTTAGAATTGGTCCAATTATTAAAAAACATTATTTTAAATTCCATACGCGACTTTACCCTTCAAAATATGTGTGCACACACGGGTTCAACTATACCCAACCTACATATATGATTTAAACTATGAAAAAAATATAAAATCCCTATTTTTTGGGTGGGGTTTACGGGTTACACTGGAAGCCTACCTACAGGAGCCAGTGGCCTAATTGTATCCCAACTAAAATAACTGTTTTGAGGTGATATAAATACACCTCATGGGGTAGGCCTAAGGGGAGAGGGAGATATGATACTAACATTATATCTTACTTGTCCCTGATCAAGTCTAATTTATCCCCGTGCCTCCTGCACTTCTAGTTATAGGAAACCCCTCTTTCCTCATTATCATGTCCATATCCTTTATATGAAATCCATGTGTATGCATTTGGAAGAGGATTGTTGAGGCTTGGGATGGATGGATCCGATGAAAGGTTTTGCTTGGAGTCATGGAAGAATCTGGTTGTATTCTTCCACATTCTTTTGCAGTCGTCAATAAAGAAGCTCTTTCTTGGTTTTGATGTTATGATATTAATGCTTTAATTCATGTTTTAATCTAACTTATGTATGATTTCATGTTTTCTACTTATATTCTTATATGATCTAACATCTATATCATTAAGATGATTTCAACTACTGCTGGTATATGTGGTTTTATTGAATGAGTTGTAGGTTTTGAAGCATTGGAAGAGGTAGAAGGTTTGGACCCTACAGGAATGACCTCAAATGTAGGACCTTAGGGTAATACTCATTCTTTCTACTTTAGTAGTTTAAGTATTAAGATTGATTTCATGTTTTCTTCTTATTGGTGTATGCCCTCTCCTCTATTGGGGTGCTCAACCCATGCCCTAGGGTGTATTATTCATGTAACAATTTACATTGTTAGAATCAAGATGACAAGCCTTATGTTTTGGTCTTGGTTTTGAAAAAATCTAAAGATTTTAATTTTTGGACCTATCTTGAGCCACCTTTTATTTCTGGGCCTTTCTCAAGCCAATTGGATCATGTGGTCTTGTTGGTTGCATGTCACTGCGTGTGTTTCTAAATTGTGATTTCTATTCTATAGAATAGTAAAGGAAATTTGTAATCTCCTGATTTTAATTTTATTTCATTAGTAGTAGAAAATTTCTATTAATTTCTGTACGGGATCAGAGTAGAAATCGCACTAGAAACTAATCAATATATATTATCCTTCAGATATTTTGATTTGCAGATTAAATGAAGTAGTTTTCTTCCATGCAGGAAAATGTCTTTCAACAAATTGAGAATGGAGTATTCCCTCAAGGGAACCTTGAATTTCATAACTTGGAAGGATAGGATGCAAGTTGTAATTGATGATAATGGAGTGTTGGAGTACACCAAAACTAACATTGCAAAATGGCAGTATCAGACGCATAACAGTTAGCCCAATGGAAGAAGGATTTCGCAAAATCTAGGAGGATCATCCTTGAGGGTGTGAGAGACCAAATAGTCTCAAATTTACATGGTAAGCAGACTCCATTTCCTATGTGGAAGCCTCTCAATAGTATATTCAGAAATAATAGTGACCCCACGAAATTGGCATTGAGGGACAAGCATAGAAACATCCAATTGCAGAAAAATGAAACCATCCACATTCACCTCTCCAGATTCACTCAGTGTCAAGATGAGCTTGGAGGAGTTGGATAAAATATTCGATCTTCAGAGCTAGGGAGCCTATGTCTCCTATGCCTTCCTAAATCTTGGCATGGCTATGAGGACTCTGTAAATGGAATGAAAAGATTACCAAATTGGGAGAGACTTTGGTCTGATTTGGTGCAAGAATAAATTCAAAGGAACAATTGATATGGAGTAACATCCAAAGTTGAGGAGGAAGAGGAATTTTCTCTAGTTGGCAAACGAAATAATGATAATGGAATGATGGCCGAAGGTGAGGCCGAGTCCAGCCATAATAAAGGCAAGAAGAAGGACCTCAAAAAATAAAATAAAAATTCACTACCATGAATATGGACATTATCCAATCAAGTGTCTGCATAGGAAATTCAGAAAGGAGTGTGAAGCAAGAGCATGAGGAGATGCCTTGGCATCTCAATTCAAACTAGATTTTACCCTCCTTTCTTGCATGGCAAGCATAATAATAAGGAGTGAGTGGTATCTAGATTTAGGTGCCTCATTCCATATGACAGGATACAAATAATTCTTCAGTAGCCTATAGGAGAAGGATCTCCATATGCACATAGAAATTGGGGATGAAGAGATGTACAATACCAAAGGAATTAGTATCGTAACCTTTAAGAGGGAATTGGGCTCCCATCTTCATCTGAAATATGTCATGTATGTACTGGGCTAAAGAAGAATTTGATCTCTGTAGCAATATTGGAGGATAGAGGCTATGATGTTATTTTCAGTATGGGGAAAGCCTTTATGAGACATTCGAATACCAGGTAGGTGAAAAAAATTGGGGTTTGGGTGAAGAATATCTACAAACCTGAGGTTGAACCTTATGCTACACTGAGTAGCAAGGTATAAAATGTGTAAATTCAAGATGTTGGAGAACTCTAGCACAGGTGCATGAGACACGTACACCACGAAGCCTTAAAAATCATGCAACATATTACCACGGGTCTCCTGAAATGTAGCCTTGACTCGCATGATGTCTACAAGGGGTGCACATTGGAGAAAAATGTTAAATCCACATTCTGGGGCTGAGATATTAGAGCTGAAGAAATATTGGAGTGAGTCCACTCTGATGTATGTGGAACATTTTGTATAGCCTTTATAGCAAAACGCAGGTATTATGTAATTTTTTATGATGACTTTTTAAGAAAATGTTGGATCTTTTTCATGTTGGAGAAGAATGAAGTGTTCTCAAAATTTGTTGAATTCAAAGCATTGGCTAAAAAGGAGAGGTAAAAAATTCAAAGCCCTGAGAGGTGGTAATGGAGGCAAATATGTATCTAACAAATTCAAGGAGTTTTGTGTCAAAGAGGATATTAGAATAGAATTGATAGCACCCCATAAACCACAACAAAATGGGGTGGATGAATGGAAGAACATAAGAATAGTGGGAGCAGCAAGAGTCATGTTTCATGATCATGGGTTGTCATTACATCTATGGATAGAAGCATGAAATAATGTTGTTTATTTTCAGAATAGGAGCCCTCATAGAATAATTGGGATGATCACACTCGAAGAAGCTTTCTTTGGGAGGAAGCTATATGTATCTCATTTTCAAATTTTTGGAGCTACTTTGAATTATCATGCATCCAAGGATAGAAAGAATAAACTTAGAAATATAAATGAGTTAGGAGTCTTTGTAGGATACACAAAGAAACCACATAACTATAGGATGTATTTTACCTCCAGTTCAGAATAGTGAGGAGAGATATCAAATTTGATGAGGAGAAGGCTATGAGATGCTCTCTAGAGTAAGAGTTTGGTATCCTACCATAGGAGGAGCTTCTAGCTCCCAAGGAGGAGCTTCATATAGATCTTCGAGATGTTTTACAGCAGCCATAGGTGGAGAAGTAGACAAAAGGCAGAGTGGAGGCACCCACTCAACCATAATCTTCCAAAGAGGGGAGGAAGAGTACTAGAGAAGCTGATAAATTGTTATAGTGTGCACAAGAGCATGTGGTATCTCCTACATCTTAGCATAGGTAGAAGAGGTCACCAGACAGGTACACTAGGTATATGGCTCTCACGAAAAAAATAATTGAGTAAGAGCCTTATTCATTGAGGAAGAAGTTTCTCAATCAGTGTGGGTTGATGCCATGATGGAGGAGTATGACTCCATCATGAAAAAAAATGTATGGGATGTGGTGCCGAGACCAAAGAACAATTGAGTGATTCTTTCTAGGTGGATCTACAAAGTGAAGCATATAGGTGATGGGGGCAACGAGAAGTACAAGGACAAATTTTTGGCCAAAGGCTTCTCGCAGGTAGAAGCAGTGGACTATAATGAAATTTTTTCCCTAGTGGAAAGATATTCCTTGATCAGGACCATTATAGCATTAGCTACATAGATGGGGTGGAGGACCTATTAGATGGATGTAAAGACTGCGTTTCTCAATGGTGTTGTTGAGGAATAAATTTACATAGAGAAGCGAGATGGATTTGAAACATATGACAAGGAGACATGTGCTTGTAGACTTAGGAGAGCCTTGTATGGTCTCAAACAGGAGCCTCGAGTATGGTACACTCATATTGATATATAGTTCATTGGATATGACTTCACAAAAAATGAAGCATATTCCAATCTCTATCACATTGTGGTAAATGGAAAGTTTATTATCTTGGTATTATATGTTGATGACTTGATACTTATAGGGAATGAGTAGTTGATCTAATCTTTCAAAGAAGACCTTGCAAGATAATTCAAGATGGAAGGCATAGGCTTGACACATTACTTCCTTGGGCTAGAAGTATAACAAGGTGATGGTGAGTTGTTTGTGATTAAGGGGAAGTTTTCCTCTGAGATACTTCAGATATTTCACTTGGAGAACTAAAAGCCTATGGACACTCCTTTGGTTGCAAATAGGAGGAAGAAGAGTACTTCCTTAGGATAGGCATTAGAATCTACCATCTACAAACAACTTGTGGGATCCTTGATGTACTTGAACACAAGGCCCAACATATGCTATGCAGTGAATGAGTTGAGTCAAGCCATGGTGAAGCCTACCACGTTGTATTGGAGGGAAACAAAGCATGTGCTGAGGTACCTTAGAGGCACAACCAAGTATGACTTATGGTATAGGAGGAAATAGGGAGTGAATATCTAAGGCTTCATCTATGCAGATTGGGTAGGGATTCCATCAGATATGAAAAATATTTCAGGTGCTATACTTAGTGTTGGGTCTATAATTATTCCCTGGTATAGCAGGAAACATAGGTTTGTGGCACTTAGCTCAGCAGAGGTTGAATACATGGCTGTAAGTCAAGCAACATGTGAGCCTGTATGGATGAGGAAAATACTTGTGGGTCTTTTGAGTCATAAGATGGATCCGAAAAAGATTTATTGTGATAATTAGAGTTGTATTAAACTCTATGAGAATCCAACATTTCATGATAGGTCTAAGCACATTGATATCAGGTACCATCACTTGTGGGATTGTGTGTAGAGGAGAAATATGATGCTACGACACATTACAACTGAGGAGTAGGATGCATATATCTTAACAAAATAATTTTCAAGAGGAAAATTCGAATTTCACATGTGCAGGATAGGGGTGGTGTAAAATCCTTTTCTTGCTAACATGGAGTGTTAGAAATTCTAGCAAGAAAATCTAAATTTCACTTGTGCCTTAATCAAATCTAGTAATTTGATTTCCCACATCAACGGATTGACTTGGATTGAAGTTAACTTGTGTGAAATGGAATTTTATACTAGTTTACTTCGTAAATTCCAGTTATATTCTAGAAGTAGAGTTGTACATGTATTGATTGCTAAAATTTAGCAATCTACTTCAGTTATTTTCAGTTTGACTCAGTTAACTAAGCTCAAGTCCCTATCTGAGTTAGTTGAATGTTAGTTGAGTAGTAGAATTTTTGTTAACTCATTGATCTCTCACTTAAGCTAGTCCTTTAGCTAAAAATAGCCCAAACATTCATGGGATTTGAATTTACTAGCTGGAGTGTAGGAAGAGGGAAAATGTAACTCCCAATTGTATATTAGTTGAGTGTATAGGCTTGGCATTGAAGAATGTGAATCATTCCTAAGGAATTACACAATAAAATAGGAAAAATTCCTATATTTTAGGAGCTAATTTCCTCCAGGATTGTACAAGGAGATAGGAGAAATTTGGGGCCTTGAATTGGCTAGGTGTTAGCCATAGTAGGACAATCAATAGGAGAGTAGGTTTATAGTGCAGGTTGTGCTTCTGGATCGAAGCAAGACATTGAAATATTTTCCCATTCTCATATTATTAATTAAAAACAACGGAGGGTTTTTCCCAGTTGGTTCCCCTATAAAATCATTGTGTTCTTGTGGTTTTCATGGTTTCATGTCATTGTACATGTTTCTAAATTGTTATTTCCATTCTATGTAATAGTAGAGGAAATTTGTAATCTCTTGATTTCAGTTTGATTTCATTTGTAGTAGAAAATTTCTATTAATTTATACAGAAAAATCAAACAAAAAGTAGATGATAAGTAGGCACATAGATACACAAGGAAAAGAATAGGGATGGATTCCCAAAATCTAAAATAACTTATAGAGGAAAAACAAGTGAGCATAAATTGTTGAAGATTCAAAATTGATTTGTAGGGATGGATCATAAAAAATTTCAACATAAAAGAAAAGGTCCCACGGAGAGGATTGACACATATAATTTAATTGTCACATAATTCATATTAATACTTTATTTGATTATACATTTTCATCTTGTTATGAGGTGACTACAAATTTTTATTTTCATTTGTTTCTTTTTTTTTCTTTATATATATCAAGTTAATATTATTTAAGATGAATAATGAAATTTTTTATTTATGGTGACATTACAATATTTTTTTACATTCTTTTAGGAGGGCCAAACAAGAACACACTTGGCCATGGTGGTGAAGAGAGAAATTATAGGTGAGACCAAGGTGGTAGATATGAACCAAAGAAGAAGGTTGTGAGCTTTAGTAGAATATAGTTTATCAAGTGAGTGGTGGTTACACGATCATGTGGGATATAAACAGAGGCGGTTAGGCCAGAATGGGAAGGGGAGATGGATAATGAACCAAGAAGTAGTAGGAGAGAAAATCTAGAGATGGGAAAAATAAGAGAGAAATAAATGAGAAATTCCCACCTAGATATACAATGCCAAGAACGAGAATGGGTGACCAAAAGCTAAAAAAACTTACAGAGGAAAGAGAAGTGAGCATAATTGTTGTGGATCCAAAAGTGAGTTGTATGGAAGGATAATGAAAAATACAAACTTGAAAATTAGGGTCCCATAGAAGGGATTAACAAATATATTTTAAATGTCACGTATTTCAAATTAAGACAATTGAATTATAAATTTTCCTCTTATTAGGAAGTAACTAAATTTTTTCACTTTCAATTGTTGTTTTTCTCTCTATATATATCAAGTTGATTTTTTTTTTGTAGGTTAATATTGTATTGCCTCAAAGGGTCACATAAACCAATTATATCACACAACCAACTAACTTAACCATGTTTTTTAGTAGGTGGTCTCAATATGCCCCGTAGGAAACCAAATAATTTTTACCACCTACCAATTGAATAAGTTGTACACAATTCTAATAGTTTTAACAACTTTAGCATGATTAAAGTATCTACTGTCGAAAAATAAATAAATAAAATACAAGCTAACATCCAGGAATCAAGAATTTGAGGAGGTGACATGAGTTGTATCTTTGGCACTAGATACTAGAGGACATGAGTGAGCAAGATCACATGGGAGGTGGTGCTCTATATGTGAAACCTAGCATCCATTATTTATAAACACAACTGATGATTTCTCTTGACACTTTTGGAATTTCCAAACATGCAAACATATTATATCTTTATTTCTATTTTTTTCTTTAAGATTGTTTAGTGATTTAATTGATCTTAAATTACTTACGTCATTATTGATTAGGGCTAGTAAGTTGATGAACTGTAAGTGCATTGTATGTGCTAGAAGCCTTTTATTCTAAATTAAATTGATTTACCGAAATATAAATTGTAAATTAAATTAATTTATTAATTATTTATTCCTAGAAAATAAGATTATCTCTACAATGATGATCACACTCTTTGCTTTCAAATAAGACTACTTCGACTTGTAAGATTCCACACTTTGCTTTAAAATATAAATCTCACACTTGTATAAATGAAAATTCATACTTTTCTTAAATGGAATTCACAGTCTGTTGTATAAAAGAAAACTGATTTCACTTAAGAAATCTCATGTCTAAAGAAAATCACACATCTGCATGAATAATAATCACACTTGCATGAAAAATGAACTAAAACAAAATTTTGGTTAAAACACACTAACACTTAGTTCAATTAAAGATCTCACATGCTTGAATTTAACAACTAATCCTATAAATTTATCTACTATCTAAGATGAAATTCCGTGTGAAACTAGATCACTGGTACTAAGTTTTATCCATGTCCATGCAAAATATGAACAATAACAATTATTAGCACAATGATTTTAACTTAAATTTGAAAAAAATTGAAAACATGAATACTCGATTCAATAAACAGAAATCTAAGAGAATATAAGGCTAATAGCTAACTATTAAAACAAACCAAGAATATTTATTGTCTGGAGGGGCCATCCAAGAGAAGCAGGAAATCACTATTTTATTTATCAAGCACTTTAACCATGCATCGAGAAAATGAGGCGATTCTTTTTTAAAATAGTGTATCAAATAACAAATCTTAAGTCTCACTATCACGTTCACTGTCACTTAACAACCTATTCATTTCTACTGAGGGGAAAATTTATAAAGCTCCTAGATATAAATTGTTCAGAGCTATACACCTAATCCCTATCAACAAAAACCAAATTTAACTTGAAAATATAATATTTCATAATTCGCTCATGATTTTCTATTATCAAAGAAAATCATGAGGCATGGATCTCGCTCTCGCTCGCCTGTTGCCAATTATGGAGGTTGAATTTTCCTTTAACCACATTTCTATGACATGTTTGCATCGATCTGGTTCATGAGAATAGGATGAAATCATTGAGTGATTCAATTGCCACCTATCCACATATTTCACTTCCTAGTTGGCACCTTGGAACCTATCAAACCATGGACTTGGCTGCAAAATCATGTATTAGTTGTAGAATCATCATAATTTGGTAGTTGAGGTAAACATGAAACTAAATAATAAGTAACATTATCAATTTACGAAACACAAGAAAATTTGTATACTTTTCAAGTCATAATTCTTCTGATTTGATGCCCAATGTGTGATTATGAAGGTAAAAAAGAAATAGATAGAGCGGAAAAGGGTGTCTAAAAGAAGAAATTGTGAGGCTCAACAAATACCCTACCCTCAAAAGCCTTCAATTTCTGGTATAGTGATATGATGTTAAGATACCACTTCCTCCTTCCCTTAGTATAACCAGTGTTAGGAACAAAGATTGTCACATTTCCCATTCATTGACCAAATTTTTGTTTTTTTTTTGTTTACTACAACAGTACTATTTCCTTCCCATGTTTTATGGTATTACATTGTGAATTATAACATGTTTTGAATTTTCAAGTGAAAAAATTCTATCCCTTTACCATACTCAGGCCCATTACATGAGTTTTAGACTTTAGCCTTGGCTTTGGTGTAAGAGTTAGGTGGTTTCATTTCTAAGTTGGATACACTTACAACCTAAGGTTGAAATAACTCACCCGTGAATTTTCCTCCAATATATATATAAGAGGCAACATATAGGATTTCTATCATCATACCATTGTATATATTCTCCCTAAATGTTGCTTGACCCATGCATAAGTCCTATTATTCCACATTACACCAAATTAGCTACATATAATGCTACTCATTACTTACCTTTTGTGTAAGGGGTAAATAAGACTCTCAATTGAACTCTTCTTAATATGGTATATAACTTAACACTTATGACACACTATTGTGTCCAAATAAGAAATCCCATGCCTTTACATATTGTTTCTCATATTTAAACAACATAGAAGGTAGGGGAAGACTTCATCTAATTGATAATACCTATTGTATATATGGATTTCATAGTGAACCATAGTTATGAACTATATGGGTTACTTAATGATGTGGCTTCACATTTCCCCTATCGTATTATTCCATTGATACCTCTAAATCATTCTAAGAGTTAGAGAATCTTATGGATATGGAGTTCAAGGTTAACGAAGGTATTTATGCGATTAGAGTGCTCCTCTTTGACTTATTACCCATTATTGTTATTTAATAATTCTATACACCATTCTACATAACTCTCTCGAAGCCCTTGATTATTTTATGTATACAATAATTTAGTCATAAAGACATGTATAGGACTATAACGCTTTTATTTAGTATTCCAGCGTTCTCCATTCCACATACACAATATGATGTAGGGTTACCCCCGCTTACACCCACAGTATGCATCTACAATGCATAAGCACATTAGCCCCAGGAGTTTTAACCCACAGATGAGTCAGAATCTTCAACCATCAATGGTTAAGGCCCCCTTTAATAGTCTCATACGGAATGATTTATAGACTAAAAAAATTCTAATCATTAATCCACATTTTCCTTTATATCAGAACTCAATCGCCCTGCTTAAACCTTCATTAACCTCTTATTAACCCATAATCCACATATATACCAAACCCGACACTTTCCTTTTTTATATCAGACTTAACCACAAAGCCTTTTATATCACGCTATATTTCTACTATAATCCATTTATAATAGAAATAACCACAAACACGCAATAACTTACCTTTTTCGCCTTGGTACAACCTATGCATAGATATCAATGCTACACTTTATCGCAATCGCTAATCGCTATTTTTCATCTCTACAGTCACATTAACACATGACTCCATTTCCTCTAATATGCGATTAACATAACAGACTTCAAATAACTTAAAGCCATAGCTCAATACTTTATCGGGTCCGCTCCATCGCTCATCGCCTTACTTCCCCACTGATATAGCTCCATTTAACATTTGCGATCTGACTTAATCTCTGCCATCGATCTTCCTCCATTAGATCGACAACTGATATCCTTTCGTGTTCACCAAACTAGTCTGACAATCCTCCACCATTGATATACACTTAGTAGATCCAACGGTCCATGATGTTTTCGGGTGAATAAGAAGTATGGGGAATAACAGCCCGATAAGCGGTTTCCCTCTCTCTCCTCACTACTACCTGTCACGATTTGTATGGAATCGGGGCCAATGAGAGAGATACCACTTACGGCCTTCACCTCGCCCGAAATCCACTTATGTGTATAAGCTCACCTTTCTTCGTTAAAGTCCACCGATTCAATGTTTTAGCACTGCTCCATGCAACATTATCTGGATTTTTGATCTATGAGATCCAACAGTCACTATGCATCACATGTGCACTTCTTTGCTCTTCTCTTTGCTTATGGATTACGCTATTCTTCAGCATTTTCTCTGTGGTTCAGGTTTCTCCAAAGGTTCTCGTCCTTCTACCATTCTACTATGCACTCTCTCCTGAGCTTGCCTTCTACGAATTCTCTCATCATAGTATCTTCAGAGATTCACCCTGATCATTCAATTGGATTCAAAGACCCACTATGATTCCTCTGAATCATTCTCCTCCTTTGTGTATTTATTCAGAACTCTGCCTGCAACCTCTGTTATAGAACCTACAAATTCACACATAAATCAATCACTAAATACTCGATTCACACACTTACACAGTTAGGAAATAAACCTCTATATATATAAGTATAAACAAATGATTACATATCAAGACCTCTGTCTCACACAGACCTGATCTTCAATATCAGTGGCCTCCTCCCTTACCTCGCCTGTAGGCTTACATTTATACTAGAAAGGTTCTATTGAACTAATTTTGGTTCAAATCCTAGATCTACTAAACTAACTCCTAGATGTCCTCTATGTCCACTTCTAACTTCAATTAATTCCTAAGAACTCTTTCTAGTTCCTCAAATCATGAAACTACCTTTACAATTATAATTGACTTCTAACTCTGTTGTCATTATTAACCACTCATGTTCTCTTTTATTCAAGAGCATTTAAAAACATCCTCACACATCTAATTAATTCCTATTCTAATCACTTAAAAGCCTAAATATTACATTAATCTGAGAATTAGGAAACCAACTTCCTTAAAACACATGACCCCCCTATGTGTATTAAAATACAATGATTTTCCTTGGGTTGAATGCTCCTACATCAGACTCCCAAAGTAGAAAATATTCATGATCTTCTAATCATGTGTCTTCATGTGTTGATAGAAAACCTCGAGTGTCCCAAACTTTAGTTTGTAAGTATCTAAAAGCTCTGCACCTTTGTTACTGCTGTATGTCCATTATTTTCTGTTTCATCTTCCTGTCCTTGTCAATCAGGTCGAAATTCTGATTGATCATGTTTCCTCCTACTATCATTTTCCTCCCTATGGTCTGTTTTATCATTAGCTGCCATAATTCATCAATCTCCATCTTCAGTACATCCATGGATTGGTCTGTACTTTGCCACTTACTTCTGCCCCTTTCTCTTTGCTTCAGGTTGTTGTTGTCCACCAACTCTTCAATCTATTGTTCTTTTTCTTGGATTTGTCGAATGTTATCACTTACTCTTACTCGTTCTGCGCCTATTCTGATTGCCTCCCTTTCATCCTTACCCTCTTTCATGATTATTTGTGTCTACACTGAATCATGATTGTCTAGCATTTTCTCCAGTAATTGAGCATCTATGTTCCATGGATTAAATTCTTCCACAAAATCTTCTTCTTTCATCTTTATTTGGCTACTCATCTATGCCAAATTTCCTCCAGCATCTACAACAAAACCTGCACTCACAAAACATTTGTTAAAATAAAAGACGTATGGCTTCTATGCCTTATCTTCTTTTGGCAACAATTAGTTTTCTACTCTATTTCTTTCTCCTTTGTCATCACATCAGTATGTTGTTCTAAATTCTCAAAAGAATTCATGAGATTGTCAACTAGTCTCTCCCCCACATCATCTGCTCTAATGATGTCTTCCTACTCTTATCCACTGTAGTGAACTTCTTCTTCTGCAATCACATTGTCATACTCTGAATTTTCCAGCAAATATTCCAGCAATGCAATTTTTCTGTGATACTTCATTAGTACTTCATCATCACTTATAATTCCTGCATTTATAAACAAATTATCAATTTGAAAATCACAAGGTTCAACAATATCAACTGTTGCTTCACATATCAACTCTTCAAACTAAATTTCATCTCCTTCTTTCACAAGAAATTCTTCTTGTGTTGTCACAGTTTCAAATATCAATGCATTATTAAGTTCTTGCTATTGCAATAAATCACTTCTTCTATCATTTAAGAGACATTCTCCATCCTCCTTTACTTTAGATTTTTTATCTTCTGAAAGATACTCTTCCATACTTCTAACGATTTCAAAATATTTCTCATCTTCTACAAAACACTCCTTTGTTAGTGTTCCTTCTCCCAAGGTTAAATCCTTTGCATAGGGTTCTTCCTTCTTAACATCTTTTAGTAGATGTCCTTCTTTCTTACTAACTGTCTCAACAGTTTCCATGGCTATTTCAGCGAACATTGTGTCTTCTTCAAGTTTTCCTTTAATCTCTTGTTTCTTACCTTCTCCAACAGCTATCCTTGTCTCACCATCTGCATTAATATCCTCCTTCATTTGTTCTGCATCCATAGACAAACTATCAGTCTTAAAAACATAAGACCTTTTGGTCCCACTTGATGTTTCAGCCATCATATCTCCTTACTGTTCTAAATCCTTCATATGATTCAGAAATTATTTGATGGTCTCCTCTTCAATCTCCTCAAGCCCTTCACTTGGTTGCTTAACCTATGTATCTCATCTTCTTCCATAATAGAATTTAGATTCTTCTTGTCGTCTTCCTCCTTTATGAAAATATCAGCAAATTGTCCTTCTTTACATGTTTCACCTGCAAACATACACAAATTGTCAGATTTAAAACCAGTCTTCACTTAAAGTTTCAGTCTTCAAGTCTTCATCTTCTCTCAGAACTTCACCCTATTCTACTTCACAAATGGACACTTCCATTTTCATCTCAATTTCCTTGATTTTTTCCCTCAGCCACTTTACTTGCTTTTGTTGTAGCCTTCTCTGCATCTCATGCCACTTCACTAGCTTCTTCCTCAAGACCCAACCTATTCTCTGGCTTTCCTCAAGTATTCTCCTTAATGCATTGAGTTGTTCTTTTAACTCTGCAATCTCTTTTTCAATTTCCTCTTGATTCATCCTCTTGCCATTTGCCTTAACATCCTCATTATTCATCTTTCTTCTACTCTAGTCTTCCTGAGAACCTCTGCTATGACTATCAGTGGCCATATTCTTCTCCTTTCTCTTAAGGAGCTCCTCACTCACTCACTATGAGTTGCATTAAAGCCTCTGCAACAACAAGTCCTCCTTGTTGCAACTTACCTCACCAAGTTTTCCTCTGTGCTTGGCCTTTTGGCAAGCATTTGGTTCTCTATCTCTGGAACCTCCTTTGAGCAATTCTCTCTGCTCCTTCTAGGCTTCAACTTTTCTGCACTTCTGAAGAACATAATTGTCCTCTTGTATTTCAATCACAATGAAATACTTGGTTCCGACCACTTCTTCTTTCACTTAGAAAGTCTTACCAGCTTCTTCATCCCTTAGCAATTCTACCCACATCCTTTGTGGAATTTCATTTGTGAGTTGCAACACTACCTCTGTAGTAACAAGTCTCCTTATTGCTACATATGCTCTACTAAGCTTCTCTCCTCTAAGCTTAGTCTCTTAGCATTTCTCTGGTTCTTTCCTTTGGAACCAATTCAAGCACTCCTTTCTCTAGATGTTGCAACCTTCTCACCTTCTTATGCTGTCACCTACATATCAATGTTACTCAAACCAAAGATCATTCCCAAGCTTTCAAAAGCTTGCTTCTCAGTTTCCTTTTGAGAATACTCTTATCCTCTTTGTCCAACCTTCAATTGGATTCTTCAGGTTCACATTTGAGTGAATCTCCACTTTCCTCAAGGAACAACATCACAGTGTTTTCCTTATGCTGCTACCTGTGCATTAGTGTAAAAACACACATTCTCCAATCAAATCAAAATAGAACATATCACCTCACCTTCAAGATCTCTGCATGATCTTGTTCCACCATTCCACCTATACCTTCAATGGATTATCCTTTATTTCTTGCATCTGCAAGTTCTGCTACACATCACCTCTGTGTGCCTACTTTCTGTCAGATTAGAATATGATCCTTCCTTGCCTGCATAAACATCTTAAAACATAACTTTGTTCTCAATTCTTTCACATAGAATTTCTTTGTTCTGTTTTAACACCAATTGTTTCAATTACAATTCTGCTCTGATACCAAATGATGTAGGGTTACCCCCGCTTACACCCACAGTATGCATCTACAATGCATACGCACATTACTCCCAGGAATTTTAACTCACAAATGAGTCAAAATCTTCAACCATCAATGGTTAAGGCCCCCTTTAATAGTCTCATGCGGAATGATTTATAGAATAAACAAAGTGTAATCATTAATCCACCTTTTCCTTTATATCAGAACTCAATCACCCCCCCAAACCTTTATTAACCTCTTATTAACCCATAAACCGCATATATACCAAACCCCACACTTTCCTTTGTTTTATTGGACTTAACCACAAAACCTTCTATATCGCGCTATATTTCTACTATAATCCGTTTATAATAGAAATAACCAAAAACATGCAATAACTTAACTTTTTCACCTTGGTACAGCCTTTGCACAGATATCGATGCTACACTTTATCACAATTGCTAATCGCTATTTTTCATCTCTGTGGTCACATTAACACACGACTCCATCTCCTCCGATATGTGACTAACATAACGGACTTCACATAACTTAAAGCCAAAGCTCAATACTTTATCGAGTCCGCTCCATCGCTCATCACCTTACTTCCCCACCAATATAACTCCATTTAACATTTGTGATCTGACTTAATCTTCGCCGTTGATCTTCTACCATCATATCGATGGCTGATATCATTTCCTATTCACCAAACTAGTCCGACAATCCTCCACCATTGATCCACACTTAGTAGATCCAACGGTCCACGATGTTTTTGGGTGAACAAGAAGTACGGGGAATAACCGCCCTATAAGCATTTTCCCACTCTCTCCTCACTACTACGTGTCATAATTTGTATGGAATCGTGGCCAACGAGCGAAACACCACTTACCGCCTTCACCTCCCCTGAAATCCACTTATGTGTATAAGCATGCCTTTCTTCATTAAATTCCACCAATTCGATGTTTTAGCACTGCTCCATGGAACATGATCTGGACCATTGATCTATGAGATCCAACAGTTGCTGTGCATCACCTTTGCACTTCTATGCTCTTCTCTTTGCTTATGGATTACACTATTCTTCAGTGTTTTCTCTGTGGTTCAGGTTTCTCCAAAGGTTCTCGTCCTTCTACCATTCTACTGTGCACTCTCTCTTGAGCTTGCCTTCCAGAAATTTTCTCATCGCAGTCTCTTTAGAGCTTCACTCTGATCATTCAATTGGATTCAAAGACCCACTATGATTCCTCTAAATCATTCTCCTCCTCTATGTATTTCTTCAGAACTCTACCTGCAACCTCTGTTACAGAACCTACGAATTCACACATAAATCAATCATTGAATACTCGATTTTCACACTTACATAGTTAGGAAATAAACCTCTGTATATATAATTATAAACAAATGATTACATATCAAGACCTCTATCTCACACTGGCTTGTTCATCAATATCAATGGCCTCCTCCCTTATCCTGCCTGTAGGCTTACATTTATACAAGAAAGGTTCTGCTGAGCCAATTCTAGTTCAAATCATAGATCTACTCAACTGACTTCTATATGTCCTCTATCTCCACTTCTAACTTCAATTAATTCCTAAGAACTCTCTCTAGTTCCTCGAATCATGAAAGTATCTTTAGAGTTATAATTGAATTCTAACTCTCTTGTCATTATTAACCACTCATGTTCTCCTTTATTCGAGAGAATTTACAAACATCCTCAGACATCTAATTAATTCCTATTCTAATCACTTACAAGCCTAAATATTACATTAATTTGACACTTAGGAAACCAACTTCCTTAAAACACATGACCTCCCTATGTCTACTAAAATACAATGATTTTCCTTGGGTTGAATGCTCCTGCATCACAATACCCCTTCCTAACATGTCCCTCCTAGGTTGGATGACTTAGTGGCAATCACATGGGCCTCATGGTTTTGGTACGAAGTCTGATGAATGATTGTGATGTGTGTTAATGATCTAATGGTGCTTGTATTGTCCTTGGAAATGCCAACTCTTTTTCATTTTGCCTCCTCATTCCACATGGTTCATTTCTTCCATCTCCCTAGTGTTATCGCTATAAGATGCTAATATTTCATGTCGAAATCAACTTGCAAGTAGTGAACTCTCACCAAATGTTGGTTCTAAATCACTAATAAGAGAATTTCTAGTATGTATTGGTTTTCACTTGAAATTGGTTTCTTATTATACTTCATTCCATATATATTCCTTTGTTTAGAAGTTCGGTTTAATGTAAGGGCTTTAATTTCTAGTGAATTTTAGTTTACGCCTAGAATGGATGCATACTCTCTACGCTATAGTAGATTTTATGGTTTTCTTTTGTTCTTTGCCTTGTATCCTTGAAGATGATATTAGGACAGAACTGAGCACTGGTTGCACCCTTTGTCGTTCCCCCATCATTCACAGCAGTGGTAACTTCCCTTTACCTATGAATATAACTTATTTTCAGTTACAAATGGATAAGGGTTAAGCTTTTTTGTTTTTTTCCAGGTTTACATTTTGGTGTACCATCTACTTCCAGAACACCAATATCACATAAATTGGGAACCCAAAGCATGTAAAGGAAAATTATTCTTAGAATAGTACATGTTTTTGATGTCATCTTCAATATACCTATTTTCATTCCATTTGAAGTCATATATGTTTCCTTGGTAGCCTGGAGTCAAGGCTTCTATGGAGCCAAACCAGACCATGGACCTCTTCTACAGGTGAGTTCATTTTTTTTTTGGTTCCTCCATTTGATCTTATGTTTATTTCCTTTCTCAGTTCTTGTGATGCATTCTTATTGCATTAATAGGTTACTTTTTGGGTTTTGGTTTGTTATCGGTACCTTGGAACCTTTATTGTCGCGTCTAACCACCAGTGTTACTATTCAAACAATGACAGATGCTCTACTCTTGCACAGGTCAGTGTTTCTCCTAAACACCAAAGGCAACAATTGTTTTCCTAGATTTCACTCCAGACCAAACATGGTTTGGGGTGGTTTGAGAATTTTGTTATTTTTTGAGATGCTCTTACGACACTTATAGTTGTCCTAGTTTAATTTCCAAATTGGTGTCATATACTCTCGTAATTGTGAGAGATATCAACTGTGAAGATTGTAATTAACAATAGATTTCCTTTTATTTTGGGGAAAATTTGCCCACAACAGTCCTATGTACATAATATACTAAATTTCTATTTTCCAAGAGTCTATGTATGGTTATTCTCTCCTCAAGAGACATTTTTATTTTTTGAAATAATGATTTGTCAACAATTTTGGTTTTATCCTTTATATGAAATACTATAATTGTTGTAAAATTTACTTCAGGGACCTACTATGTTTGTGTAAGAGCTCACTTTTGACACCTATTGGTAATTATATAGATAATTCGCTTGTGCATAAAACCGACACAATTTTTAAATAAAAGTATGGTTTCCTTTTGGTTTTTTGGAAAATGTATTTATAAATTCTAGAAGTGGAGACATATTAACTATCTCGCCCTCTATTTCGAGCTTAGCCTTTTGCTACAACATCGAGATGTAGACTTTAAAGATTTAACGTTGGGAACCTTTTTACTAAAAATTAACTTCCTAACTTACTCTATCCTCATGTTTATATTTAGTATTCATTTTAGTATGGGTCATCCCTTTATAATGTGAGCATAGACCCTACCTTGCCGTGATTTCAAGATCGCTTTGTAGTTCCAGGAATAAATTTCTCTATGATCTTGTAGTAGGGACAATTAATTGGCACAATATTTTACTTAATAAGTATTTAGCATTATGGCCTGCTTGGTTGTCTCTCAATTCAACCTTTGATTGTGAGGTAATATGTTGCCGAGGGTTTAATCTAATTCTTAGATTCGACATTTTAGTGGTTAATTTACCACATTTAAAAGTTGTTATTAGAGAATTTGAAATATTATTCCCCACTCCTAGAAGAGGCAACTACATTGGTTGAAAATATGTTGTAATATCACTATTATAGTCGTTTAGATTTACTTTTCTTACATTTATGAGTTACCAAATAATTATCTTGCTATCGGCTCCTTTATGTTTTTTTTTTGTTTGGAATCATCGTGATTCTTGTATTTGTTTAGAATTCATAAATAACATGAGA
This sequence comes from Pinus tabuliformis, assembly GCA_031772625.1. Taxonomy (NCBI): domain Eukaryota; kingdom Viridiplantae; phylum Streptophyta; class Pinopsida; order Pinales; family Pinaceae; genus Pinus; species Pinus tabuliformis. Next base: position 573,384,374 of record CM062811.1, on the reverse strand, counting down.
TTGTCAACCCTACTTAATACCCTATTACACTACAAATTTACCATACTTTTTGTGAACTACGTCCAAGTCTTCCTGATTTAAAAAGATAAACCAGTCGTGCTAATAAACATATATTCTATAATCCAAATAATAGTGAATAGTGGGTTAGTGTCTCACTGTTTGTTCAAAGAATTGTTTCCTTATTAATCATATTTTCCACTAATAATTAACATTCGAAAGGTTGACAATTTTATATTTAGATCTCTATAATCATTAAATTTAGGTCCAATCAATTCCTTTTCTATCTATAAAGATACATCCTATTGTTCCCATTACACATCCACAACCCTCTTAATTATATATGTTCCAAATATAAAATTTTAAATCCTGGTAGTACTACTTACTACCCCACTGGCAATCCTAATATCAGTCCTAAGGAAGGTACTTAGATCTAACTCCTCATGACTTTTAAGATTAACCATGCAAGGCCAGTTTAGGAGTCAAATCTACCTCCCTTATGCATAAACATTTAGAAGAACATCCCTAAAACTTGCAAGCATCATAGTAATTATTCAATGTTTCCCCAATTAATTGTTAACGAATATCATCTACCTATGGTTATTTATATGAAGAAAATAAGCCAACATATAATAAATTACACAAAGTACCATAGCAAAGTATGACCAAATTCATCACTAAAGGTAATGTTGCAGCAAATTAATTACCTATCATTTAATTGTCAACCCGTGGGTTTTATAAAACTTGTGAAGCATGCGTGCACTATATATGGTAGAAATTAACTTTCAATTTAGATCAATCTAACTATGAAACCAAATGATGACAAACCAAATTCACATATTCTAATTCGACAATCAATTCAAAACAAATTATAGTACAGTGTGTGGAATTGAAATCTTAATCTATCACACTTGCTGGAATTGAAATCTTAATCTACCACACATTCAAAAATGAAATTACATGAAATGAAATCTTCTCTAAGGGATCGTGTGTGCATTATCAAATCATGATCCTATGAAATGAATAATCAAAACCACATGATATGAAATGAAATAAAAAACAATCATTCTTAACCTCTAGATATGAAAGAAAATAAAAAGAATCACTCTTAACCTCACACATAGGAAAATACATGAAATAAATAAATATTAATCTATCAAAGCAATAAATCTTAATCTATGAAAAACAATAAATCTCTCACATTACAAATGTCCAATCCAAAAGCATGAGGGATGAAAATTTGAGAGGCTCCAAAATACAAGCATGACCAAATCAAAGTGAACATCAGTCATGAGAATGGTGCCAAATCCAAATTCTATATTCAAAACATGAGCATTTTCCCAACTTTTCACATGCCTTTCAAAGGAGAAGGCTCTCCTATTTATACAAAAAAATAAGAAGCTATCTCATTAATGGAGGTCCACTATTCTCTCCCTAGATCCCTAGAAAATCTCATAGAGTTACAACTCAAATAGGTAATGATGAGACACATATCCTCTTTGACCTTTATCCAAATCTTCTTCCATATCTTGAAGATAATTCAAATTTGAGCATTGGAGGCCACATAAGCCTTGGAAGCTTCCAAATGACCTACACATGTCATGAAACTCAAGCCACTTTTAAGTATAAGTTTTAACCATTTAATTCACTTATAATACTAGAAATCATTAATTTTTGGAAAACACAAAGTTAACACATATAATTATGAAAATGGAGGCTAATGAAGGGTTATATGGTCATGGAGTTGTGACATGTGAGTGAAATGGTGGTGATAAAGGTGAAAGTGGATGATATTTTGAATACATTTTGGAGACTCTACATTCCCCCCAACTGATGTTATTGCATGTGCTCATGCAATCTACATCATTTCTTAATCATGATTTTCTTTCGAATGAGCTTGGCTTATATCATATTTTCTTAAACTTTACATTTGATAGTATTTGACAATTTTATTTCATTTTGCAAAGTATTCCTTGTTATACAATGAATTGCAACATGTTTGGTTTCTTCTTGTGTGACAACCTAATCTTAATTGGTATTGGTTCTTGTGTTTCAATACCTTGTTTCTTTTTGTGTAGCAAGATTCATTGAACATGTTTAAGAATGCATAAATCAGCCATATAATATGCTCATCATTTAGACATTTATTTCCAAATAACATAACTTTTGAATCATACTGCAATCATGATGAGTAGGACAATTATGTTAGGATGAGATAAATTGAAATGGAATGAAGTGATATGAATGTGATAATAAATGGATGTTCCTCCCCGCCAACTAAATGTGTTTACGGTTTTTTTTCAAATGAGAAAGGAAATATGGTGAAGTATTTTCCAAAAATTATAATTTTAGTATTCAAGGAATTGTATGATTAAAAGCTAGAAAATAACATACCTTTACTTACCTAGGAAGTGCACAAACTATGCATATGATGTTGGATCATGGAATAGAATTTAGATTTTCATTTGCTTCTTGGTTGCATAAATAGTGGATGAGGTGGTGAAAGTGGACTCTTTATTTCTGCTGCTAAATTTGTTGTATCTACTGTAAAATGCTGAATGATATAGTCTTCACCTGCTACAAAACCCGATGGTACAATTCTAGTAATGCGAATAAATGTGTTGCTGTCAAGCATGAAGAGAAGTAATTAGATTACCAGCCTTTGATGAATGTCGTTAATCAATGCGAGACAAACTTTCCATTAATGTCAACGAGTGCCAAGGTACCTAGGTACATCTTGCGAAGTGCGTTTAGATGAGCTGATGTCAAGCCACTTGCAAGATATAACGATCAAGGGGCATTGATGTATTCCCATGATTGTTAGCGAGAGAACTTGTCATTGATGCATACAAGCCTTAATGTACCAATAAGGACTCTAGACTTGAACCTAGATAATGTGCTGATGTCGATAGGCCAAGACATCTTAGAAGGAAGGCCTGAATGAATCCTCCATCATCTAATGTGAGTATGAAATGATGATTTTGGAAGGACTATGAATGAAAATTTTTGCAGTGGATCAAGGTTTACTTAATGAAAGGAAAATGACAAGAGGGTAAACAAGTGAACGGAAAGCAAAAGAAAAAATCAACATGTAAGCGAGCTGAATGTCTCTATGAATGGAAATTATGAAAAAATGTGAATGGAAAATGTAAATGGAAATCATGCGACACTTTACAAGGAAAATGGTGATGATGATGCTTAGCGAAAATGCTTGGATAGCTTGTGAGTTTGGAGAGGAAAAATGATGGCATTTATGGATGATAGAAATGGATTCAATTGGTTCATGTTTCTTGAAATTGGTCATAAAAAACCAATCATGCATAATTGGCTTCCTTCAATTCTCTGTTTGCCCTGGAACATGAAAATAAACATGGAACTAACATTGCAATAAAACGTAAGTGTGTTCAAAGAGAAGTGATAAATTTCTTTTTGATACATACGAAAAATCTTCATAATTGACAGGTGCATGATGTGTTTTTATTTCAAATAGTTAGTCCAATTTCACAATTGTGATAATAAATCCAATTTCTAAAAGAAAACAAGCTCCTTAATAAAAAATTCATCAATTGATCCTGCAGATAAAGCACCTTCATAGTTCTTCTTCTTTCTTACATCATACTTGAAAACATCATCATTAGACAGAACCAATAAATTTTAATCATGATTTTTTGATTAGAATGCATTGTTGACAAACAGATCATTGAGTTAAATACATAGCTGCAGAATTGTGGTTCAGTTGCAGAATTGTGTAGTTTCTATAGCTAAAATCTTGAACATACGATTAAGTACACACAACTATGAATTTTTATTATGAACAAATAACCAGTCTAATCTTAAAATTGATCAATACCTCTTCCAGAAAAATTAGCACATAGAACAATTTTTTATTTTTATTTTTTATTATTATTTTTTATTTCTTGAATTGATAGGTGTGTTTGATTGGACCATCAAAACAATATTTTTCTCTATTTTCTCTAGTCACTAATGAATTTCAAATTAATTGTTTTTTAATGACAATTTTCCATGGCAATTTTCTTAAACAAATAATAATAATAATAATAATAATAATAATAATAATAATAATAATAATAAAACACACAATCTAAAAGTTAATGAAATATTTACAAAACTAAAAAAAATAGATGTACATAAAATAAAAACATATATATAAACTAAGATATACATACAAACAAACATAACAAAAATCATAAAAAAACCTACAAATGTACAAATGTTATAAAAAATACTTCATTAAAAAAATAAAATTGAAAATTGAAAAAAAATAAATATTATACAAAACATATATATACACTTTCGAAAACAAAACATAACAAAAGGATAAAATATAACCAAAAAAAACAATGTAATAAAAAAACGAAATTTGCCATGTATAATATGCCATAGTGAAGGCCATCAAATACAAATGCGAGGAAGTTGATTGGTTGAGAACCAACAACAAACAGAACTCCATATCTTACAACCTCCAAGACCATTGGATCTTTTGTGAATAACTTAGCAAAGGATCCAAATCCTATAAATAGAATCACAACTAAGGCAATACCAGATCCTGCTCCTATCTGAAGAACATTAAGAGTAACCTTTTTGACCTGAATATAGTCCCTTTTGTAAATGCACTAGCAATGAGTGACTGTCCAACAAGTGCTAAAGCATCAATAAGAAGAGAAACTGCCAGCCAAACTTGCAAGCAAATCTGATGGCCAGCCATGAAAATAGGACCCTGCCTAGTGGCCATTGGTGTACCTAATGTCATTGTCACAAGCACAGCTACAGTCCTTCCTAGCAAAAACTCGCTTTGCTTCAAAACAATGGCTTGTGAGAAACAAAAATTGCAAATGGTACTGACTCCAGTGCTCTGTTGTTTTGCAAAAGCAATCTAAAGAGTAGCATAACTAGTTGCCTTCTCCGTAAGATTTTTGTTCAATTTATATGACTCGGCAACATTGCATCCCATCATTCGATTTATATGACTGGGAAGCATTACATCTGAGAGAGCATACATGTCAATCCTTCTCAAGCTCACCAAGTTGATAATTAATATGGTACTGCTCAGCATCTCCGTGGTAGATCTACCTCCTGTAGATCATGGAGATCAGATCAAGGCTATAACTGCCTATGTGCATTAATTAAAAACTTGTTTTTTTCACGAAATCTAGCAATTGAGGCTCTAAAGCACCCTGAATATCTCCCAATTTGTTACAAATATTAGAAAATTGTTCCTAGATTTTATAACTGACCCTATTATGAGAAAAACCCACATTTTATGTTTTTGAAATACATTTTCATTTGGCTAGAAATCGTGTTTTAAAACTGACATTTTTAAGCTGCTATGAATTTCCTCTATAAGTATTGCACTCGGGCTTTCTTCCAGAACGACTGCTAGATCTGGAGATTTGGCATGAAATAAATACTCCTCAATATTTGACAAAGGTGGCACCCCTAATATGTTCCTTCCTGATCAATCTATTAGCATGATGCCAACGATTGTGCCCGATGCATTCACACAACAACAACTAATGACAATGATAAATCTATCCTATGAGAGGCAGATCCTGCAAGCTTCATGATACATGGACTTGATAATATCACAAGAATGTTCAATAATCAAGGGCTTCCTTTTAGGCTGAGGTTCTTGTTGAAGAATCTGATTGATCTGAGAAATAATGGATGGCAACAAGGGAAAAAAGTTGAGGGCTCCAAGAAAATAGAGTAAGTGCATCAGAATGTTGTTCAAGAATTACATGGACAGGGAGCCCACTCTGGAAGGACCAATATGGATCATTTGGTTTAGAGACTTATGATACTTGGATTTAAAAATTGGGTTATGCCAAGCCTTTCAACACAGTTTTTTTTATGATGGATGCAGAATCAAATTAGGCTCAACTGCAGAAATGAGTCGTTTCTACAACTCCTCAAAAAAGGAATAAATATGCAGAAATTTGAAGCAAGATTTATATATGAATTTTTTATTATTATGATGGATACTAAGCTAACGCAATTTTTTTTATAGGTTGCATGAGAGCCTAAATAGTTAATTTCTCAATTCCCTTAAAAAATAATTGATAATTTTATTTAAAAATTTATATTTCCCTTATTCAAAAACATGATTTTTTTTTTAATTATTTAAAATCAAAGCATCAATTTATTAAAATATTTATAATGTTAATGAAGAAAATGCAATAAATAAAAATCTAAAGATTTAAAGTTCTAAAACCATTGCAATTAAGAAAAAAATGCAATCAAGCTTTAAAAAATGCAATCAAGCTTGATTTAATTTTTCCTAATTTATCTACTCGATTTTATTTTTTATTTTTAAGTATATGAATGTTTCCAATGGAGCCATGTGTGCAGAAAAATGAGAGATATGCTCATATGCAGGTTTGAAATATATTCTTTGATATGTACCTGTGTATGAGAGACCAACTATCTTGATTGAGATGATGTTAGAAGACACTGAAGAATGGAATACTAGGATCCAATGACTGCCTTGAACCAAGGTTCAATATAATCTTGTTTTGCTTGGCTTCCTTCTATCATGCCATGCAAGTCCTCAGACATGTGATTTCCATTCATAGAATCTGGTGATAGGCATGCATGGAAATTTTCAATCTTAGGTTCCAACAAGTGCTCTATATCGGTCGACATCCATGATTCTTGGACCTTATCTGAATCTTCTTCTTCTGGGTGTTGTTCTTAAATGGTAGCTGGTGAATCATTTTGCAATACCTCAACGTTGCAAATGGATTGAGAGGTTTTATTGATGAGGATTCAAAATGGTTGTGTAGGTAGTGGTGTGGGAATGGATCTTTGGGGTGTTTGTGTGTGTGGTAATGGGAAAGGTCGAATTGAGCTTAATTGAGGTTGAAACTGGGTTGTGGTGGAGGTGAATGGTATGGATAAAATTGATATTGGTATTGAGGATAGTGACTGAAAGATTGAGTATATGATGGATTTCCTCTATAAGGCTCTTTCCAACTGTGTTTCCAAGATTGGTTTTGAGATTGGGATTGAGATGGCCAATGTTGCCAAAGCAAGGGTGTTTGCCAATTATGTTGTGCATAACCCTGAAATTGTGCACAATGATATTTCATCATATTGGGTTGATGAGGCTGGCATGGTCCTCTTGAAGCTTGATTCACTCCATTATCCTTTTGGTAAACTACTTTTAACCCTTGTAATGATGACCAATCTTTAGTAGCATGTGATCTTGCACAAATTTTACAAATTTTAATGTTATCAGGTGGACATTCATGCAAAGCAACATTTTCAATTTTTTGCTTGTTTTGCATTCTTAGCATCCTAATTTGTTCATTTAAATTACCAAGAATGTTTAGAAAATTGTTAAGTTCAGTTTGACTTACCAATCCTCTTGTCAACTTACCTTCCCTTGTCGTAACTAGATCTTGAGGAGATCTTCCATACTTCGCTTTTCTTCTTGATATGTTCTTGCATAATTCACTTGAAATCTCTTGAAATCACAATTTATCAACATCTCCTTTTCCCACTAGGTTAAGAAGATCAATCCATTCATCCTTTATAGAATTTAGTAGGAGAGTTTTTAATATGTCTCATCCTAAATTATGCATTTTAGATCTTTTGATATTATAAGTAAATCTCTCCACTAGGTCTTCTATATTTTCATCCTCTTTTTTATTCATCTTAAAGTCTTCATTTCTAATGTCATGAGGTTTGTAATGACTTTTATATTTTTCTAAAAATACTCTTTTCATATCATCCCATGTCCTTATAGAATTTGTTCCTAAAGTCATGAACCATCTAAGAGCTTCATCCTTCAATGTTGTTGGAAATAAATTCAATTTTTGAATGTGTAATGAGTAGCCATAAGATCTAAAAATGATTCAAATTCAAAAAGGAAATTTTCCAGGTCTTTTGATCTCATACCTTCGAATTTAGGAAGTACAGATGGAGGGATGTTCTTCATTTGAACATTTACATCAGTTTCTTGAATGGGAAATCCAAAAGTATCTCCATCCATTTCTTCATCCTCCTTTGTCATCTCTTCTACCTGCAAAAATAAGAATTCATGATGTGGATGTGTGGCTCTTACTGCAGCTCATGATATAGTGGGGGCGATAGGTGATTGAAGATTATATATATATATATATATATATATATATATATATATATATATATATATATATATATATATATATATATATATATATATATATATATATATATATATATATATATATATATATATATATATATATATATATATATATATATATATATATATATATATATATATATATATATATATATATATATATATATATATATATATATATATATATATATATATGCTTTAATCATGCATCTAGAAAAAAATGGAAAAAAATGAACTCTAGACTGAAATCTAGTTCCTACTCACACTTCCCCGGCAACAAAGCCAAAATGTTGAGGCAAATTAATTACCTATCATTTAATTGTCAACCGGGGGGTTTCGTAAAACTTGCGAAGGATGTGTGCACCATATATGCTAGAAATTAACTTTCAATTTAGATCAATCTAACTACGAAACCAAATAATGACAAACCAAATTCACCTATTCTAATTCAACAATCGATTCAAAAGAAATTATAGTACAGTGTGTGGAATTGAAATCTTAATCTATCACACTTGTAAGAATTCAAATCTTAATCTACGACACTTTCAAAAATGAAATTGCATGAAATGAAATCTACTCTAAGGGATCATGTGTGCATTATCAAATCAGGATCCTATGAAATGAATAATCAAAAGCACATGATATGAAATGAAATAAAAAACAATCATTCTTAACCTCTAGATATGAAAGCAAATAAAAACAATCACTCTTAACCTCTCACACAGGAAAATACATGAAAGAAATAAATCTTAATATATGGAAGCAATAAATATTAATCTATCAAAAACAATAAATCTCACACATTATAGATGGCCAATCCAAAAGAAAGAGTGATGGAAAGTTGAGAGGCTCCAAATAAAAGCATAAATAAATCAATGTGAACATCACTCGTGAGCATGGCGGCAAATCCAAATTCTATATTCAAAACATGAGCATTTCCCCAACTTTTCACATGCCTTTCAAAGGAGAAGGCTCTCCTATTTATACAAAAAAATAAGAAGCTACCTCATTAATGCAGGTCCACTATTCTCTCCCTAGATCCCTAGAAAATCTCGTAGAGTTACTACTCAAATAAGTAATGATGAGACACATTTCCCTCTTTGACCATTATCCAAATCTTCTTCCATATCTTGAAGATAATTCGAATTTGAGCATTGGAGGCCAAATAAGGGTGCCTTGGAAGCTTCCAAATGACCTACACATGTCATGAAACTCAAGCCACATTTAAGTATTAGCAAGTATATGTCATTTTTCTAAGTTTTAACCATTTAATTCATTTATAATACTAGAAATCATTAACTTTTGGAAAACACAAAGGTAGCCCATATAATTATGAAAATGGAGGCTAATGAAAGTTTATATGGTCATGGAGTTGTGACATGTGAGTGAAATGGTGGTGATAAAGGTGAAAGTGGGTGATATTTTGAGTACATTTTGGAAACTCTACAAGTAACTTAGGAATCATGCACGTTTCACCTCCCAACCTTGAATTGCAGTTCACCAGTTGACCGTTGTGCTGAGATGTTCTTACTAGGGTATCAACAACTTATGTTGATCCCTTCAATAGGTATTTAATACCTTTCTTTCATGATAAATTTTCCATTAGCAGTGTCCCGCTTTTGTGGAACATTTTATCCACTTGTCTAGGTTTTTCCATAGAAGCCTGCCTTTCTCTCCCATTGTGCTTTTAGGATTTTATAAGATTAGCATATTTCCCCATCTAAGTAACTTAATGGATCTTTATTTCCTATCCATTAGTATTATCTAGAATTTTATCTAGAATTCTTATCATGAAAGAAGTATCCAATCTCATTTACCTATGAGATTATATTCTTTTATTTTGGCAAGAATATCACTTGTAGGTTTTACATTCCCAAGCATTTTCGACCCCTTCTTCTTATCTATTTATTCAAATTATATATTAAAATAACATATCCATGTATTTCTATAACCTTTTCCCGCTCTTCCCATTGACAAAATGCTGTCTTAAATAATTCATTACATCCACGGAGGGATATTACATTCTCCCCCCCTTAAATCCACACCGTCCTTGGTGTGTATATTGCTAGTCACCTCTCTCATAATTAGTTTTGGATAAGCATTCTACATTTTACTTTATCTCACCCATGTAGTCGCATAAGAAGTATAGTGTTTCTTTCGGTACTTCAACCCAGATTAGATCTAAAATCCAAATGTGTTAGACCGATAATTCTCCTTCAAGTGCTTTATGCAACATTTGTTACAATTAGTGGTGTGAGATTTATCAATTACATATTCTTGAAGTATTGCTATATATATAAAAAAGCATCATAAGCTTTAGTATGACTAGGAAATGATAAATTATTCTTTTGTCCGTAATTGAACCATGATTCCCCATTGTGCACTCCCTTTTTTTCTATATCAGAAAGGAGAATGTATTCTTTGTCAGTATGTATTTTTTCGTGTTATCACTTGCCTACTGCAGTCCACCTACATTTGTAATATCGATCCACATGCATTTGATTATGTTAGTAACTTTAATGTAGTATTATGACTACGTCCTAGATTTCTTTTTCACTTATTCATTCACTCCTAGATTCAGCAATATGATTGTAATCTATTTTAGAACATATCACTTACATAGAATAAATAATAATTACCAGGATATTTGCAACATTTCATTTTATGCCATTAGCCCGATATCTTTGTATCTAATACGCGTCTATCAGGCATATTACCGTGTGAGATAACCCTGAACCTTTATACTTTTGTATTCATTACATGCCATTTTCTAATATATATGTTAAATATATGATTTATAACTTCCACTTGCATTCAACATACTATTTACATGCTGCCAATAAGGTTAGCACCATTAATATATATTACTTCAATGGACCCGAGGCCATTTACATTATCATAACCATTGCTCATTTATAGCTTTAAGATGCACAATAGTACCTCTATTTACACATTTTTCATACAAAAATCTCAATTAACAGGACAACAAGAAATTTTCGATAGCAGAGAATAATTTAGATATGATTTTCTCACTTATGAATCTATTGTTTCATATATATATATATATATATATATATATATATATATATATATATATATATATATATATAGTAACTATTAGGTTATGATTAAAATAACCTACAGGTGAGCTCAACGATTCCCATTATTAACCAATCATCATTACCAATACTGGTAGTTAATCAGTATCTCATTGTTCACCCACAATCAACATCATGTCTTCACACTTTATGACACCTTGTTGTTCTTTCTTCCTTCAACATTGCAGGTTTTTAATTCTAATTTTGAGATTGTTACATTCTCATCTATACCCCCAATTTATGTTTGTTAGCTCTTATTAGTAGGTAGTATCATTTTTAATTATTATTCTAGTTCTTCTTATATTACATCCATGCACTTCCTGGTGCAAACCTTGTCCTTGTTTCCATTATATATGTCTCTAATGGAAAATAAAGAAGATCACTTACTCCAACCATTTGCTTTCTTGGTAGAAAATCACATTTTCCTTAATTTTACCAGTTGTTCTAGTAATTACATTCAACCATCCTTGGTAATTTAATTCTCAGCCTAAAAAGCAAACTATTGGAAATCCATATATGATCAACATGTGTTTACTTGATAGTTGTATTTTAGTTGTATTACTGTAAATACTAACTATGCTAAAGAAATTTTCTTTTTCCCTACCTATTGTATGTTGTTAATGAGCTTAATACTTCTTAATATTCTCTTTTCATCTTCTATCTATGTTTATATATGTCACATTGACTTATCTTTGATCCTGTTGTATTATATGCTCCTCTGTTACTTAATCAATTTGTTCAGTAACTATTGGGTATTCCTAATTTCCAATTTACATTCTTGCTTATCTTACTGTGAGAACCTACAATAGATTTTATGTGTTACATAAAATTCAGATAGCATTGATTATATAAGATTATTATCTCTTATTAACTCTTATTAATGATTCCTACCTCTAGTAGATTTACTATACATTTCCAACATATTCCAGCCTTTGCTTCTCCTGTAGAAATGTGTCCAACAAACTTATCTCTTTAAGCTACACATTTTTTGTAACACATTTCATGACTTTGAGTGACTCTCTTTACTCTTTAACATTAGGCACCTTATATTTCCTAACCTTTTGATCTCAATCTAGACTGTAGGTAAGCATGGCACATCCACTTTTGGTCAATTTAGATCGAAAACCCAACATTTTTTTTATAGTTACATATATTTATATAAAATAATGACACACATTTTCCTAGTGTTAGTATTCCAAAATAATGCTCTAATCACTTTATTCTCTTAGAGAGTAAATCATATCATCTGATTAGACACATCCTCAATTGGTCAGAAAGAATAATGATTATCACCTTTAAGTTTTAAATAAGAAGAAGAAATTGAACCTCCATAATTTGGCATAGGTGTGAGTTAACTTCCTCTTAAATCTAGTATATATCTTCTTTGTGATTGAAATAAATCTCATGTATTTCCCAATTTATCTCTCTGAACTCTCAAACAAAACAATCCCCTTTGTAGGTTATTATTTTAAACCTTAATATAAGTTCAATTTATTTCCTATAACATTCCTTAACTCCTGGTTGCCTTGTTCTTCTACTGATACTGGTGAATTGATAGTGACAAGATCGATACTTTGGGCAAGTAAGTTAGTAATATTGTTGTCGTCTATTCCTGACAACTTCTCTCTCTACATATCTAGTAAGTTTAATGATTTTCTTCTATGGTGTTGTCGTACCCTTTACAATCATGTCTCAAAGCTTTATCATTCGACTAGACTACTCAGGTGTTTTCCTATCCACATTCTTATTTTATCTAATGATATTGTTACAGTTCACCAACTCGTATTCCTTTTTAATTCATTTATCTTCCAGTCTTGGAAGTTTATAACATATTCACAATAATAAGTTCTAATCTCACAAAATTTCTATAACCATTTTCCTTCAAATTGGCTCTCCATCCAGGATTCATTAAGAGTTATGCGATGGTCCATTTAATTATTTTAGTATCAAGCTGATAATTTATCCATTGATTTCTACTATATTCTAGTACCTTGATACTTTTTTACTTCTCTTAGACACCATTTTTGCAATTTTCTTAGCATATATAACACATATTTATTAATTCTGTCACATAAGTTAATCAATCCATTTTTCATGATTGTTATATCTCACCCATACTTCTCAAAGAAAATACTTCACCACACTCTTCTATCTGGCAGATTTGAACTCCCACCTCTATTTATAAGGCTAGTTCTCAATAGAGGTCCAACCAACCATCTTTACCTTCCTCTATCAATACTTAGGTCACTGCTTATTAAAATTATTTTTACTATATTTTACGACCAAAATGAAATCCCCTCTATAGGTTATTATTTTAAACCTTAATATAAGTTCAATTTATTTGGATAGATGGAAAGCGAGATGGCTTCAGCATACGCAAACATTGCATCACTCGACCGTAGTGCCTTGGTCCACAACCCGCAAGATTTTCCATTGATGCCCATCTTTTTTCATGCATATTGGATAGTCATTAGATCTAGAGCGCGGCTCGCCTCCTCTGCCTGCTGGTTCCGGTATGCTGCAACCCTGCCTCTACCGGAGAAGAAGCTCGGACCTGAGGAAAACAACGCATGCAACCTATATTCCCTTGAGGATAAACATGCTTTCGTTGTTGCAGCGTAGACCAGTGTCGTCACCAAGGGCAGTGACTGCAGAGGGAGTGACTCCAAGGCTAAGAAGAAGGACGGGATTATGAGGAAACCTGACCTCAAGAACAAGAAGGGTTTTATCCATGCCAACCTGAAGATGCATGTCATTGTGGATCTACCCTTCAGTTGGGCATTGTATGGATCTGGGTCAACCGATCATGCCAAGAAAGGTGAAAAAACCCTCAGATTTGTAAACGATCTAATAAATCTAGTACACAGAGGACTGTTTTTCCCACCAAAAGTTTAGATCTGGGGGCAAATAAGCACCGAAATAATACCCTATCCTGACCCAAAAGCCCAAAAAGTAGAAGAAGGTCTGAAATGTAAGATGAAAAGCGAAGATCTAGCAGTATGGAACCGAACATCCTGGGCATCAGATCGAGGTCTTCCAGGTATTCCACAGTCAGACACATACCCTATAGTGATGGATCTTACACGGATCTTCATCAAATCATCAGCAAGTCGGCATTACTGTCTAAGCCTCTGGAAGGGCAGCAGGATCCAGGAGCTGAGACTCAAAATACAGAGACTCATTGGCATACCAGCATAGGAAAAACCTGATCTTCATGGATTATATTCTAAAACATAATCATACCTCCAAGATTACAAAATAATAGCAGACTCGACCATCATAATCAATCTCCATCTGCGGGGCGGATGTCCTGGAGCTAGCTCAAAGAACACAAGCTCCTTCAAGGACGCAGTCAAGTGTAAAGGGAAAATGCAGTACAATCCTACAATTGCCTCTGAACTCCCTAGGCCCTACATTATACAACAAAAACCTGAGAACGCTGCTCTTGCCATTGCAATACCTGAGGTAAAAACCATATACTCAGATCTATGTTCCCATGTAGTCATCTGCAGATTTAATGGTTTTGGCCTAGATCTAACATTCTACACCAATGGACACACACCACATGGATGAAAAACTGTGAAATATACCTATGCCCCAAAGGCTTCTTTATTATAAGATTCAATATTGAGCAAGAAAGGGAATACATCCTCAACCAGGGGCCATGGTTCTGGGGCAATGCTGGGCTCTTTATCACTCCATGGTTTCCTAAGTTTGATGCCAAAACTATGGTGGTATCAAAGATACCATTATGGGTTAGGTTGCATAACCTTCCTATATACTTCTGGCACCATAAGGTCTTAATCGCTATAGGAAACACCTTGGGTAAATTTGTAAAGACCGATGAAGACAGGCTCATAAAGGGAATTTTTACTTTCTCCAGAATTTGTGTCAAATTATATCTCAGCCAGGGACTACTAGAAAGTATAAAACTGAACTTCAACAATGCATAGTGAACACAACCCTTGGATTATGAAAACACAACCTTCCGATGTCACAGATGTCTACAAACAAGTCACTTGCATAGTGCATGTCCACAGGCAAGAAACAC
Organism: Pinus tabuliformis; assembly: GCA_031772625.1. Classification (NCBI taxonomy): domain Eukaryota; kingdom Viridiplantae; phylum Streptophyta; class Pinopsida; order Pinales; family Pinaceae; genus Pinus; species Pinus tabuliformis. The sequence goes on along the minus strand of CM062811.1, from coordinate 573,369,079 downwards.
CCCCAAATGGAATAAGAAACAACAAAGGAAGGCTAAAGGATGGCAACATACAAAGCCATTGGTAACGAAAGTAGATACAACAGAGGATATGGAATACACCACAGAAGAGGATGAACAAATAATACAGGACATCACACTAAAAGAAGAGGAAGATCCCAGCAACTCACTGCAACAACAAAGTTCCCAACCAACAAGAAAGGAAACAACTGGTAACAAGAGAACTCACGGATTAGAAGGATCCGAGTCGGACGAGGACTCTCCCACTACTATAATAGAAAATCAGATATCCATTGTAACTACTACGCCCAACACTGGAGGTTAGCGGAAGGTGGAATAAAAGAAAGGGAGAAAAGTATAACTATTTCATTCATTATTTTTTTGGTTTCTGTGAAAACTAGAACAACTCTTTTGCATATGCTCTTCAGCATCTACAAAATGTAATTTTGTATTATGAATAAAATTAGGACTTTGTCCACGACAAAAACAAAGTTCAATTTATTTCCTGTAACATTCCTTAAATCCTAGTTGCATTGTTCTTCTACTGATACCAGTGAATTGATAGTGACAAGATCGATACTTTGGGCAACTAAGTTAGTAATATTGTTTTCATCTATTCCTGACAACTTCTCTTTCTACATATTTGGTAAGTTTAACGATTTTCTTCTATGGTTTTGTCCTACCCTTTACAATCATGTCTCAAAGCTTTATCATTCGTTTAGACTATTCAGGTGTTTTCCTATCCACATTCTTATTTTTATCTAGTGATATTGTTACAGTTCACCAACTCATATTCCTTTTTAATTCATTTATCTTCTAGTATTCGAAGTTTATAACATATTCACAATAATAAGTTCTAATCCCACAAAATTTCTATGACCATTTTCCTTCAAATTGGTTCTTAATATAGGATTCTTTAAGTGCTATGCGATGCTCCATTTAATTATTTTAGTATCAAGTTAATAACTTATCCACTGATTTGTACTATATTCTAGTACCTTGATACTCTTTTAGTTCTCTTAGACACCATTTTTGCAATTTTCTTAGCATATATAACACATACTTATTAATTCTTTCACATAAGTTAATCAATCCATTTTTCATGATTGTTGTATCTCACCCATACTTCTCGAAGAAAATACTTCACCAAACTCTTTTATCTAATAGATTTGAACTCCCACCTCTATTTATAAGGCTAGTATTCAATAGAAGTCCAACTAACCCTCTTTACCTTGTTATCTCAATACTTAGCTCACTGCTTATTAAAATTATTTTTACTATATTTTACAACCAAAATGAAAAATATATGTTGTTTAATACACCATATCTTCCAAAGCCGTGTATTTTTAAAGTACTTCAAAGAACTATAGTTTAGTATTTCAATTAGGGGTTGAGATTCAACTTGAGTAAACCCTCCTTGTTGTTTAATTATGTATCCAATGTTGGCTAACATCTACAATCCTACCTTTTTAAAGCTTATCCGCCATGGTATTATATGTTAAAGAACATGTGTTCCATGATTTTTTTTTTTTTTTTTGGGAGCTATAAGTTGACTATCCCATGACTTCCTTTTAGCCAACCTATTATTGCAGGAGGTTCTCAATAAATTTGCATCTTAGGGACCCCTTTCTCCTAATGTCAATCATAGTAAGGACCTAAGGAAGGTAGAATGTAACTTGACCATAAAATAATTTAACATGATTGTTTGTACCTCTACTCAAAATTTCTTTGAAACCAAGGTAATGGTCAACCCATGAACTACCCTTCCAAAGGAAAACAACAAACTGTTGTGGAACTTCAATAGGGCTTATCCTAAAACCTTCATAGGCTTGGATAAGTTGTTATATTAAAACAAATTAATTTTTTATAGCCCATCTATCAGGTTTTCTCACTCTGAAATGGTATTCTTGTTGGTTATGGAACCATCTCATCAGTATTTAGGAAACCAAATTTCTTTAACAACCAAGTGCATCTATCCATGTGTGTTTCTGTTGTAATTTAAGAGCTGGATTATTTTTCCTTTCAACCATCACCCATGATAGGTGCTATAGGTGGTATTTCTTACTCCATCTTATGATAGTGTCCATTAGGCCTAAGAGTTGATCCTAAGATCTAATACTATCTGTCACATCACCCGTTCATTGACCAAACTCTTATTTTTTATTTGTTTACTGTAGAATTACTATTCCCTTCCCATGTTTTATGGTATTACATAATGAATTTTAAAAATTTTGGACATTGAAAGTGAATAAAAGTCTACTCCTTTACCATATTCCAACCCATTGCATGAATTATAGAATTTGGCCCTGAATTTGGTGTAAGAGTTAGGCAGTTCAATTTATAGGTTGGATACTCTTACAACCTAAGGTTGAAATAACTCACTCGTGAATTTCCTCTAACATACATACATATATATACATACAGAAAAGGCCACATATAGGGTTTCTATCATCATGCCACTGCATCTCTTCTCCCTAAATGTTGCTCATCCCATGCATAAGTCCTATTTTTCCACCTTACACCAAATTAGCTACATATAATGCTACTCGTTCCTTAGCCTTTGTGTAAGGGGTAAGAAGGTCTCTCAATCAAACTCTGCTTAAAAAGGCATATAAGTTAACACTTATGGCACACTATTGTGACCAAATAAGAAATGCCATGCCTTTACATATCGTTTCTCATATTTAAACAATGTAGATGGTAGGGGAAGATTTATTCTAATTGATAATAGCTATTGTATATATGGATTTCATAGCGAACCATAGTTATGGACTGTATGGGTTCCTTAATGATATGCCTTGACATTTATCCTATGAAATTATTCCATTGGTACCTCTAAATAATTCTAAGAGATTGTAACTTATGGATATGGAGTTTGAGGTTAACCAAGGTATTTTTGCGATTAGAGTGCTCCTCTTTGACTTATTACCCATGACTCTCATTTAATAATTTTATACACCCTTTTACATAACTCTCTCGAAGCTCTTAATTATTTTGTGTATACATTAATTCACTCATAAATAAATGTACATGACTATAGTGAGTTTAGTTAGTATTCCAATGTTATCCATTCCCCATACATGGTACCACTTCCTAACATGTACCTCCTGGGTTGGATGACTTAGTGGCGATCACATAGGCGTGATGGTTTTGGTACGCTATCTAATAAATGATTGTGATGTGTGTTAATGATCCAACGATGCTTGTATTGTCTTTGGGAACCCTAACTCTTTTTCATTTTGCCTCCTCATTCCACATGCTTCATTTATTTCATATCCCTGGTGTTGTCACTCTGAGATGCTAATAGTTAATTTCAAAATCAGACTGCAGGTTGTGAACTCTCGCAAAATGTTGGTTCTGAATCCTTGATAAGTGAATTTACCATATGTATTGGTTTTCACCTAAAATAGATTTCTTGTTATACTTCATCCCATATTTATTTCTATGTCTAGAAACATTGTTTAATGTAAGGGTTTTAATTGTCAGTGCACTATAGTTTACGCCTGGAATGGATGCTTGCTGTCTATGCTACAGTGGATTTTTTGGTTTTCTCTCTTTCTTCACCTTGAATACCTGAAGAAGATATCAGGGTGGAACTGAGCACATGTTGGACCCTTTGTGGTTCCCTCATTGTTCATGGAAGTGGTAACTTCCCTTTAATTGTGAACATAATTTCTTTCTAGTTACTAATGACTAAGGGTTAAGAATTTCTTCTTATTTTTTTCTAGGTTTACATTTTGGTGTAAAACTACTTCCATAACAACAATATCACATAGATCATGAAACCAAAGCATGTAAAGGTGTTATGCAACAACCTCAAAAAATAGAAAAAGAGATAGATCAAGGACTTCAAACGTAGCCTCTTCGAGGGGGAAACCTCATTTACATTATAGAAATGAAAAATTCTTGGATGATCCAAATGAGAAGACCTCCTTTGTATATATAGGAGTCTAAGGGGTCACAATATAATCATAGCCTACATAATAATATTGTAAGGGTACAACAATAACAATAGTGGGCTTCTATGGGGAACAATAATAACAATATGGGGACTACATGGGCACAACAATACAATAAGGGGGTTGCACTAATAACAATAAGGGGTTACACTAGTATTATAGGGACCTAGCATGCCACTCTCCTTCAAAAAGGTGTTGTCCTGAATGCCTGAGTAGTTCTAGATGACTTTGTATAAAATTCTCATCCTCCCATGTGGAATATTCAACGTGTAAGTTGTTCCACTTGATGATATAGTATGAAATTGATCGATTTCATAGATGTCAAGTTCTTGTTTCCGTGACTACTTCAGGTTCCAATATGATTTGTCCTTCCTCGTCAAGTTCCAAAAATATTGTTTGAACTAGGATTTTGAATGTTGTTTTCAGAATGTCTTTGTTCTTAATTCTAATTTAAAGATATCCTGAATGAAGATCCAACTTGGTGAAATAAATTTCTCCATGTGATTCATCCAATAATTCAACAACAATAGGAATGGGAAATTTATCTTTAATAGTGAGCTTATTGAGCTCCCTATAGTTCAGAGACATGCACCATGATCCATCCTTCTTGTGCACCAATACTACTAGATCAGAGAAAGAATTTTGACTAGGTTGAATTATACCAGCCTCTAAGATTTCTACAACGATATGTTCAATTCACTCTTTTGAGCATACGGCTATCTGTAACGCCTGATGTTTTGGGGAACACTTCCTAAAATCAAATGAATATCATGATCATGATCACGAGTAGGTGGGAGACCTTTGGGAGTCTCAAATACATTGGAATGACTATTCAAGACTTTTTGGGGATATGGAGAAATAGATGATTTTGATGTTTGAACATCTAGTGAAAATAATTGTGCAATTATGCCTTGTTGTTCTTTAGAATATTTTTCATGCCATTAGAGCTGATTATATTTCTTGGTTTCCTTGCAATACCCTTAATTCAACTTACTTTCCTTCCCAAAAGACAATCAAGAAAAGTTCTTGAAAATTAAAATCTATCATCCCCAAATATTTTAACCATTAGACTCCTAGTAAAACATCAACACCACCCATTGGAATGGAAAAAATCGGACTATTAAATACATATTCCACCATGTATAGCTTGATATTATGACACTTTCCAGAGAAATTTATAGTTCCTCCATTTGAAACGATTACTTCAGACTCTGGTGTTGGATATAGGAAGCAATTCAGTTTCTTGGCTATCTTACAATGAATAAAATTATGGGTACTACCCGAATCAATCAACATTATTACCTTTTTCTTCTTGATATGTCCTTTTATCTCAAGAGTTTGAGGAGTGGTAATTCGTACCAATGCATTACAGGATATCAAAGGACTCATTTCTTCTTTCTCTAGGGTTGGTTCCTCGTGTATATCCTCTTCTTTTGACATTTCTTGATCCTTTTCTTCCTCCTCTTCACAGTCTATGTAAAATAATTTCTTCTCAGCAAACTTATGACCTTTGGTGTATTTTCTATCACAACTGTAACAAACCCCTTTTTCTCTTTTTTCCTCCAACTATTGTGGTGTCAACTCGTATGTTTTGGAAGGTTAGGAGAAGTGATGCTTCCATATTTGTAGTTGTGAGTGGTATACTTCCTTGTTGCCATAAATTTTCTTTCCACTTTTTTGGCCACCCTGAATTTATTCTCCAATCAATCAAGTTACCAAAGGTGAACCTCATGTTGGATGTTATCCTTTAAAGTCCCTATGAAGACATCAATCCTATGCTCCTCTAGAATATCATTTACCTAGATATTCATTTTTTCAAATTCCCCAATGTGTTTTTCCATTGAACCCTTTTGTTTGAGATTTATCAATTGGATAAAGAAGGTGTTTCTATTTGTAGCCTCATAATGTTCTTTCATTTCCTCCATAAAAATTGACCAAGTGGCAAATGGTTTACAAGAAGAAGGTAATCAATACCATACAAACTAATTCAATTCTAAATATAAAAATGCAATGTCTACCTTCAGCGTGTGTTTTGCAATATGGAGATCAAAATATTGCTCCATCTATAGTATCCATGTTACCGGATCCTTGCCATTAAACTTCCTCATATCGATATTTGGAATATGGTGGGTCTTTAATCCAAATTTAGAGTCTATTAAATCATGATTAACATTCCTTTTGTTCTCATCATGAGTTTCATCTAATATATTTTCGCCATTAGGAAGCATTTCTTGTAGAAACTTTGTTAAGTCTTCCTTTAAACCTTCCATGTTTGATTTTAAATCATTCTTTAAATCTTCCATGCTGCCTTTCATTTTTTCTGCTATGCCTTCTTTGAAACCTTCCATATTTTATTTTAAACCATTCTTCAAACCATCCATCTTAGCTTCCATTTCATTTTTTGTTACCTCTGCGCGAGTGAAGTTTGTTGCACTTGGTCTCATAATTTTGATATATCATGTTTCATTTCTTCCTCTTCTTTGTGCATCATAGTAGAGCTTTATGTTTCCTTACTAGGTGTTTCCATTTTCTTATTTCGAGTCATTTTCAAAACAAACAATGATATTTATGCTTGACTACGCCCATTGAATCACTTCAAACTTATTTTTCAAACAAAACTTATGCAAATTTTAAAACAATACACACATTTTTCTTGATTTGTAGGAGCTCTATGTTTAATATGTTGTATATTCTTTCCAATGTCATAAATTAGATCAAATTTGGATTCTTCAAGACAAATTTATGTCCAATCTACCACGATGATCTAATTATAGACTTGTTCAATAGAGAAACCATGTATGGAGTTCCATGTGTCATTGTTTCAACCTTAGACCCTGAAAGTGATACACAAGATACTACAGTCTATTCTCTTTAGGCCAATATTGAGAAAATTCAAATCCGACACTCGTAGAGGAAGATATGATGATTTTCCCAAGGTCACCTATTTGAGACTAAATTATGGATCATGTAAAAACCCTAACTTCATTGGATCATATCTCTGAAAATAAGGGAACGAAGTTGTAAAATGTTTACACAATGTTCATCAAGATTTCAACTCCTTGTGATAAAAATTTTAGCTTCTAAACATTCGTAGAAAAACATTTACAGAAAAAATTCCACGATGACCTGTTTACAGCAGTGAAACCCTAGAATCCAAAGCTCTGATACCAAATGTTATGTAGCCAACTCACAAAATAGAAGAAGAGATAGATCAATGACTTAAAACTTAGCCTCTTCGATGGGCAAACCTTATTTACATTACACAAATGAAAATTTCTTGGATGATCCAAATGACAAGACCTCCTTTTTATATATAGAAGTCTAAGGGTTCACAATATAATCGAAGCCTACATAACAATAATATTGTAAGGGCACAACAATAACAATAGTGGAATTCTATGGGGCAAAATAATAAAAATATAGGGACTACATGGGCACAACAATACAATAAGGGGGTTGCACTAATAACAATAAGGGGCTACACTAGTAGTATAGGGACCTAACAAAAGGAAAATTATTCTTATAATAACACATGTTTTTTATGTCATCTTCAATATAACTATTTTTGTTCCATTCACACTCATATATGTTTCCTTGGTAGCTTCTAGTCGAGGCTTCTGTGGAGCCAAAATAGACCACGAACCTCTTATGTTTATTTCCTTGCTCTGTTCCTATGATACCTTCGAACCCTTATTATCGCGTCTGACCACCGATTTTACTATTCAACTGCTAGTAGAAATTCCACTCTTGCATAGGTTGGTGCTTCTCCTAAACACCAAATGGGACAATTATTTTGATGGATTTCACTCCATACCCAACATGGTTTGGGGGCGTTTCAGAATTTTGTTATCTTTTCAAATGCTCTTATGACACTTATAGTTGTCCTACTTTAATTTCTAAATTGGTGTAGTAGACTCTCCTAATTGTGAGAGATCTCAACTATGAAGATTGTAGTAACTGTACATTTCCTTTTTTTTAGGGAAAATTTACCCAGAATGGTCCTATGCACATAATATATTAATTTTCTATTTTCCAGGAATCTGTGTATGGTTATTCTCTCATAGAGAGACAGTTTTCTGAAATAATATTTTTTCAACACTTTTGGTTTGATCCTTTATATGATGGACTATAACTATTGTAAAATTTACTTCAAGAACCTTCTATGTTTGTGTAAGAGCCCACTTTCGGTGCCTGTTGGTAAGTATACTGATAATTCGGTTGTGCATGGAACCAATGCAATTTTTAACTAGAACTATGATTTTCTTTTGGTTTTCTAGAAAATATATTTATATATTCTAGAAGTGGAGAAAGATCAACTATCCCTCCCTCGCTTCCAAGCTTATCCCTTTGCTACAGTGTCAGGATGTAGACTTTAAAGATTTAACGTTGGGAACCTTTTTACATGAAATTAAGTCACTTACTTACTCTATCCTAGTGTTTGTATTTACCATTCATTGTAGATAGGGTCATCCCTTTATAATGTGAGTGAAAACCCTTTCTTCACAAAAAATTTTAAGGATGGAAAATTATCTTGAAGTTTAAAAACATTAGTGAATCTCACTAGTCCCTAATATGAAAACTATAAAATTTTTATTGATGTATTTGTAAATTATTCAAATTTATAATTATTTATATATACTTTCTATATAATATTGGTGATTTTTAAGGTAAAATAGTTTTATATTGTAAAATTTGGGCGAATCATTTTTATAAAAAATTGAAATAGCGAATCTGTTTTTTGGAAAAATCATGGAAAATTTGCCCACGTACGAATATTAGCCCCTAAAATTTTCCATGCCCATGTTTCAATGATTTGAAGCTTGCTTTGTAGTTCCAGGAATAAAGTTCTGTATGGTCTTGTAGGAGGGACAATTAATTGGCATGGTATTTTACTTAATAACTGTTTAGCATTATGGACTACTTGGTTGTCTCTTAATTCGACCTTCGATAGTGAGGTAATATGTCTCTGAAGGGTTAATATAATTCTCATATTCAATATTTTAGTATTTAATTTACCATATTTAAAATTCGTTATGAGAGCATTCAACATATTATTCCCCACTCCTGGAAGACGGAACTACATCTATTGAAAAGATGTTTTATTATCGCTATTAGAGTACTTTATATTTACTTCTGTTGCATTTATTAGTTACCAAATAATTATCTTGTTATCCGCTCCTTCATGTTTTTTTTTTTGTTTGGAATCATCCTTATTCTTGTACTTATTTAGAATGCATAAATAACATGAGATTGTCAACCCTACTTAATACTCTATTATACTACAAATTTACCACACTTTTTGTGAACTATGTCCAAGTCTTCTTGTTTTAAATGGACAAACTAGTCATGCTAATAGACGTAGAATCTAAAATCCAAATAATAGTGAACAACGGGTTAGTGTCTTGCCGATTGTTCATAGAATTGTTTCATTGTTAATTGTATTTTCCACTAACAATTAACATTGGAAAGGTTGACAATTTTATATTCAAATCTCTATAATCATTTAAATTATGTCCAATCAATTCCTTTTCTATTTATAAATGCACATCCTATTGTTTCCATTACAAATCCACAACCATCTTAATTATATTTGTTCCAAACATAAAAAATTAAATCTCGGTAGTACTGCTTACTACTCATGTCTTTTAATATTAATGGGGTCAATTTAGGAGTCAAATATACCTTCCTTATGCATAAAAAATTAGAATAACATCCCCAAAACTTGCATGCAGCATAACAATTATTCAAAATCTCCGTGACTGATTTTTAAAGAACAACATCTACCTATGATTATTTATACGAATGAAATAAGCCAAAAAAGAATAAATGAAACAAAGTACCATAACAAAGTATGACCAGAGTCACTGATAAAAGTCACTTGGGATTTGTGCACGTTTCACCTCCCAACCTTAAATTACAATCCACCATTTCACCCCTATGCTGAGATGTTCTTGCCCAGGTATCAAAAAATTTTGTGGATCCCTTCAATAGGTATTTAATACCTTTCTTTCATGATAGAGTTTCCATTAGACGCATCTCGTTTTTGTGGAACGCTTTTATCCACTTACTTAGGTTTTTCTAGAAAATCCTACCTTTCTCTCCCACTATGCTTTTAGGATTTTCTAAGCTTCACATCTTTCCCTAGCTAATAAACTTAATGGATATTTCTCTCCCATCCATTAAGATTATCTAGAATTTTATATAGAATTCTTATCATGAAAAAATTATCCAATCTTATTTACCTATGAGATTATATTCTTCTATTTTGGCAAGAATCTCATTTCTAGATGTTTCATTCGAAAGTATTTCTAACCTCTTATGCTTATTTATTTATTCAAATTATTTATTTACATAACATATAAATGTATTTTCATAGAATTTTCCCACTATGGCCATTGACAAAGTGTCGTCTTAAATAATTCATTACATCCACAGAGGGATATTACACCGTTAACAACAATTTATGTTATCTTAGAGTCTGAGAAATCCTTTATATCTCTAAGAGAAAGGGTTTCCAATTGACATATTTCGTTATGATTTTATGAGGGGATGGCCAAATGATAAGTATAAGTAGCCTCTTCGCCCTACTACTAGGCTCATTTTTTACCCTACGAATCATGGCCTCCTCCTCCATGTTGACTTTGCATCATTTGATGTTGCAACATAACCAACAAGATTATGCATGAGAGGTTTTCAGAGTAATTAACAATAGAAATGGACTAAATGCAGAGGTGAAGAAAATAGAGGGTTGGCATCAAGATAAAGGTTTAAGAGCACAGTAAAGTAAAAGAACAACTCAAGAATAGATGTATCAAGAAATAAGAAAATAGGTAGCACTGGTTTACGTAGGGTATAGTTACTAGAGAAGAAAAAATGTCATAGTGAAGAGACAAAACCCCACTATTGTGATTGAGAGAAAGATATAAGACTATATGCAAACCGCAAAACATACAAGACTACCTCCAAACTAACACCAGAAGCTAGGAAATTTGCATAGACATAACCTGGGAAAACAACAAGAGGATTTTAAAACTACCTAGGTTGTAGTAAGCTTTGCTTGCAACAGCTGGATTATTGGAATCGATACTTGTGCAATAATTGCTTGAGAATTTCCCAAGAAGCAGTTTCCTTCTATTGAAGTGTGAAAAGCTCTCCTCATAATCTCCAGGCCCCTTGTTCCCCTTAGTTCTAATGCACAACTCTCACCCAAGAAAATTAATAGCAGATCCAAGTTGATAGAAATCTCCCCCAAAGTCACTCAAGGAATAGAAAATTTATAGTTTCTTTGGCTAATCGGTAGGCAGTTTCTCATAGATCTCATAGTGCTCCCTCTTTTTACAATCGATTTCACCATCGTTAGGAGACCTAACTATTTCCCCTCGGCTCTACATTACATATGGATGCACCTACCCTCCTTAACTCCCGACATGTCATATCCCTTCAAAATTTTCATATCATATACTTGCATTCTTGTACATGTAGGGTGGTGGCCACACCAACCCCTTCATTTAATGATGTCATTTCCGTGGGGTGGTAGGTATGGTCCCCAAGCATAATATTCTCCTCGGGTAACACACTCATTGGGGAAAGTTGATATTAGTTAATATCGACAATGAAAAAACTTTAAAAGCTAAAAGAATTACACATTTTCATCCATTGAGGTGCAAACTTTTTAGAATGCATAACTTGAATAAAATTTGCAACTCAAGATATTTTCTCTCCTTAATGCATGGAAGGAATTGCACATGTCCTTAATTTTGAGCAACACAAATATAAAATGTTTATGTAATACAATACTTAATGAAATTCTAATTCTTCATTGTTTAAATTGCATTTTTGAATGCACAAATTGATTCAACCCCTTGAAAATCACCTTGGGAACATAGAAACATAGATTTAACTTGTAATTCCAACACTTCTTTCCTAGATTTTGGGAAAAAGTAGCTGAAAGGAAAAACTTAAAATAGTTAGACTAGTAGAAATGTTTTAACCATAAAACACTAAAATGTTTTAAAATGTCCACATTAAAATATTTTTGTTATTAATATATTTTTAGATAATTTTCTTGTTTAAATATTTTATTTATGGCTAATATTGAATTTTTTTGTTATTAATATATTTTAAATTCCACAAATTTCATATTAAAAATTAATTGAACTACACATCTCAATATTATTAGGAAGTAATTGCCTTCTTTTTAGTTAAAAAAAATAAAAAAATAAGAAGATTACACATTATCCTCATATAAGAAAGTAAAAATATATAGGCTTTGTTTTTTAAACTTTTTCTATATTTATAAAGTTGAATTTTTTTTATTTAATATAGACATTGTGATTCAGGAGCATCACTCTCTATTTTGGCTCCAATAACAAGTTTTGTAAATATCAAACAATTAGTTGTGCTTATGTGTGCCTTGAGGGACAATTATACTTGTTTATTCTCTTTTATGTTTGTAAATGTGTTCCTTTGTGGTACAATTGCTCGGTTGAATAACATTCGCCTCTAGAACAAGGCTTCATTTTCCATTTTAGAATATTTGTAGTTGTCAATGTGCCCATGTTCAGTTAAATGATCTTCTTTCCTTAATATTCTATATATATGTATAATCAAAGGCTTTGTGGGTGAGAAGGTTGGAAGTAATGGACAAACAGTTTTTCTTTTGTTTTATGCCTTGACTAATTTACCATATGCTTGAATTGTTGTAAATTCAGTGGGGTTAAGATGGGTTTTGAAGGCCAATTTATCTTAATTGAAAGCCATTTATTAACTTAATTACAGTAAGGTAATACCATATTAGGTGTCTCGGTCTCTTACTAGTTATTGAGCTGAGGTGAGTCCTAGAAAGGCTAGACCAATCAAACTTGAGTTACATTGAAGGAGAAAAGAAAAATTAATCGCCAATTAAAGGGCCTTCAAAAAGGAGGAAGTTGAAATCAACATATATATTTTTGGTTTATTTGTCATGGGTAATGGTGTGCCAGTCGTTGGAGGTAAACTCTTTGAGCTTTCATTTGTGCTACATTAGTTTGCAACCACAATTTGACCCTTGACCTAATTTGTGGCTGTTGTTGGCAGTGGGCCTATTGACACAAATTTGGTGGCAAAAGAGTAAGCCAATCCCAACTTCAAGTTAGACCAACCCAACTAGTCCAGAATTGGCACAATCACATGTAATTTCTAGTCAAGAGGGGAGAAATGACCACAACCTTAGGTCGGGTATGACTAAATGGACAAAAATACCTACAGTCGAGATTTACATACAAAGTGAACGAATGACCTATCATTTCAAAATCATGCAAGCCTGGGAAGGTCATGTAGATTTTGGTGATAGTGTGTGGGCTTCCCCTTTAAGCTTTGTTGACTTGTTTACAAGAAAAAATAAAGGGGGGTCCAAAGAGGTATTCCTTGTGGAAAGTGGTCAGTTGAGAATGCCAGGAATATTTCAAAAAAAAATGTTGTACATTTAAAAACCAAGTGAAGAAAATTTAAATCCACACACCAATGCGTTATTAATGGTATCAAAGCATGATTTTGAGCTCTGCAAGTGCATGTAACTATGAGTGAATCTTAATAAGTTGTTAAGTTCATGCTGCAAAAATGTCGCCTAAAAGAGGAAGATAATAAGGGCATGGAATGGTCGATGACTGGAGATTGGATATGAGGTGGATTCAACATAGGATGAAGGTTGTGGAAACTTCCCAGAGATGAGATCCTGAGGGAGGAGATATAAACGAGAGTTAGGATATGAGTTCTGAGGAAGAGGTGGAAAGAACTCAAGGAAGAGAAGAGAAAAATGAATAGCTAATTAAATTGGTTAAAAAGGTTGGGTCTAAACCAAAAATGGAAGTGTCAATATGTGAAGGAAATATGAATGTGTAAGAGTTGTTGGACTAGATCAACACTCTCGACAAGTATTTTGATTATGAGGATGTTGAGGAGGACCAGAAGGTCAAGTATGTTTTAACCAAGTTAAGAGGACATGCAGCACTGCAGTGGGATAAGTTACAAGAAAACCAGAGGGAAAGGGAAAATGAATGATTAAAAGCTAGGATAGGATGGTGGCTAAATTCAAGAGAAAATTTATGTTGAAGGCTTAGGAACTGAATCCTTTTAGGAAGATACAAAATCTAAGGTAGAAATCCATGATGATGAAAAAAAATATAAAGGAGTTCTACAAATTGAATATAAGAGAAGGCCACATTGAAGAAGATGTGGAGAAGGTGTCTAGGTACATAAATGGCCTAATATTTGAAATTCAAGATGAAATCAATCTTTGACCCTTGGAGACTGTGGAGGATGCCTGTTAGGAATAATTGAGGGAAGAAGAAAAGTTCGCTAGGAAAGAGAGCCAACACATCAAAGGAAGGAGTATAGATAGATGGAAATGGTTTCCCAATAGGGGAAGAGTCTAGACTCCAAGAGAAGATGTAGGGTGTTCAAGAAGCTAGTCTCCAAGAGGAGGAGAATCAAGGGGTAGGAGAGTTTTTCAAAGAGGAAAATGCAGAGATAGGGAAGCTAGATGATTCATACATCGAAAGACAGACCATATCATGGAATTTTTCTTAGAATAAAGAAGTAGGTCAGAGAGGAGCACGTGTTGCAAAATCTAGGGATGAGGAAACAACAATGGAGGTAAAAGAAGAAACCCCTAAATTTTGCAAGTTCCTAATGTTGAAGAGGATTTTAATTAAAGTAGAAAAAGAGAAGAAAGATCTATCACTTCAGAGGAATTTATTTAGAATAGTCTACAAGTCTAGAGGAAAATGTTGCAAAGTAATAATTCACATAAACAACAATAATAACTTGGATTTTATTGAAATAGTGGAGAAATTGGGGTTGCACAGGATGACAAATCCCACTCCCTATCGGGTGACATGGATCTGAAAAAGGACCTCATATTTTGGTAAATGAAGAGGCATTGTGTGCCATCATGCCTAGGGATGTTTTCCATGTCTTATTAGGTAGGTTGGGGCAGTATGAAAAAGGTGTTATTCATGACGAGAGAAATAACACCTACTCATTTTAGAAGGACAAGTGCAGGAAAGTGTTTTTACCTTTAGAAGATAAAGGAGCCAAAGAGGATGCAAGCCCGAGCATGTTAATGGAGTTGCTAAAACAAGTAAAACAAGAAAAGGAGGTCTAGTTCGTTGTAATTAGTAAGCCTCGAACCATCCTCACACAGAAATTTTAAAATGAGTTTCCTACTAAAATTCAGTTATTATTAGATGAATTTGTTGATGTTATTAGTGATGAGTTTCCAAATACTTTACCTCCCATGAGGAGTATCATCCATAATATAATTTTAATTCTAGAAGCTAGTATACCCAACACGGTAGCTAATAGAATAAACCCTAGAGAAAATGAAGAAATCATAAACCAAGTCCAAGAGTTGCTTGAGAGAGGGTTGAAAAAAAACATTTTGAGCCCTTATATTGTGCTAGTTGTCTTAAGTCCAAAAAATAATGGAGGCTAGATGATGTGCACCAATTTCAAAGCCATTAACAATATAACCATCGGGTATAGGTTCCCTTTACCCTGCATGGATGATATAACACATCCTCTTAGTGGTGTTAAATATTTTTCCAAAATAGATTTAAAGAGGAGGAATCATCAGATTTGAATGAGGGAGGGGGATGAGTGGAGGAAAACATTCAAAAGCATTGATGGATTGTATGAATGTCTAATTATTCCTTTTGGCTTGACCAATGAGCCCAACACTTTTATGAGGCTCATGAATGAAGTCCTCAAGGAATTTATTGGCAAGTTTGTGGTTGTTTATATGGATGATATCCTTATGTACAACAAAACAAAGGAAGAACATCTCATATTTTTAAAACTAGCATTGAAGAAATTTTAGTAGGAGAAACGTCACATAAATTTGAAAAAATTTTCTTTTCTTAAACAAAATTAGTTTATTTAGGATTTATAATTTTTATTGAAGGGATGAAAATGGACCTCGAGAAGGTGAAAACCATTATATATTTTATTTCTCCAACAAAAATACATGAGGTGAGAAGCTTCCACGTATTGGCCAACTTTTACATAAAATTTATTTGAAATCTCAGTCGCATTTGTGCACCATTGGTAGAGACAATTAGAAGGGAACAACAACATTTTAAGTGGAAAACAATAGTAGAAGAAGAATTCCAATTTCATGAGAAGAAAATCACAAAGCAACCTATTTTATTTTTTCCTTATTTCCAAAAGCCTTTTCAGGTAAAACATGATGCCAGTAGAACAATAATTATAGTTGTCCTTAGCTAAGATGATAAACCAATTGCATATTTCAATGAGAAATTGAATGAGTCCAAGCATAAGTATTCTACTTATGACAAGGAGTATTACGCAAGAATTCTGTCCCTCGTGAAGTGGACGAATTATCTTATGCTCAAGGAATTCATCGTGTACACTGAAAACTAGGCATTGTAATTTATCAACAAACATAACAGGTTGAACCAAAGACATGAAAAATGGGTTGAGTACATGTAGAATTTTTCTTTTGTTTTAAATCATATTAATGGAAGTGCTAATAAATTTGTTGATGGTTTGAGAAAGAGATGTTTAATTCTACAAGAATTCCAAGCTAACACTCTCGGAAATGAGCATCTCGAAGAGTTGTACAAGGAATATTTTAAGGAAATTCATGAAGCTTGTGAAAACCCTGTGATCAGAGATTGAAGCCCATGGCTTGAATATTTGGTCCAGGAGGGATTTTTGTTCAAGGGTAGTGAGATTTTTATTCCAAGAGGATAAATGAGGAATAGTTTGTTGAAAGAGAAGCATGGTGGGATACTTGCTAGCCATTTTAGCCATGACAAGACCTATGCACAATTAAGCCTTTTTTATTATTGGTTGTATGAGGACAAATGTCAAAAGGTTCATGGATAGAGTAGATTTTTTTCAACATTATAAAGGGAGAAAGCAGAATGTAGGGCTATATCAAGCACTTCCCATACCAAGCACGCCTTGGGAAGCTAGCAGTATGGATTTTTTTTAGGTTTGCTAAGAACTCAAGGAGCCATGACTTAGTTTTTGTAGTAGTGGACAGGTTTTTCAAAATCGTGCACTTCATACCTTGTTCAAAAACAAATGATGTTTCCCACATTGAAAATTTGTTTTTCCAAGAAGTGGTGAGACTACATGGTCTGCCTATGAGTATTGTCTCATATAAAGACACCAAATTTGTTGGACATTTTCAGAGAAATTTATAGAATAAATTTGGGAAAAAACTTGACCCAAAACTGAGCCTATCATTCCCAAACATATGGGTAAACCAAAGTGGTTAATAGAAGTCTAGGAAATTTATTAATGTATCTAGTCCATGAGCATAAAAAACAATGTGTTCAAGTTATCCCACAAGTTGAATTTTCTTATAATGATTCTCTTAATAGGTGGACATGAAATTTTCTATTTTATATTGTGTATGACATGCATCTAAGAGGTATTTATGAACTCGAAAATTTGGGAAAAGGAGAAATTCAAAGTGCAGATGCATAGGACTTCACTCTAACAATGCAGATGATCCATGATCAAGTCAAAGAATAGTTACACAGAAGAGGTCCTTAATATAAGGAGAGGGTTGATCTCGAGCAAAGAGAGGTGAATTTTAAAAATGGGGATCTGGTTCTAGTCATTTAAGGAAGGAAATGTTCCCAAAGCGTGAATAGAATAAAATGAAGTTGAAAAAGATTAGTCCCTATAAAATCCAAAGGAAGTTTTCAGTGAATTCTTATGAGATGGAATCACCTCCAAAAATAGGGATTTCTCCTATATTTAACATTGAAAACATGTATTGATATCAGGAACCTATAGAAGAGATGCAAAATAAATAAGAGAAGATTCAGTGGGAGACATAGTTACTTGCAACTTAGAAGCTACAAATGGAAATTATCCTTGACCAAAAGCTCATAAAAAAAACCAGAAATAAGAACTATTATCAGTGCTTGGTTAAATTGAAGAGTCTTCTACTTGAAGAGGTAGTTTGAATGAGCGAAGAAAACATTCTACAGTGTGGAGACATTGTTGCAAACCTTTTTTCTTCCAAGGGAGTTTGATGCAGGAGCATTACTCCACATTTTGGCTCCAACAACAAATTTTATAAATATCCCACAATCGATTTTGCTTATGTGTCCCTCGAGGGATAGCTATACATGTTTGTTCTCTTTTCTATTTGTAGATGTGTTCCTTTGTGGGAAAATTGTTCGGTTAGTTGATATTCACTTCTAGAACATTGCTTCATTGCCCATTTTATAATAGTTATTGTTGGCAAAGTGTCCATGTTCAGTTAAAGGATTCTTTCTTTATACATACATACATACATACATACATACATACATACATACATACATATATATATACTTAGAAGCTTCATGGGAACAAAGGCTAGAATAAATTAATGAATCATTTTTTTTATGCCTTGAGTAATTTACCGTATGCTCGAATTGTTGTTGATTTATTGGGGTTAGGATGGGTTTTGAAGTTCAATTTCTTTGGATCAAAAGCCTTGTATTAACTTAATTGCAGTAAGGTAAGACCATAATTGGTGGCTCGGTCTCTTACTAGTTCTCAAGCTAAGGTGAGTTCAAGATAAAGTTGTCAAATTCCAACCCTCCTCAAACCCATTGCAAGTCATATCAAAGTTTAATACTATAAATGTGGTTAATGTGGCAAGAAATACTTCCATATTGTTTGCCAAGTTTACAACATTATACCATATTAGTGAAAAAACCTCCAAACCACAAATACATGCCTATTATATACCTTGTTCCTATGACAAGATACCAATAATTACATTCCTTACAATGAATACAATGTAAGACAATATAAAGGCTAATATATATATATATATATATATATATATATATATAAAATAGAGGAGGTTATACTCTATTTAATTGATTTCTTAGTCTCTAATTCCTTGTTTCCAAGATTGTTTAGATGTTGATCTTATCAGTGGTTACCTTTTTTTAAGCAGGAAACAGGGAAACCTGGATGTACATGTCAATATGGAAGTAACTCAAATTTTTAATCCATACTTTCAATCGTCCACAGTATCTTTGTAATGTGCCCCTCATTTAATACTAAAAAAAATAAAAAATTAATTAAATTAAATTAAATTAAATTAATTAATTATATATATATATATATATATATATATATATATATATATATATATAAATATATATGAGGTTCTACTCTATTTACTTGATTTATTAGTTTTAAGTCCTTGTTTCCAAGATTGTTTGGGCTACGATCTTGTGAGTGATTACCTTTTTTTAAGCGAGAAACATGGAAGCCTGGATGTACATATGAAGATGGAGATAACTCCAACTTTTAAGCCATACATCCAATCCTCTACAATACCTTTGTAATGTACCCTTCATGTAAAACTACAACAAGGATTTATTAATCAAATATGTTGAACTATCAAACTCTAGAATAACCAAGCTAATTTCTTATATTCTTGACTATACAATCATTTATTCAATCGAGTCCACACTTCAAAACTTTGATTGTAAAAATGTTGGGTGGTTTTAGAAACATTTATATCTAACATCCATACGGTTTATTATTAAAGTGTAAACATAATTCAAATATGGCTAATGTAGCAAAATTAATGCATGAATCAATGCATTTCTTTCCATTCTCTTCAAAAAATTTGATGATTGTTGAATAGACTCAATCACTCGAGCTTAAGGTTCACTACTACTTATGAGTTCTATGAATCACCAACTGCACTCATCATGTAACTTGTGTTGTTTTCTTGAACCACTACTCCAAAAAACTACTTAACTCTTACGACTATATCTGAATCATATGTGCCTTCCATGCACAAACCTCAAAAAATTCCATGCAAGGTATGTAAAGTGTACTGTCAGGATGGGCTCGAGATTTGTTTCGACCACAAAAATGATTTAGATCAGGTCTCGTTTTTCCATGCCATTAGGCTATCATTTGACCAACTCCTCAATCTTTCTTTTAGTTTCACTCTTCATTTTCATAGCTTGGTATCCAGCCTCAATCTTAGCTTTGAAACCCCATCTTATGTAACAAAGAAACCCCTATTCCATTTGGAAACTCCCAAATTCTTCAGAGTCTCTATCGAGACTCGGAAGAATAGAATGGCAAGCAAATGAGTTACAATTTATTTCTTAGCGCGAGTTCGATGAAAGAACGTATATACCTGGATTGGTGTTTAAGGCCATCATTGACTTGAGCGTCCTTAAATAAGTAAGAAAAAGTATTGAACTCTTTTCCCTGCTCTCTAATTTCAGTAATATGGCTTTAAATTAAGGATCTAGTCCATTATTTGACCTTTAGAAACATCTACACATATTTTATCTGAAGGTTATAACAAGGTGACCCTTATTGGTAAAAGATTTACTATAATTTTTCTTTCTTCCCTCCCGTGCAATTTTAGGTCCACGTCCTTACTTGTTTACCCTTGTAATTCTACTTTCGAAAACCTTGCAGTGTTGTTTCCCAAGGAAAAAATGATTGGGTTGCTAAAACTAAATCAGGGTTTTATGTATTTCTTTCTCCGTTTTAAGATTTTGTGGGTTCACTATAGTAAGGAATTTCATGATGATTTACTAAATTTTGTCACTCTATTATTGAAGCTTGATGAATTTTAATGCAAGCTTCTTCACTTCCAACTAACTTCTTTATCAAACCCTCAAGTTTTTCAATTATATTTTTTTTTCTTTCCAATTTTTCTTTAACTCTTTTGATAACTAGCTAGGGATTCATTTAATTGTTACAAGTACCATTCAAACCCTTCTCTTAATGTTAGGCAACAATGAGTTCCTCACAACCAAGAATTAGAGTAATTTTTCTTGTATGTCACACACTTGTGAACGATCTTTGATTTTTCTTGGTTTCACAAGGTTTTGTGGTAGCGCAGTGCCAAAATTCAATAAACACCAACTTCATCTCAGACACGAACTTCTTTACTTATAGTTGTTTTCTCGATTTATGTATTCAGTTAATCTTTGAGTCTGCTCTCAATAGATTTTCCACCGACATACTCGATTTAGATGGTTAACTCTTGTCGGGATCAATTTCTATTTAGATGAGCAAACTGTACTCTATACAAATTTTCCCATGAGGGTTACTTAGACAATAATTAAATTTTGAACTGGTTTCCATGATTTTGTTGTTTGGAAAACCATTGTACAATTTTCAAACATTCATGTTTATGTTATAATTTATCTCATTATAGGAACATCTACTATGTGTCTGTCTTTTATTCTCTTTTTTGTCATTATGTTTCGTTTTCATTTCATATATTATAATTAATTATTAATTATTTTATTTTTAAGATTATTTTTGCATATTCTTTACCACTGTACAATTAAGCTCTTGGTATTAAAACTTTGACCTTTGGTGCCTTTGAAAAGGCTATAACTGAATTTACTATGCAAATTTGCCATATAAAAATTATACTCATATTCAACTATAGAAATCCCTATACCTTTTAAACCTCATAACTACTTTTATCCAGGTTTTTTTATCCCAGAATAATACTTTGTTACTCATAATATATCTTCATGTGACATTACATTGGTTAGGAATTTTTTTGTAAATTAATACAGTGGTAGTCCCTTTATAGACCGAGACATATATATGCATTTTGCTTCTCATAAATTCATTTATACACATCATATATAATTTTACAGAACTCTTTTCTACAATGCATTAAACACGTATATTTTCTATTCTAAATATTGTATAGTTACATCTTATTCAACAATTGTTTGCATGTTACTTTTTGTTCCGTACAAATCTTGTGCCCCTACAACCCCAACTCTTTTTTAAATTCAATTAGAAATAGTTATGGGGTCCTGACTTTGGGGGTTGTGCCACATAACCTTTAACAAAGGAAAACATGTCCATGCACTTGCTTCCTTGTGGACCGCACAACCCCATCACTTAATAGACCTAGGGAACGAAACATATTTCTGTCACCAACACTTGATAGTCATTGGTCCGTTGGTCCCTGATGCTCAATTAAATTAACTTCTATAACTCCAAGTATTTCGAGATTTTCGAGCCTTTCGGCTAAACCACCTCTGGGTAACCCCTCTGCCACTTGGCAAATCTGAGAGATGGAAAGAATTTCCATCACTATCACTTGACGGTCCTTGGTCCCTAGTGCCATTAAAATAAATTTACAGGAATCAGGCTTTCAAGGATTTCTAGGCTAAGAATATGATATGATTTTTTGTCAAAAACTGCTCCTAAGCTCTGATAACTGACATGCTTTTATCAAAGGAAAAATTGGCTAAGTGTTGGCCTTTTTAGTGTTAATTTTGGTTTCAGTACTTCGACTCCTCCAGGCTCTCTGTGTTCTTTGTGTTCTCTTCTTAGCTCTATGACACTTCTAACGAAATTCCTTCCCCTTCTTCGTTATCCTGCAATCACTTTGATGCTAATATTGGTCATTTTACGAGTCTCAGGTATGATAATTAAAAACAACAGGCTTAGAGAATTGTGCAAAAATAAAATTGCAGAAGGACTCGTTAAGATATTCAGATTTCTTGTAGGCAAAATTTCACTGACACTCTTACTAACTTTTATCATTAATCAAATAAATATAAGAATTACACCAATTTAGTCCAAATCTTTAAAGATAGGACCTAAGGAACAATTTAGGGAAAATTAAACAAACTATAAAAAATTGTCTAATTTTAATAATTTGTATGGTAGATTTAAATAAATTGTAATCTAAAAAACCACACCTTGAGGAACAATCACCAATAATAAATGATTTTATCTCTCATTCAATGAGAATTACGGATGCCCCTGCATCATACTCCCAAGGAAAAAATACTTTATGGGCTCCTGTCCATGAGTTCTTCAATGGTTTTTCCACTTTGTTGTATGAGTGTGGCAGTTATCCAGGTTGCATCTATCAGTGGAAGCTTCTTATACTTAACCAAGTACTAAAGTACTCTTTTTCCCTAGTCTTCTTGATCAATCTCTTGTCCAAGATCCTCTCTAGCTGCAAAGGTTGAGCTACCAGAAATTTCTTTCTCCATGGTACTAGTCATTGTTTCTGGTCACTGTATGTTTATTCTTCTTTAGGATCATACTTATAAGGTTTTCTTCATTAAATATTGGTGAAATTCCAACTCGAGGTGGTAATTCAATTTCATAAGCATTGGTATAAACTTTCTTCATAATTTTGTAGGGTCCTATCTTTTTAAAATTTAGTTTGTTGTATTCGCCCTTGGGGAATATCTCCTTCCTCAAGTGTGCAAGTAGCAGATATCCAACCTCAAAATTATGGTCCCTCCTACCAAGGTCTTCTCTGATTTTATATTTCAGACTATTTTCATACAGTGTCTTCTTGACTAGGTCATGTATCTCTTGTATGGTTGTAGAAAAATCCTCTCCTCTTGTACTCCTCAGTTATGATCCGCCCAAATTTTTGAGTTCATCTACTCCTCTTGGGTTCATACCATACACACTTTAGAAAGGGATTTTCCAATTGCTTTGGTTAGGAGTGTGATTATAAGCATATTCATCCCATGTTAAAATCTGGTCCCACTATTTAGGGCGGTCTCCAATCAAACTGCGCATAATGTTTCCTAGGCTTTTGTTCACAGCTTTAGTTTGACCATCAATTTTTTGATGAAAAAAAGTGCAATTTTGTGCCAAATTTCGTATACAAGGTTCTCTATAAATGTCCCAAGAATTTATTTTCTCAGTCTGAAACAATGTTTTTTGGAATTCCATGTAGCCATACTACTTTAAAGAACATGTTACCAATATTTCTAGCATCACTAGTCTTAGCACAAGAAATAAATGAGCCATTTTTAAAAACCTATCTACAACGACAAAGATAGAATCATTACCCTTCTTTGTTTTAGGCAACCCCAAAGAATACATACTTACTAAATCCCAAGGCCTCTTTGGAATTTGCAATGGGCTATACAATCTAGTGTTTTTTATTCTTCCTTTATCATACTAACATGTTTTGCACCTCTTCACAAAAATTTTCACATTGTATCTCAATTTTGGCCAATAGTAATGTCTCCTCAGTAAGTCATAAGTTTTTTCTTTCCAAAATGTCCTATAAGGCCTCCACCATGTTTCTCCTTAATCAGGTACTCCCTCATGGAATATTTTGTAATGCATAGCTCGTTGTCTTTGAAAATTAGTCCATCTTGAATCATGTAATCAAGCCATGGACTCCTATCTTATAAAATTTTACTCTTACAGACTTCAAAGGCCCCCTTGAAGTCTGCATCCTCCTCATATAGCTCCTCTATAAAGTTGAATCCCAGCGCTTGAATTTCCCCTCCTGCAATAAAAGTTGTCTCTTGCTCAAATCATCTGCAATTTTACTAGATTAACCATTGATGTTATTTGAAACAAATGTAAAACTCTGCAATTACTCAACCCACTTAATATGTTTCTAGTTCAACATACGCTGTTGCATTATATACTAAAGAACATGATCATCAGTGTATAAAATAAATTCTATAGACAACAAATAAAGCCTCCATTTCTTAATAGCCTAAACCACTGCATAAAAATCTTTGTCATAGTCTCTATACTTTATCCTCGCCTCATTCAATTTATCACTATAATATGTTATGTGTATGTCTTCCTCATTAAGTATTTCTCTAATTGCATCATTGTTGGCATCAATCTTCAATTGAAAAGGCTTGTTAAAATCTGGGAGAGGAAGCATTAATTGTTCTGTAATCTTCATGTTCAACATTTGGAACCCATTTTTAGCTTCATCAGTCCATCTAAATGGTTGTTGATTCTTATTCACTATCTCTAAAATTGGTGCACTCATCTTGTTGAAATTTCTAATAAACTTCTTGTAAACACACGCCAAACCATGAAATTTTTTAACTTCAAAACCACTTTTAGGAGAGGGTCATTCTAGGATAAATTTCACCTTATTTGGATCCATATTCAATTATTATTTGGAAATCACAAATCCCAGATATACCAACTTTGACTTCAAAAAGGAACATTTCTTAAAATTTACAAGAAACGTCTCTTGCTCCAACATTTCTAACGCATACCTCAAATGCCTCAAATGCACCTCCATTGTATGAATGTACACATAAATGTCATCCAAGTAAAAAAAAAACTTCCCTATGAATTATTTTAGTACTTCATTCATCAACCTCATGAATGTGCTGGGTGGATTAAATAGTCCAAATGGCATAAACATCCATTCATACAAACCTTCATTAGTTTTAAATGCAGTCCTCCACTCATCTCCTCTAATTTTTATTTGATGGCATCTGCTCTTTAAATAAATTTTGGAAAACCAAAACACACCACTCAAACAATCCAAAAAATCATCAATATGTGGTAAGGGAAAATGATACCTGACTGTAATTTTGTTTAAAGATATGGAGTCTGTAGACATGTGCCATCCACCATCCTTCTTCGAGGTCAACACTGTGGGTACAACATATGGACTAAGACTCTCTAATCAGTCCCTTATCCAATAGCTCCTATGCTTTTTTTTTTTAATCCCCTAATTATCCTTAGGTGCCATGTAGTAGCCAACTTTCTTAGGAAAACTAGGTCCTGGTACCAAGTCAATGTGATGACTAATACTCCTTACTAGTAGCAACTCACTTGGAAAATCATCCACCACAATATCATGATACTCATCCAAAATCCCTTAAATTTCTAAAGGAAAATCAGAGATAGTAATAGAAGTAAGAATTAATGTAAGATTACAAACAATAACAAATTTACCTATTTTGGCTTCATCTGCAATAGAAATTCCTTGCCACTCATCAAAACTTCCTTTGAATTACTGCTTCTATAGGTCCCTTCTTCCTACAATGGAAATAAGTATGTTTGATTCCATCTTTATGGAAATTATAACTTTTCATCTTGTCATCATGTACCACACTTTTGTTAAACTACCATGGTCTTGCAAGTAGAATATGACACACATCCATCGGCATCACATCACACAAAATATTGTCTTTGTAAATACCAATTTGTAGCTCAACCTCGCACTGTTCATTGACCAAAATCTAATTTCCCTTCTATATGCAAGACACCATGTAGGGCGTTGGGTGCTTCTTCTTCTTCAATCGCAACTTCTATACAACCTTTGTGGAAACTAGGTTTTTTGTATTCCAACTATCCAATCACAACTTTACAACATTTTCCTTGTACCTTGAAAAAAGTGTTGGGTGTGGAGACTAATTATCTTCTTTATTCATAGGTATCACCACGTTGAACCCTAGTTCCTACCTCCTATTTAATCATTGTTAGGGGGGTCCAAGGGGGGTGACGACGATTTTGTGAGGTCGCCCCCCCGGCCACAAGCAGGGGTTCAAGGGTAGCACCCCTGAAGCTAAAATAGAAGTAAATTTGCCATGTAAAATATTGTAATTTCATAGTCATTCCGGGTCGTTCATTAGGGAGATGAGATGACAGTAGAAGTTATGTTTAATTTAGCGTTTTTTCCCTAGAAGGAAAACCCCTCGATTTAAATGAGGGAATTGTATTGTGGTTGTGAATATGTGTATTCTGAGTGAGAAAGAGGGAGGAGATTGTGTCAGAGCGAAGAAAAAAAATACCATCAATCCGCAGTAGGGTGTATCTCTTCATTTTGCTGGATAATATTAACGAAGGACTCCCTATTTCTCTATGGATGTAGCCCAAATTAGGTGAATTGTGTATAACTATCTCTCTCTTGTTTTATGTGTTTTTATTTCTGCAATATTTTATGTGTTTTATTTCTATGTAATATATAATTTTCTAACAACTTATATTAGAGTCGAAGGTCTATTTGGATGAGAAACTCGGACGAAAGAAGTGTTCCTGGTTCAAGTGGGATAAATGGTGAAAGATGGTAGGTTTAGGGTCGAGAAATTTAGCGTCCAAAACTATTAGTTGTGGAAGATGAAGATGGAATATTATCTATATCAGAAATATTTGTACCTACCATTGAGTGGAAAAATAAAGAATTCGATGAGTACGACAGACTTAGAATGGGAGATTCTTGACAAAAAAGCACTTGGAACAATATGGTTGTGCCTCGCAGCGTCGATAGACTTTAATATTCCAAAGGAAATGACAACAAAGGGTTTAATGATAACATTGAACAAAGTATATGAAAAACCCTTGGTAAGGTATTTCTTAAGAAGCGTTTATTTAATATGAAGATGTGAGAAGGTGGATCTATTGTTTATCATTTAAATGAATTGATTATGGTTACTAGTCAGTTAAGTTGTGTAGGGGTAAATTTTGATCATGAAATTAAGGCTCTGTTAATTCCGTGTTGATTTCCATAAACTTGGAATGGTTTAGTTATGGCCATTAGTAAATTTGTCTCTCAATCTAGTAATTTAAAGTTTTATGATGTTGTCGGTGCCATCCTTAGCGAGTAAATGAGACGGAAAAGCTCCGGTGAGACATCAGGTAATTCTTTGATTGGAGACACTATGGGAAGAAAAATTGAAAGAGGAAAGAGCTTACAATATTGCAATAAGTCAAGGAAAGGAAAATCTGTGTCCAAATCAGGGATAGTGTGTTGGAAATGTGGGAAGAAAGGACACTTGAAAAAAGAGTGTAAGTCTCGGAAGGGAAAAGAAGGAGATGCACAACAATAGAACAATCATGAAGTGAATGTAATAGGTGATGTGTTGCAATATGCTTTGATTAATTCATTAAAAATTAGTATTGATTCCTGGGTGGTAGATTCAAGGGCCTCATTCCATGCCACACCTGTTAGGAAGCATTTTCATGACTATGTTTAAGGAGATTTTGGACAAATTCATTTGGGTAATGATAAAGCCTATAAAATAATTAGAATGGGTAAGATTTTTATAAAACAATAGAATGGAAACCACAAGATATTAAGGGAGGCAAGCATGTCCCAGATCTTAAGAAAAATATAATTTCAACAGGTCAATTGGGATGTGAAGGTTGTGTAACTACTTTTACAAATAAAACCTGGAAGGTCACTAAAGTAGCCCTGATAATAAGAAAAGGAGGAAAGGTTGGTACATTTTATTTATGAAATGGTATTTTGAATTTTTTTAATGCTTTAACCTCTACAGGAAAAAATACAACAATGTGGCATCATAAGCTCAGGCACATGAGTGAGAAGGGGAAGCATATTCTTCACTCAAGAAATTTGTTTCCAGGTTTGAAGTATGTTGATTTGGACTTTTGTGAAAATTGTGTTTATGGAAAACATAACAGAGCCAAATTTCTTAGAGTTGGGAAAAAAAGAAAAGTGAAAAATTATACCTTGTCCATATAGATGTATGGGAATCTTCTCAGGTATCATATCTCGGTGGTCTCTCTATTATCTTACTTATATTGATGACGCAACTAGGAAAACTTGGATTTATTGTATGCGGAGTAAATTTGATGGATTATATTGTTATTGTATGTAGATGGCATGATTGTTGCAGGGTCTAACATTTAGGAAATAAATGTGCTCAAAAGTAAATTGGAAAATTCATTTGCAATGAAGGATTTGGGTGCTGAAAAACAAATCGTTGGTATGAGAATAGCTAGAGGTAGGAAAAATTGGAAATTAACATTATCTCCGAGTGAATACGTACAAAAGGTTTTGGAAATATTTAATATGTAGAATGAAAAACCAGTTGCTACACCTTTGACTAGTCATTTCAAACTAAGTAAGGAGATGTGTCCCAAAAATCAGGAAGAAATGGAACATATGTCTAAATTTCCATATGCATCAGCATTTGGAAGCTTAATGTATGCACTGGTCGACATAAGGCCTAATATTTCACATCTAGTGGGATTTGTAAGTAGGTATATGAACAATCTAGGAAAAGAAGATTGGATGGTAGTGAAATGGATTCTCGGGTATTTGAGAGGTACCACAAATTAAGCATTTTTCTTTGTTGGTTCAAACATTTTTCTACAGGGTTATGTTGATGCAGATATCGTAAGTGATAGAGATAAAAGGAGCACCATAGGGTATGTGTTTATTGTAGGTGGAACAACTGTCAGTTGGGTTTTAAAATTGCAAAGTTTTTTTGCACTTTCAATGACTGAAGCAGAGTATGTTGCTGCTATAGAGACTAGTAAAGAAATGATTTGGTTGCAAAGATTTATGAATTGGGTAAGAAGCAGGAGATGGGAAGGTTATACAATGACAGCCAAAGTGCCATTCAACTTGCAAATAACTCAGCATTTCATTCCAAGACTAAACATATACAACTTAAGTACCATGTCATATGGTCGATGTTGGAAGATGGAAATTTGACGCTGGAAACGACACACACTGACGAGAATCTTGCAGATATGTTAACAAAAGTTGTAACTAGGGAGAAACTGATGTTTTTATTGGTTTAAATTGTTTTTCAAGTATGATAATGAAGATGAGAAACAAATAGGTCGAAAGTGGAAGAATTTTCTAGAAAATGAAGCCGCGGTGGAGTTGTTATAATTAGTCTCCAAGTGGGAGATTGTTGGTTGTGGAGCCTAATTATCTTCTTTATTCAAAGGTATCGCCACATTGGATCCCAGTTTTGTAGCTCATTTAATCGCCATCAGGGGGGTCTAGGTGGGGGGGGGGGGGTGGAGATGACGATTTTATGAGCTCCCCCTAGCAGGGATTCGGTGGAAGTAATTTCATAGTCAATATGGGTCATTCATTAGGCGGATGATCTGAAAATAGAAGTTATGTTTAATTTATGGTTTTTTTCCCTAAAAGGAAACCCTTTCAATTTATATGAGGGAGTTGTATTGCAGTTGTGCATATGTGTATTCTGAGTGACAAAAGAGAGAGGAGAATGTGTGAGAGTGAAGATGAAATTACAGTGGATCTTCATTTTGTTGGATAATATAAAGGAAGGACTGGTTGTTTCTCTGTGGATGTATCCCAAATTAGGTGAACCACATATATCTGTGTCTCACTTATTTTATGCATTTTCTATGTTTGTGTTTCTACAATATTTTATGTGTTACATTGCTTTATAATATATCATTTTCTAAAAAAACTTCTCAAACAAGGCTCTCCTATGAGTTGCCTCAACAACTTCCTTCTCCTGCTTGAGCAACACCTTTTTCATCATTAGTGTTGGCCCTTGTTTTTTAATCAAATTTTGCTTATTAAAATCCATCTAATTTCCATCATTTCCTACCATATGCCATCCATATACACCTTATTTTGACCTTATTATGCATATTCAAACAAATAAATTATGTTTTTCAATTTTTAGATATTTTTGCAAAAATTGGGTTTTAAGAATATTTTTGGATAGAATCAGAAATTCTCGTAATGGCAATGTGGATGACATATTTAGAGGACACTTGGGCTCAAGCTAGATACATGAATGGAAATCTTGGGAACTAGGACTGAACTAATTCCAATTGGTTCGGTCAAAACAAGCTAAATCAGGCTCGGTCAAGGCTGCTCAAACATGACTAGTCATCCAGAAAATCCCTAGGAAATAGAGCAGTTTTATGATTTCATGGGATTGTCCATATTTCTAGTGATAGATTGGATGGATCCAACTTGTATATATGGATATGAGTAGATATAGTTGTTTGATAGACTTTAGATTAGTTTGTTCATGATCTTCTATTTAAACCAATACTTTGAAGGCTTATGATATGTAATTTTGATATAACTTTATGCTGAGACATTTGAATATTGGAGGATAATTGGAAGAACTTTTCTACTTTCATTTTGTTTTTCATTAGTGTGGATGAGTGCTTGAATTTTCAACATTTGATGGCAGCCCCAAGTGTGCAAGGTAAGAGTGGAGGGCCCCCACTCCAAGCTAAGTAAACTTTATTGTTAAACTAGCTTAATTTTCATGAACTAGTTGCTTTAGATTTGTTTACTTGTTTTGTTTCAGATTTGCTTATTTGAATTAATGTGTGATGACTGTTGAATGGATATTGGTTTAATTCTAATCTACATATGAAGGGACACATAGGAATTTAAGTTAAATTTGCCTTCTACTTGATCTTGAACTAAGACTGAATTTCATTCTCATTTTCTTATTTGAAGTTATTTATGCATTTCTGGTTTGAAGCAATGGTGATTATGATAGAGTATAATTGTGAAGAAAGACAATCTGGGCGTCCTTAGTTAGGAACCTCTTCTTTTACATCTTCTGCATCATAAACCATTGTTAATTAGTGCTTTTAGATTTCTCTTCATGAAAGTAATATTGCAGGGAAGGACAACCTGGTTCTCCTAAGTTAGGAGCCTCATCCCTCACATATTACATAAGTGAATTAGAAATTGTTAAAATAAGTTTATATTTGTAATATGTACTTCCTTAATTCTTCAAATTTTATCTTCTAAGCTTGGCTATATCTGATATCCATACACTGTGGACTTGCCTTCAAGTTTTACAAACTCGGATTGATAATGAATAATTGTGTTAATTTGTGTTAATAAATTAGCTCAACATTTTGGCACCGTTGTCAGGGAGGCAATTATCAGCATAGTCAAATAGAAGATAAACAAAAACACTAAAAATTTGATTAAAAAAAATTAGTTAATATACATTTCTCTTGGTTATGTTTCATTATGCCTAGAAATAGAGATCCTAAAATTAGATTCCCAAAACAAAACCCCAAACAAAAAAAAATAAAAAATAAAATAAAAACTGCAAAATCCATTTGCAAGACAAGATCTAAAAAATGATGTTAAAGAAATCATTTAGAGAAGGAGGGTATGCCACCACAAAACTATTCTCAAGTCCTTGTTCTCAATTTAGAATGCTCACTAGGGATGAATCTTTATGTCAAAGGATAGAAGAGCAACAAAACATCCATGAATATAATCCACAAGAAGAGAATATAGAACTTTCTTTTAGCTATCTTTGTGAAGAGGATAATGAGTCATGGATCACATGCAATAAAGATCAAACATTAAATCTAGAAATTGAAGAATTTCTAGCATGTATATTACAAGATCCCTTGTGCATACAAGATTTTGAACAAGTACCGCAAGAAGAGTTTTCTGCTATGACAATTAATGAGAGCCAAGCAAACAAAGGTCATCTTAAAACTTGGTTTCAACTAGTCATTAGGTCACAACACTACTCCATTTTTCAACATTCTTTCTCACTAAATCTTTATGATCAAATAAATTTTCATGTCCAAACATTCATTAACATATATTTTTCAAATTTGGATATGAGTTTACTTATGATCTTGTTACGAAAATGGATGCATTGGATATTCTATTATACTTGAGAAAATGAATTATTTTTCAAAAATAGAATAAGATAGAATAGAATAAATAAACAAGTAGAATGAATTCACAATAAGACTTCCATAATAATTTTGTTTCAAACTATCATGAATATTTCTTCAAATTATTGTTCCATATTCATTTGAAAGGACTACATGGCAAAATGCAGTAAGAACAATCCTATTTTGGGTAGCCATATAGGATCATTTTTAAATCATGTTTTTTTCACATATCTCTTGAAATCTAGTTTTTGAATCGATTTTGAAAAATTTAATTTATATCACAAATAAAAATGTTACCAAAATCAAAACTGGGTCTCAAGTGAAATGTTGAGGACAAACTTAGTACAACCTATATTTGAGGTGTCTAATGAAAGAATTTTTACGTGAAATTCATAGGGAAGATAGCCCTTAGAATCTAGTTTCCAAATCAGTTTGAATCACTTCAATCAGGTATCATATGAAAAAATTATTCTTGAAATACTAATTGTTTCTTGAAAAATTTGCATGGTGACAATTCTAGGCCTTGATTGTTCATTGGAATATTTGACATGCCAAATCATCTTCTGTTCAAAACCTATTTATATGGGAGATATATATTAAAGTATAGTTTACGACATAATTTGAATCATCCCATTTGGAGGTGAAATGAAAACGGTATGTCACATTTAGTGACTGCATGTCTTCAAAACAGCATAGTAAAACTCTGCCTCTTAGGTCTGTTCATCACCAATTTTGTGATATCAAGCCTAAAATTTTTTTAAACATGTTTCTACTGGAAAGCTAAAAATGAATCTAATTTAATATCCAAGTGCAAGCACATTTATCCGATCTTTATCGAAGAAGTTACACTTAAAATAGTGACTGTTGGTCTAGTTAAAAATTAACAAGCAGCTCTATCAAACATGGCACCTCTTATAATTTTTACCATATCATTTCAAACTAGTTTAAAAACATTTTTATATTGGAGGTAGCCATATGAATTCACTTCAACTTGGATTTGGAATCACTCTAATTGGATATAAAACAAATATTTTGTAAACCAAATACCGCTAGGAGGTCTAGGTTGGCCACCATTCCTCAAGGGGTAAATAAATGCATTTTGTTTGTATATCATCTTTGGACTTGTTTTCTAAGAAATGCTTGTAATTATTTACATATTTATTGAAAGAACAGATATTGTACACCTCTCTTCCTCCATCATCTAATATTGTATTGCAGGAAAGTGGTATGTTTTTGCAGGTCATAGGAAGAATGGAGTGAACTCCATGGATGAAGTATTTTTCAAAGTCAATTTTAAATTCATATTTAAGAATATGAATACAAATTTTCAAGCCAAAGCAAAGTGAAAATTCACCTGATCTTGAGTTCAACCAATGAAACTCAAACTCTTGAAGCTTGTCTTTAGTTATTGACCAACAACACCAATAAACCCTACAACATGATCGAGATCGAGGCAAAAAGACATGAAGCTAATCAACAGAAGAAGAATTCAAGGTTTTATTTAACATGAAAAGTCACATCCATTGCCAACGAAGTCTTTCATAAGCCATATTGTTCATGATTTCATCCATCATCCATATTGTATGCTAAGCTCTGCGATCATGCATGTTGAAGTCCAGACTTACTATCTATCCATTTACTACTAAATCATGACTTCAATATAACCTATTTTCATAAGATTTTCATACTTCACTACTCCATTACATATAGAAAAACCAACTTGTTTGGCTAATATGAATTCTCTATTTTGTTTTACCATTTTTTCAGTTTTAGTTTGTAGGAATCATCCTTCAGAATAGTCAAGACTTGGGGACAAGTCTTAGAATAAGGAAGGGGGAAGATTCGTAACAAAACTATGCAAATAGTTTGAGCAATGGTTTGATAAGGGACCTGAATATCAGATGCAGAAACTAGTGTGTACATTCCATCAAAGAATATCCTTGAAGAACCATCATCATGAGGGAAAAATGAACTAGCAAAGGACATCATCAGTTAGCACTGGCATCAAGCTATTATGGAAGTACAATTATAGTAAGTGTAAAAACTTTTCTCTTAGAACCTTTGATTTTTGAACAAATTCTAGAAATTGATAAAACTAGTTTAACTTGATATGCATTCCACTACATTTATCATACCTCTACTACATTTACCATTCCACATTGATCCCATTAACTTCATCATAGTAAACTATATTACAAACTATCATTTACCCTATTCCTACCATACAAAAATAATTTCCCTATACATTATCCTACCATAAAAAAAATCATTTCCCTCTACATTTTTATAAGCATTTTTAATTGAAAAATAAGGACAATGTTTTTCCCCTTAGAAATTTTGTTGACCTACATGAACCATACAAAGGTTACATGTCGAAAAAATTTGATTTTAAATGACCTATCCTATGATCATTTAAAAACAAATTTATGGCATGAGAGACAAAGTGACAAAGTATGGGTGCTAAGGTATATTCCTAAAGATATATGCGATGAATTACAATGAAAAACATCCCAAAAATAAAAAATTGAAAAAGGAACTAATGGGCATATAATAAAAAGTGGGCATGAAATATAATGAAAGGCATGTATGAAGCAGCCATGATAAAAAATATGATGCTACAATGACAAGACAGGCCTGTACACCAATAAAAACTTAATGTCAAATTAAACAAAATTGATTTTAAATGACCTATCGTATGGTAATTTTAAAAAATCAAATTAAAAATATAAGAAATAACATGACAAAGCCTAAAGTATGATTTAAGGAGCGCAATAGGCATGATTGTAAAATGCCTAAGGTATATGCAAAGAAATGAAATCAAACATGCAAATGAGGAGACAGGAATATAGAATGGGAATATATGAAGGTGACCATGAATAAAGATGATACAGTGTAGCAGTGATTAGACGGGCCTGTACACCATGGATCCAAAGAACGTAGCCACAAGGAGGACGCAACCATGGTAGCTACAGGCACGCAGGACAAAATGTGAGTTGGAGAGGTAAACAGTCAAAATACATTTAAAAAAAAACTATGTAATGGTATTTTCCACCATTAAAATGCAAACCCAACTCAGTGTTGAGCCTTTCTTCCACCATCAAAGCTATAATCAAGCTCAAGAAAATGTTGTGCATTCATATGCATGCATACAACATGCAAATTAAGAAATAAGAGTTAAGAAAAATGCAAAAATTGAGTGGAAAATTGCCTAAGCCGTGGAGAAATAACCAGCCAGCAAAATAGCAGAGGCCGTGGAGAAATAGGTAGCCATAGAACATTGGTGTTAACACAGGCCAAGATTTCCTTGTACCAATTTGACCAATCTCGCCAACAAATTATAGAAAATCCACAGAATGAGAAGAACGCGAGTTAATAACTTAGAAATGTCTTCAAGTCACAGTCATATCAGAGAATTTTTAAAAAGCAGAGATGAGAATTTTGTGAATTTTTTTTTTTAAATGGATCAAGAAAAGTTGACTAGGATTTAAGCCAAGAGATCTGGCAGTCATGTAGTAAAAACACATCAACCAGGTGCAGAGATCTTGTGAAGCAAGAAGGTAAGAGAAAAACTCAGATTTTTCTCATAAATGCAACAGATATTTAGATAAATAAATTTTGGGATTCAAGTTATAAATTAGTGCCTTTGTCACTGTTTAAAACTTTTCACTGCCACCATTCACTTAAACTCTGCCACCAATAAACACGTATTTTCCATTGGTTTAATGAACGAATAATTGGAAATATTGAGGGAAAATTCTGATTGAAATAGTGTTGTCTAAACACAAGAACTCAAGTTATCTCAAAGATAACTCAAAAATCACTTTTAGATCAGGTAATCCTGTAATTTTCTCATGCATGGTTACACACAGAGTTTTTGATTTCGATTTTTGTACAAATAGGGAACATAATTCTTCTTATTTTCAACACAATGGGCATAATTCATTACATTCATGTAGGGTTGTGTGGAAAAATTTGTTCCATCCATGTGCACAGTGAGAATTTCGATAGAGGTGAAGATTTAAATGGAACTATGAGAGAAATGTCTACTCATGAAAAGTTGTTGCATGATCAACCAAATCTTTTTCCTATCTTAGTCCAGGTTTATGCCTCAAGTGTGAGCACTCCTGTTTGACACCACTGAGTCTATTTACATCATTAGCAAGTGGGTATATTTTAGCAATGCCGAAATTCTTATACATTTCCTTCACGTGACAAACATATCAAGGTTTTTTGGCTGGTGTTCTAACATGGAAAGATCCCTTCTTATTTTCAACATAGTGGGCATAATTCATTACATTTATGTAGGGTTGTGTGGAAAAATTTGTTCCATCCATGTGCACAGTGAGAATTTCGATACAGGTGAAGATTTAAATGGAACTATGAGAGAAATGTCTACTCATGAAAAGTTGTTGCATGATCAACCAAATCTTTTTCCTATCTTAGTCCAGGTTTATGCCTCAAGCGTGAGCACTCCTATTTGACACCAATGAGTCTATTTACATCATTAGCAAGTGGGTATATTTTAGCAATGCCGAAATTCTTATACATTTCCTTCACGTGACAAACATATCAAGTTTTTTTGGCTGGTGTTCTAACATGGAAAGATCCCCATGTTTTGGTCCCTAATCTCCAGATAGCGGAATTTATTATAAAAAAAAATCATAATACTTTTCCAAAGTTTTTCATGAAAGGAGGGGTTATTCATGCAATAGATACATTGACATCAGCAAATCTATCAAGTTCATTTTTCAGTACAGGTCTTTGTCTCACAGAAAGGTTGTCTTTCAGGATCATCTGTCCCAAATTCCACATGTAATATTCTGCATTCGAATAGGTCAAATAGTGAAACAACTAGAGAGGAAGAATCTGGTGGTTTAAATACTTGAAGAGTTGGTTCACTATTTGCTTGTGGA
This sequence comes from Pinus tabuliformis, assembly GCA_031772625.1. Classification (NCBI taxonomy): domain Eukaryota; kingdom Viridiplantae; phylum Streptophyta; class Pinopsida; order Pinales; family Pinaceae; genus Pinus; species Pinus tabuliformis. The sequence goes on along the minus strand of CM062811.1, from coordinate 573,332,010 downwards.
GATGAAACAACTCAACTATAGTTTTAAAAATTCGAAATTGTTAAAAAGCCTCTATTTTTCGTTACTTTTTCTAAGCAAATGAAACTGAAATTTGAAAAACGAAAACATGGGTTTTCTTCAGAACAAGCCTAGTTAGGCTTCTACATGGACAATTTTCTCAAATTCATTTCTATTTGGGATATGTTTATGGTTCTTTCAACCCCTATTTTGCATATTGCGTGGGTAAAACAGTGACTAAATTGAAAGTGAATGCCTAGTCATAAAAAGGATTGGCACAAGTTATTTTGTAGAGGAATTATACAAGAGGAAAACCGTCTGCATAAGTGAAAGAAGCTTTGATTTTGATCGATTAGTGTTTCCTCTATGACTGTGGGACATTGCAAGATTGGCTTCTTTTAGTGAGATGTGAGGGAAAATGGATATTGGCTCCTTTAAGTAAAATTGTTGATATTGATAATCTAAGAGGGACATGAATGTTGTGTTAGAATGTAGTACAAAATTCAATTTGTATTTGTTGTCTTCTCTGAATCTACTCATCCAAAATGATTTATTGTTGTTATTTCTGGTTTTTTATCATGAGAGGAAGAGTAATGTAAAGTTTTGTATATGATTGTTGGTGTTGAAACATCATCGCACATCAGAGACATTTTTGTTCCCATCAATACAAAATACATAGCCCAAGCCATAATTTTTCCACTGATAGGTGAAAAATATTACAAAGAGAAACACTTCAAAGAGAAATGATGAAATTTCTTTTTAGAAAAATAGAGGAAAGAAAAGGAGAAAAAGTAAAGAATGTCATCTACAAGGAAGGAGAAGAAGTACATGAAGGCATAGATATCCTTTTACAGGTAGCTCAAGAGAAAGATTCATCTTCAAGGGTCAAAGCCATAGGTATATCAGTAGGCTACTTAGCATATAGAAGCAAAAGGTCAAAGAGACAGAGGCAAGCATGAGGACATGCTTGAGAGTAAGCAAGGGGGAGATGTTTGCCTTTGTTTCTTTATCAAAATTTTCTTATTAAAATCCACCTAATTTCCATAATTTTCCACCATATACCATCCATATACACCTTATTTTAACCTTATTATGCATATTCAAGCAAATAAATTATATTTTTAAATTTTTAGATATTTCTACAAAAATTGGGTTTTAAGAGTATTTTTGGACAGAATTAGAAATTCGCGTAATGGCTATGTGGATGACATATTTGCAAGACACTTGGGCTCAAGCTAGATACATGAATGGAAAGCTTGGGAACTAGGACTAAAATAATTCCAATTGGTTCGGTCAAAACAAGCTAAATCATGCCTGGTCAAGGCTGGTCAAACATGACTAGTCATCTAGAAAATCCCCAGGAAATAGGGCAATTTTATGATTTCATGGAATTTCCCATATTTCAAGTGATAGACTGGATGGATTTGACTTGGATAGATGGATATGAGGAGATATAGTTGTTAGAGAGACTTTAGATCAGTTTGTTTCATGATCTTCTATTTAAGCCAAGACTTTGAAGGGTTATGATATGTAATTTTGATATAACTTTATGCTGAGACATTTGAATATTGGAGGTTAATTAGAAGAACTTGTTCTACTTTCATTTTGTTGTTCATTAATGTGGATGAGTGCTTGAAGTTTCCACATTTGATAGTATCCCCAAGTGTGCAAGGCAAGGGTGGAGGGCCCCCACTCCAAGCTAAGTATACTTCATTGTTAAACTAGCTTAATTTTCATGTACTAGTTTCTTTAGATTTGTTTACTTGTTTCGTTTCATATTTGCTTATTTGAGTTAATGTGCGATGATTGTTGAATAGATATTGGTTTAATTCTAATCTACAGATGAAGGGACACACAAGAATTTAAGTTAAATCCCATTCTATTTGATCTTGAACTAAAACTGAATTTCATTCTCATTTTCATATTTGAAGTTACTTATGCATTTCTGGTTTGAAGCAATGGTGATTATGATAGAGTAGACTTGTGAAGAAGGACAATCTGGTCCTCCTTAGTTAGTAGCCTCTTCTTTTACACCTTCTGCATCATAAACCATTGTTAATTAGTGCTTTTAGAGATCTCTTCATGAAAGTGGTATTGCAGGGAAGGACAACCTGGTTCTCCTAAGTTAGGAGCCTCATCCCTCACATATTACATAAGTGAATTAGAATTTGTTAAAATAAGTTTATATTTGTAATATGTACTTCCTTAACTCTTCAAATTTTATCTTCTAAGCTTGGCTACATATAATATCCATACACTTTGGACTTTCCTCCAAGTTTTACAAACCCAGATTGATAATGAATACTTCTGTTAATTTGTGTTAATAAATTAGCCCAACAATTAGTGCTTCTCCTATCTCTAGAACATTCTATGCTTCCTACACCTTTGTCTTCACCTCTTCTATTAGAACTGCAACAACATTACTTTGGCTTGTTTCTTTATTCTCTAAAAAACTAGATGCCATGTGTCCAAGCTTGTCACACATGTAGCAACGAACCTCTCTCCTACCAATTTTTTTCTCCTTGAAGAAGATCTTTGGTCTCTAGAATCACCTTCCTATTTTCATTGTGGACTAGAGCTACTAGCCCCATCTTTAGATGTAGTGGACCTCCCTTTGATTTGTTGTTTTCCTTTTCTTCTAGCAACACCTTTGCCTCTACATATATATTTCCTTGCAATCTTCTCTTTTACTTTCAGAGCCAATTGGTATGCCTCCTCTACTATCCTTAATAACAATACACTTATTTTATCTTGAATGTCTGATTTGAACCCAATATTGTACTTCGCAATCTTCTCTGCAAACTCTTCCACATATCCGTCTCTAGTGTCCACTTTGTAGAACTCTTATGTGTATTCCATGATTGTCGTGCCTCTTTGTCTAAGGTTTTGAATACTTCTCAACAAAGTTTGTTGGCAATATTTGGGTAGAAACTTAACTCTAAGTTTTTCTACCATCATATCGCAGCTTGTGATCTTTTGTTTATTCTTTCTTCTTCACTTTCTCTGCACACAATCCCACCAGAGAGCTTCATGTCCCTTCAATCTTGTCACTGCAAACTTGACCTTCTTTTCTTCATCCATTTATTCATATTCAAAGAACTTGTCCAAGTATCTAATCCAATCAATCAACTCCTCCGAATTCATACTACATATGTAGAAAAAGATGCATGGCTTTGGTTTCATGATAGAACCCAAAAATTCCCTTAGAACCTTAGTCTTTGTTGGTTCTTCTACTACTTATTCTTCTGCAACTTCTTCCTCCTCATAACTTTCATCCCTAACTTTTGGTTCCCTATTTTGAAAAGTCTCCATTGTTTCCATTCACTTCTCTAGCCGCTACATTGCCTGTAGTAACTCTCTGTTAGCAACTGGCCTCTATCCTTGTTCTCTTGCACCTTGTCTAGTGCCTATCTAAACTTTGGGTAGCATTTTTCCTTCTCTTGTTCTTGAAGAAAACATAAGGTCTGCTTTGATACCTCTTGATGAAAATGTCAATAAATATTTGCTTAAATCAGCCCTTTTAGAATTGGTTCCTTTAATATGTCCCTTCCTTCAACCAGTAAGATAAAATCCCTCTTAAAATACATAGCAGAAAGCTCAAATATAGTGGGAGGATTACAAAGAAAAATTCACAAAAAGTGTCTTGCAGAATCCTTTACAGTTTCATACAAATCATGCATCCCCGTGACACTAATGCTTTTTAGAATTCATTTACAAATAGTTATAGGGTTCCAACCTTCTGGGTTGGCCCACGTAACCTTTAAAAAAGGAAAACCTTTCCATGTGCTTGCTTCCTTTTGGGCCCCACAACCCCATCACTTAACGAATCCAAGGAATGGAAAGTATTTCTGTCACCGACACTTGACGGTCCATGGTCCTTGGTCCCTAGTGTTCAATTAAATTAACTAACAAGACTCAGTGCTTTCCAGGATTTTTGGGCCTCCAGAATAAATCACCTCCTGATATATCCTCCATCACATAACAGATTCGGGAGACGGAAAGAAATTTCTGTCACTTTCACTTGATCGTCCCTGGTGCTATTAAAATAAATTTATATGATTCAAGCTTTATAGGCTTTCTAGGCTAAGACCCTGTTATGAGATTCCATCAACAAATTGTCCTGGGCTCCAACAATTGACAAACTTTTCTCAAAGGCAAAAGGCTAGGTTTTGGCCTTTTCAGTGATAATCCTAGTTTCAATATTTTGTCTCCTCCTGACTCTCTGCATCCTTTTTGCCTCTCTTCTTTGCTCTACGAAAATTATAAGAAAAATCCTCTCCCTTCACCTTCCTACAATCACTATGATGCTAATATTGGGTATTTTATAGGTCTCAAGTATGACAATTAAAAACACAACGTTTACACAATTGTGTGAAAATAAAATTGCAGAAGGACTGGTTATGATATTCATAGTTCGTGTAGGCAAAATTGCACTCTCACACTCTAATTTCCTTTTCTCATGAATGAAATAAATATAATTATTGCATCAATTCAGTTCAGATCCTTGAACATATGATCTAAGGACAAATTTTTGGAACATTAAAAAAATTATAACAAATTGTCTAATTTAAATAAATTAAATGTCAATTTTAGATAAATCTTAATCTAACAAACCAAACCTTGAGGAACCAACTCCTCTAGTAAATGATTTTGCCCTATTGGTCAATGGGAATTACAGATCCCCCTACATCATGTTTACTACTATACATATTTCAAAGTAAATTATGAGATTCTTGTATATTCAATACAAAATAACTATTACACATTAATCTACCTTGCTTCTCCTCACACATCAAATCCATTAGAAAATTAAATAAGGAATTTTCATAACTATTTATAGATGCATAGAAATATTATCTTAATCCTTTGTATATTCATTCATTAGAGAAATTTTGAGGTAAAAAATAGGTCTCAAAACAAAAATGTACAACAAAAAACAACTTTTAAGAACCAATAGTATGCAATATGATGATGTCAACCATGGCAAACAATTCATTATTTTTGGAGTAAAAAGGTAAAGAGATATAAAACAAAAAAATAAAAAATACTTTTTTAACTCGTATTTTCAACTTATCTCCCTAAGATTTTACACAAGTCTTGAGTGGGAGAACTCATTGGATGCAAAATATTTACATCCAAGGAGTAGCCATGTTGCATACTTTCGATGGACCCTACTGCACGAAAAAATTTGAAATACATGAAAAAATGTGATTGCAGTCACATTTTTTCATGTATTTCACATTTTTCATGTAGTGGAGTCCATCACATGTGCAACATGGGTACTCCTTGGATGCAACATTCAATGTTTCATTCGATGAGTGCTTCTACTAGAAATATGAGTAAAATCATAGGGAGATAAGTTGAAAATACGAGTTGAAAAAGTAGTTTTTTTTTCCCTCCAAAAATTGATGAGGTATTCTAATCTTATTTTATTATTTCCACTATTATTTTATTATATTCCTTAGGAGGCCCATTTTATACCTAAAAAATTTCTCTAATGAGTGTAATTTCCTGTTATTATTCATATGGTCTTCTTCTTCCTACAATAAAAATTGTTATAAATAACCTACTCGACTTAGTATCCCTAATCATGTAGTCCTTCCACATAATACTACATTTTACGAAGTACATATAAAACAAATTACTCTCTTATGCTATGCAAGTTACTAAAAAACATATTTGTATATTAATGAGGCTTGTAGATATTAGGTAAATAGGAAACTCCATCTAGCCAATTGAGTTATTACAAATGGCATTGTTTTTAACTCTCTGCATGCCTCAAGTCACCATGTTTTCAGTAACCCCCCTATTTTCCTTTCTTTTCTTTTCTTTTTTCCCCTACCATCTCCTACCTTGGTACCCATTTTATGTAGCACCCTCCTCCCATAGCTTCACAAGTAACTAGCCAACGAGGGTAAACATGAGGCGAGAGGCTACTATGATTGGATCTGACCCAATATGTGACCTTAAGGAACTAGAATCAACAGAAACACCACACACGGTCATCCAAAATCAGCTTCAGAATCCTCAGGATACATGTCAGCCACCGAGACAGCCTGTCCCTGGGTCCCATTGATGTTCTGGACATCTGAAACGCCAATTTTTCCCATGCTATAGGCAAGAGAGCGTCCAAAAACCCAAAGTTGCTCTCACATGCTTGCCTGCCAGCAACCAGAGACTAAAATTGTCATTTCTATGCGAACTTCCCCTGGATTTAAGCCACTTTTTTAGGCCAAGAGCCCAGGTCATTGCCCAAAATGGAGTGATAGCTTAAAATCAGTAAAATTACAGGGAGACAATGATGCAAAAGTAATAAGTTGAATAAGACCTTAACCATACCCCTACTAGTCATGACGGGGATTTATTCAAAGATATCATCGACATGTAACCTACAAGTAGAAACAACATAAGTAAGTGTAGGGATCTCATACTTATCTGAGAATTGTGACGAACCATTGTTCCATCATGTCATTTTCTACATTGTCATCTATTAGGTCATAGACACATTATCCATTAATATACAAGTAAAAACATACTGAGATCCATACATAGTTGTTGTCATAAAACATACATATAACCAACACAGTAGGAACCAAAATATCATAAACATATCAGCTATAAAATCCACATATACATCAATACATTTACACATGAAAATTAATAGAGTGAATTTTTCATTAATGAATGCAATGAACCAATCAGAGATGGGACTACCATGTTCCACTTGACCATAGATTGGCTGAACCAAGTCTCTCCTAAGCCAATCACCCTTGTGTCATATTCCAAGCATGAATGTGTGACCCATAGAACACACCAAAAACACCAACAAAGATGGATTCCACTGGAGTTCTCTCCCTACTCCGTGAGGAATTTGTGTGCCTCCTAGTCTCTCAGGCTTTACTATAATCCACAATCCCATCCAACAATCACTAGGCCCTACACCAAGACATGCTCTCTATGATTTACCGTGCATCCCATCCTGGGACTACTATGCCCATAGGAGAGAAAATCTGCCTGTTGGCTTTATCGTATATCCCACCATTCACCGACAAGGATTCCTAGGCCCACCGAGGCACACAATATGGCTGTACCCCAACTCATTGTCCAGTTCAGGGGTTACTAGGCTAGTGGATTTACTGTGATCCACAATCTAGTTTGGGGACCGCTAGGCAATGTGTTTGCTAAATTGGAGATCTACTCAGTTTTGAATCCAATACTGTCATCCCATATTAACCGAATGTGAGAACCCACCTCATTAAAGCTATAAAGAAGTGGCAAGGCTGGGATTAAGAACATTGTCACACCTGGAAAAACCCATGCCATGATAGAAAAGAACCGCATGCAATCCCATGCATACCAAATCTAGTAAGAAAACTACACATGCAGGTTGATACTTGTAATGAATCCTGTTGTAGTTCCTTTACCTTGCCTTTCCCTACTTGATCTTATCTTCCTCTTGTCGTCTTTGTATTTCTTGCTCCAATGAAAAAATTCTCCAAGAAAACTCTAAGTGTCCAAGAGTGAGAGAGAGAGAGAGAATAATGAGAGAGCTCCAACACTGAACTGAAAAAAGGTTACCAACTAGTCCTTGGAAGCCTTTTTATGAATGAACCCTCTATTTTCTTCATTTTCCATTATTTTCCATCATTCTCCTCCTCACATGCAACCTGTGGCCTTTCACCTCCTTTTTCTATTAATTTCCATTATTTTCATAAATAATTGCGCCAAAAATGTCATTGTTCCTTTCCAAAGACTTAGTCATTGCCTTTACGAATTTCCTTAGCCATAAACAACTGAATGAACACCTCCTAGGATGTCTTGCCCAACATTCAACTTGGAATAAGTGTCCCATCAACTGTAGTTATTGTTTTTAACTTTTCTTACATGGAATTTTCACCAAGGTTATTACATTTTATCTCGATTCCCTACGCATGTGGCAATGCCTTGCCCCTCTTGTGTGCTATCATTAATTGACCAATACATTATCTCGCATGGTATTTTTTTTAGTTTTTATTTGTCTCTTACAGAAAGCATGGAAAGAGAGAGTTCCCAATATGAATAATACCACATGTCCTATTTGTCCATAACAAACATTACTAAAATTAAGTATCAACATTACTAAAATTTCTCCTTCAATTTCTAACACATTTTTAATACACTTTTCCTTTTCTATACCACCACAATTACTAACACCATAACCACTTAATCACTCAAATTTTATTTATATAGCATTACCCGACTTAAAAAAAAATAAAAAAAAAATATTTAATAAATTACGATAAAATAAATTAAATAAAAAAAATTGAAAATCATATTTATTCATCTTAATAAAAGAAATATCAAACATCAAATTTATTTTAAAAAACCATAAACATATATCAATTTCTAAATTATAATAAAATAAATTAAACATAACCAATCCAAATCTCAATAATATATACATATATAATCAAAATCATTAAATTATATCTTTTCCTTCCTTTTAATTTCTATTGTCTCAAAAATTCAAAACGTTAACATACATGAGCCATCTATCCTTATAATGTGATTGTGATTTAATTTTCATATATTCAATATTTTTTATCACAATTTATTATGTTTTAAAAGTGAAAACATTAACATACATCTGCCATGTGTCCCTTATGATATGATTGTGATTTAATTTTAATGTATTCAATTTATTTTATCACAATTGATTAGGTTTTAAAAGTGATGTGTTTAATGATATTCAATATTATGTTTTTTTCCTTAAATTAATAAAAAAATATGTTATTTACCTTTTACGAATTAATTTTTCATTTTTATAAAATATTTCATTGTTCAGGAATATTGAATTTGCAAATAATATTTTATTGTAACATATTTTCATATTGAAATCCCCTTAGAATGTGTTTATAAATATTCAATCTAATATTATAGGTTATTAGTTCAATCGAAATGCCATTTGATTTACAAATATCTAATTTATTTTATCATTACTCTCCAGTCATATTCAATGGTAACTAATGTGTATTTTTTCCTCCATAATAACATGAATCCCACTTGATTTACATCTATATCATAATATTCTATTTCTATAAGTTTTAATGTGGATTTATAAGTATTCATTTAGTATTTTACGATATCATTATTCTTTTATATAAATGATATCTGATTTGCATGTATCTATGAAGTGTAGAGTAGATAGTGATAAGGTATTTAGTTAAGGTATTTTATGGTGAAAAGGTTACATGTTTAAAATTTTGTTGGAAAAAATTTAACTATCTAAGCGTTGTTGTAACCTAAGATTTTGATGGTTCACATGCCCTTAGGTTGCAACTACTTAAGCCACAAATTCGTGTGACACTCCTCTTAGAACTCACATATCCTGAAACAAAATAATATACGTAGTTTGTATATATGTAATTTATAGTATTTAATCGATGTTATGTATATTTATAAATGTTTAATTTAGTATTAAAACATGTTTCCAAAAATTTGAACCCACACAAAAGTCCCGAAACCACTCAAGGTAAATTTTGTTGTCCTTTTAAAATATTATTACACTAATCTATATTTTATATGTAATAAAGTTATCTAAATAAACTTACACAACGTGTATAAATTCCTTTTATCTTGTTATTTATTTATTTATAAATTAAGGTGGTTGGAAGGAATGATGAGGATCTTCCCTACCTAAGTTGTATTTCCACAAGTGGCATGATAACCTTTGATGTAATAGATTTGATCTTTATTGTTGAGAATGAATAGGCCCTCAAGAATGGGAAGATGGGAAGATGTATATTTGTCACATGGAATATACTATTATATATCTTAAGGATGGATCTAGCATATCACAGATAGGGATCAAATCTCTTTAGGTGCAAACCTCTTGACTGCAAAATTTGAAAAAAAAAAATACAACCTCCTCATTCCTCGAGAGATTCCAATCCCCACACACACACATAATGTGTACTTTTTCATTATTTAAATTGTATTTTGAATGTTATATAGAGTTCATAACTTAAAGTTGTGTAACACATTAAAATATGTTACATAACATGTGTATTGGGACATTTAATATATTTTATTGAGACTGTTTTTTGTTATTAATATATTTTTAAGTATACATGACTATTACTTAATCTTATTTATTAAAATATTTTATTGATGAGCCACTTTAATTTTTTTTATTATGAATATTTTTAAATGTCACATTAAAGTTTTATATTAAAAATTGAATGAATTACACATCTCTTTATTATTTTTCTTATTATGTTTAATATAATTTATTTTATTTTTAACTTTCAATTACTTTTCTTCTTGTGATATTGAATATTACTATATATAAAATTAAAACATTTTATTTTAACATTATCATATTATATATATATATATATATATATATATATATATTAAGGTTTAGTATTTTATTCATTTTTTATTTTACTTTTAATTACTTTATTTTTTAAAATGTAATATAAAGACATTCAGATATTTTATTTATGATTAAAAGTAAAAAATTTGTTTTTTACCACATTCCTTGTAATATCAAAAACAAATTAACTATAATAAAATTAAAATTATTAATATTTTATAATAATTTTAATTAACACTAACTAAACATATTTATTTATTTTTATTTTTTATTATAATTGAAATTTTTTTCCACATATTGATTCATCTCTGCAATGCTGAGGTATGATTCAACTCTGCGGTGCGGTGATTTGATTCATTTCTACGGTGTGGTAGTTCACATATTTTATCTATACTGATTCATCTCTGCAATGCTGAGGTATGATTCAACTCTGCGGTGCGGTGATTTGATTCATTTCTACGCTGTGGTAGTTCACATATTTTATCTATACGGTGCGGTGGTTGGATTTGTATAATATTTCTCTATGGTAATTTGATTCATCTCATCTCCGTGGTGCGGCTTCTAGCATTATATCTCTACTATGGATACAATACCTCGGTAGAGTATACATATAATGATAATTATCGATTCTATATTTTCGGTGCAAAAACCCGACTCGATGGTGGTTGAATTTATATAACAATTCTTTGTGGTGAGTCGATTATTTTTTTTTTATTTTTTTCTAGGATAAAAAAAAATTATATTTCATTTTTTTTTTTTTTTTCTAAACTGAAAAAAATTAAACATTAAACAAGAACATTATATCAATTTATCTGAACATCATACATAATTTAAAAACATACTAGAGATTTATCCTCAAGGCACAGGCCAAAACTAGAAGACGGAAATGCTCACATATATGAACCCACAATAGGAACCCAAACAAATTCCCAATAAGATTCGATTCATCTTTGTGGTGCGACCTTCAGCATTATGTATCTGATGTGGATATAATACCTTTGTGAAATATACGTATATTGATTAATATTAATTCATCTCTCCAATATGAACACATATTGATTAATCTTTGCGGTGCAGAGGTATGGTTCATCTTTATGGTGCGGTGCTTTAATTCATTTCTGTGGTGCGGTAGTTCACATATTTCATCTTTGTGATGTGGTGGTTGGATTTCTAAAATCTTTCTCTTTGGTGATTTTATTCACCTTTGTGCTTTTTGGTGATTTATTGGTTTATCTTTATGATGTGGTGATTTCATTCATTTTAATTCATTTCTGTGGTGCGGTAGTTTACATATTTCATCTTTGTGGTGTAGTGGCTGGATTTCTATAATTTTTCTCTTTGGTGATTTTATTCATCTTTGTGCAAGTAATATAACTTAACAACTCATTTTAATAAATTTAGTGAAATAATATATGGTGCAGCTTGTAATATAACTTTGCAGCATACAATCTCTTCCCAAGTGCATATGTTCCCTCTCACATTTATATTACTAAGTTTTATTGGTTAAAAAATATTTATATTCCTCCCCATGTTTCTAAGCTTTCCTATATCAAAAAGAGGCCATGAAAAATTACCCTCGAAAGTCTCTACGAGTACATTGAATCTTTAGAAAAACAAAGAGAAAAAAGAGAATGACAATTCAAACTAGAATTATCTGCAATTCTTGATAACAACTACAAAGAATTAGAAAATCAAATGATAACATTTGAGACTGAACACCAAGCAATGAAAGATAAGATGCAAGAAGTAGAACACAAAAAATAATCAATGGTTGAAGAAAAGGACACCCTAAGAAATGACATTAAAGGTCGAAAAGAATAACTAAATAATAACTCAGTGCTAAATAACATAGAAAATAAATTAGATATCAAACCTATAAAAGAGGGAATTAACAAACTAATTGAATTAAACCATGAGCGCCACCACAGAGCCTTGAACCTTATAACTGCTAGTATAGAAGAGCAAAATGATGAGGACACATTATAAATAGTAAAAGAACAATTTAAAACAAAAACACGAATTCAAATTACTTATCTCACATAAGAAACAAGAGTGTGAAAGGTACTTGAGCATAAACACAAACTAATCCTTTTTAAGGTAAGTTGTAATGACCATAAATTATATATACTTAGGAAATTCTCAAGCATAAAAGGATTGGGAATCTTTATGAATCAATATATTATTCTAGAAGACCAAGTTTAAGTAAGAAAAGAGGTCTAAAAGGTCAAGGAGGCAAGAAAGGAAGGGAAATGGGCAATCATTAGGAATAGGAAAGTTATTATTAGAGATGGATTCAAAAATAAGAGTGAAAAATAGGAATTATGATCACTATGGATCCTCTTATGGAACTTTAGTGGTTTTCCATGGTGTAAAGGACCTATGTTAAGTTGGATCTCAAGTGATATTGACCTTATTTTCCTCGTTGAGACTTGGGAGCATGATGCATCTAGGGTTCTTCATATTGATAGTTTCATTCTCTAGTTAGCTTGGAATAGGAAGTCCTCTCGTATAGGATTTGGTGGTATAGTGTGTTATATAGAGATGTTTCTTCTCACATCAGACTTCTTCAAATTGACCCCCTCAACTGGTACATTTGGATCGAAATTTATGCTTCTAACATCAATAGGATTTTTCTCACAATTTTCTATTTCGCACTTATCAATTCTACATCGTATAAGAAAAGCAGATTGGATAATAAATTCCCCTTCAATACCTTAGAACATGACATCCTTAGCCTAAGGAATGAAGGTAATATCCTTTCTTTTGGGGACTTCAATGCTAGAATAACTACTAATCAAGCTACTATCGTAAGTAATAAATCTAACCTTGACCCCTTATGGCTAGATGAGGAAGGTGAATTAGTTGTTTGATTTAAAAGAAATTCAGAAGACACAACCTAGAACCTATTTGTTACTAAGATTCTCAGTCTTTGCAGTTCCCAAGACCTGATAATTTGTAATGGTATTAACAAATGGCCTACCTCCAGTGAGATGACTTGTATTCATGGGCTAGGTGGTAGTGTTGTGGACTATGCAATATGTGACACCCATGTTCTCAATCGTATGGAAAATTTTGAACTACTAAATGAACACGAACTCAAATCTAACCACAAACCTCTGTCCTTAACTCACAATCTCGTCATGCATACCATCCAAATGCAAAAGAAATGTGAGATTCAAAGGCACGCTCATTTTGATAGAAGTAAGATATACATATTCTTAAAGGATTTAAATAGGGACTTAGTATCCAAAACATATAATAATAAAATTGATCAAATCTATTACAATTTTACTACAACCCTTTCGACTACTATTAAAAAATTCTCGGCCGAGATGCCATATAAAAAGAATAATAGAACCTCCAACCCTTGGTATGAAAAACTCTGTAAAATTATCACGAAAGTGATTAGAGACGCTCCTAATGAAACAGTAAAGCTAAAAAGCATACATATATACAAATCTCTTATCAAAAGGAATAAAAGGTCCTACATTAAGAAGAGACAAGAACATCTCCTTCACCTTTCTAAAGTTGAGCCTATAAATTTTTGGCAGAATAATTTTGTTCATAAAACAAAATAAAAGCATTTGATCCCCTTAAATAAGTGGGATATCTATCTTAAGAAGCTTTATGACTCCCCGAACACCATGGGCATCATTTTCAACACTCAAATAAAGGAGGATATATTTTCTTTGGAAGACATGGAGTTTGGGATTAAGAAACTCGCTAATGGAAAATATAGGGATGTTGAAGGATACCAAGTTAAAATCTTCAAAATGGAAAGGTCTATCCTCAACCCTCATATCTACAAGCTTCTCAATTTGCTGATAAAACACAAATTCCTTAAGGTTTGAACACAAAGCCTTATTGTGCCTATCTTTAAAAGTGGGGAAAAATATGTTCCCTCTAAATATATTACCATTATGATTAACCACAATTTAGCCAAACTATATGGGCTCATTTTGGAAAAGAAGATTAGCCTCTTGCCTAAAATCCATGGTAAAAGAGATGAAGGGAAAAATGGTTTTAGGAGACACTGCTCAACTACCAATCATCTTGTCACTCTTAGGATCATTGTCGAGGAGTATTAGAATAGTAAACGTAATCTCTTATGTTTTTTTTTTCACTTTAGAAAGGCTTTCAACATTGTTCCTCGGGATAAACTATGGAAAAGACTTGAAGAGATAATTATTTGTCCTGAGTTGAGGATTGTTGTGATTCAACTTTACGAGAATGTTGTTTCCAAGTTTAAGAGAAACAAGGGGTGGTCTAACAAAATTAAATGCAATATTGGGGTTAAGGAAGGGTTTCCTCTACCCCTTACCATTTTTGGCATTTACATTGATAGGCTAGAAAATTGTTTGGAAACTGTTGGATGCAATGGCCCTGAACTCACTAGTATGGTCATTACTCTTCTCCTTCATGCTGAAAATATTCTTATTCTATCCAAAAGCCACGATGATCTCAATAGACAGCTTAAGATCCTTCATTATTATTGCTCCAATATGGGTATGATGATTAATACTAACAAGACTAAAGCTATGATAATTAAATCCAAAAATACCAACCATGGTAATTTCATCTATGATAACAATTACTTGGAGAGAGTTTCTTCATACAAAAATTTAGGTATTGACATTCATCATCATCTCAACTGGAATTCTAGCATTGAGAAAAGGATTATTGGAGGTTGGAAATCCTACTATGACTTGAGAATAATTATAAGTTAGTTGATCTTTGGATTTGGAGTAAAAAATAGTTTCTCTTTGAGACTCTTGTCACCCCTTTTATTTTATATGGATGTGAGATTTGGGGTTACAGTATATCCAAAGAGTCATGGAGGAAGATTGATATAATTCAAAAGAAATTTATAACCTACAACCTCAAGATTAAAGGAAATATTCCCTATATTATCCTCTTAATCGAAGCTAACACTTATCCCATTGAAAGCATGGCTATGTTTAGACATTTGATGTATAAGAAGAAGCCTTAGAATGTGGAAGCTAAGAGGTTTCCAAAAATTACTTCTAACTCTAACAAAAACACCCACATTCGTCTCAAACATAGATGGCATAAGGATGCCAAGTCTTGGATCAACCACTAGGGGATACGGGAGAGGATGACCTTGGGGAATGGGGATAGTATTAAAAATAAAATTACCTCCGAAACTAAGGATAAATTATGGAATTATCAGGAGCTATATGGGAAAAAGAAGCTAAGATATTATAAGGAGGTGATCAACCACACCCTTGCTAGCCTAAATTATCTTTTTGTCTTGACTAGTACTAAAAAGAAAATAAACATTGCAAAGATAGTAACTAATTTCCATGAGCTTCATAGTAAAACTCGGTGTTGGTCTATTCCCGAAACACCCTAGGATGAAATAATATGTCACCTTTGCGATACTAAAAAGTTTGAGGATGAAGAACACTTTCTTTTAGATTTTCCAACTCTTACTCACATCCATTCTCATTTCCAAAACATTTTCCACACTACTAGCCACCTTTACCTATTAAGTCAACAAAACTATAGTGATCTTGGAGCGCTTCTTTCCCTCCTTTCTAATTATAGAAATAAAATATTAAATTGCCACAATTAATCTCTTACTTTCTTAAGGTATGATAGACCACATTGGTCTTAGTGGACCATCATCATCATCATATATATATAGAGAAGCATAAATTTCATGTTGAGTACAGACAAAATCACACATCGCCCTCATATTGATCTATAGTAGATATTTTCTAATTAAAAATAAGCCAATATATGTAAACAATTTTATTGTTATAAGTTGAAATTAATATACACAAATAATTGTATTGTTGTGTAGTTAAATATGGTTGACTCCAAACTCAGATATTTTACATGTGAGGATTATAACACATTAAATGCTTTATCTGTCATGATGGATACCGTTGATTCCAAAAATTATTATTACTGAAATGATCTACATGCAAACTATTTAATGCTCCCTAGCTCAATGTCCAATATTTATTGCTGACTTTGTATTAAATTCTGGATCTCCACTCTCTTGATCCAGATAGAGACCGAACAAATTTAATACAATAATGTATTGGTCGTTGCTTTGATTTTGTATCTTATTTACCAACTACGTTCCCACGATTTTTGTATCTGAACCTTAATTGAATGGTGACTTTAGTATCCAATTTTACCCCTATTTTCATGAATATATGCGATTTAGTTTAATTTGAAACTTAACGGGGATGTTTCCACGCCTCCTATTTCATGCTTTTTACGATGGAATGTTTCCAGGCCTCTCATTGATCCATTTCAACCATTTAAGCTGTCCATGCCCATGTATTTCCACCGATTTTCTGACCATAACAGAGCTGTTATAGATTATAAGAAAGAATGGATCCTCAGGTTGCCAGTGATGACAAGAAAGCTGGGGCAGAAATCTACCGCGGAAGCGAAAATTGCAAGAAGAAAACCGTGGAATTGCTTGAACAGGGAAAGTAGGCCTGATACTCGATGAGATTCAAGAGTGTGGGTACGTGAGGGAAAGTGGGTTTGTCTCGATGAAGATTGAGCACGAGTTCATGACAATATGGGGAAATTGGTGCAATATGAAGCAGAGATCAGCGGGTATGTTGAGCAACGCAAGATGACGAAGGTGAGTGGATTGAAGAGCAAGGAGCTGCTTATCTGGATCACCATCACCATCTCTGAGATCCCCATTGATGATCCATCCAGTGGTAGGATTTGCTTCAAAAGCGCTATCTCTGGGATTAAGAAATCCTTCCCCGTGGATGCCTCTGAATTGAAGAGAGGGATAAACAGTAAAAGATGGGTTTGAATTGCCGGTAAATGTTTAATAATTTTGATATATACTCGCGATAAATTCTTGTCAATGATATGGATTTTTTTGGTTTGACAACTAAAATTTGTTTTAAATCTCTAACCCATCTATGTGTTGATATGCAGAATCAGCAGCGTTAGTGATTTTGGAGGATTTTTTAGTTTCATGCAATAATTCACAATGATGGTTCTAATAATTTATAAATAAACATACAAAAAGATATATATACATCTATATATATAATAAAAATAACACAACATAATTTTTTTGGAAAAAAATAATTTATCCATCTATATTATATTCATTTTATCTGAACATCTTCATGATAATCTCATGATAATAGCTCACAAGGATGGTTTTTATACCACAAGTTAGGAATACACTTGCTAAAAAGATAAATATAATTAATTTTAACATAACAATGACACTACACAAATTTCTTGGACAAAACTATATGAGAAAAAAATAGCCATGAAGTTTTCATTACCCTTTGTTTAAATATAGCTAAGTTATTTATCAAGTGAGTGTAAATTATTTATCAAGTGAGTATGGAACCTACTAACTTCTAACACCTTACAATAAATTATTCTAATCTTATTTTAAAGCTTCATTATATGAAATAATATGGGAAATACACTGTGTCACCAAAACCGTGTGACAAAAAACTATAATTGTAAATTAAACTTATTTAATCTACCACTTCATCAAATTTATCAAACAATTATCTTAACAAAAAACCCTTAACCTTAATTTATAATAACTATTTATATTTATAATAGTTTTCATCACCACTTAAAACATATATACCCTTTTATTTAAAATTGAATATTCGATTCAATACGATAGGAGATTCATTTAAAAAAACAACTCTTCATACCGTTTATAACTACTATAAAAACAAATTCCATCTAATACTACCCCTTTATAAATTGTAAAGTTTTAAGTAAATTTAAAAAATAACTTAAAAAAAAATCTATCTAATTTAAATGAATCAAAAGATCAAGTATTAATCACCTTTTTATAAATTATAAAAACCTTAGATTTTGAGGCCCTCTTTTTTCAACAGTCATAACATGAAAAAAAATCAATAATTAATATAAAAATGATAAGCCTAACCAATTCAATTAAAATATCAACGGAATCACAATACATAACTACAAAATCTCCTCCAAAATAACAATATATTTATAATTTTTCTCACCAAAACAACAATATATCTATCTCAGTGATAAATATACAAAATTAATTTTGGAAAAAACAAAACAGCAATACATAGTTACAAAATGCCCACCTCACACATATATATAAAACAAATAAGCAATAACAATATATCAATGCCCACCTCGCGCATATATATAAAACAAATAAGCAATAACAATATATCTATCATCTATCTCAGCCATATCTCAGCGTGCAAAATTGACAATGGAGAAATCAATAAATATGAAAAACTGAAAAAATAGAATTTAACCTTTTCCTCATCACCAATGCAAAGTTTACATTACTCACAAACACCAGACAAGGATCTATAATGAGTATCTATATACACACTGATTCCTCTTTCAGTGGATTTACCATTTACATTATTAACACTCAGGACTATACATATGAATAATATATCTATATCTATATAATATATATATATATATATAATATATCTATATTTATATATAATATATATATATATATTAATTTATGGTTAATTCTGCATATCAACACATAGATAGTTAAGAGATTTAAATCAAATTTAAATGGTTAAACAAGAAAACAAATATGGTATCATAAGCAAGAATTTATCAGGGGTGGATATTAAAATTATTAAACATTTACTAGCTATTCAAATTTGTTAGTTAAACATGCACCATATTTTAAAAAATTATTAAAAAACATTTTTTATTTATTAAAAAAAAAGACTTCTTTTACTTGTTATTATTCTTTTCAATTTCAAAAGCACCCATGGTCAAGGAAAGATTTATCTATGAGAAGTAGATATCAAAATTATTAAACATTAACTAAGTATTCAAATCTTTTAAATTAAACAAAGTAGATATCAAAATTATTAAACATTAACTAAGTATTCAAATCTTTTAAATTAAACATGCACTATATGTACAAAATTATTAGAAATATTTTTTATTTATTAAAAAAAAACCTTTTACTTGTTATCATTCTTTTCAATTTCAAAAGCAACCACCGGCATGGATTTATCTATCAGAGGTAAATATCAAAATTATTAAACATTTACTAGCTATTCAAATCTTTTATTTTAAATTAAGCATGCACCATATTGTACAAAATTATTAATGAACATTTTTTATCATTCTCTTCAATTTCAAAAGCACCCACGGGCAAGGATTTCTTAATCCCGGCGATAGCGCTCTTGAAGAAAATCTTGGCACTTGCTAGGTCAGCAATGGAGATCTCAGAGATGGTGATCCACACAAGAAGCTCCTTGCTCTTCACCCCACTCACCTTCTTCATCTTCTGTTGCTCAACATATCCACTGATCTCTGTATCATATCGTACCAATCTCCCAATTGCCTTGAACTCGTGCTCCACCTTATTATTCTGCTTCATCCACAGAAACCCAGGGCTTGAATATCATCAAGCAGTATGAGGCCATTGCGAAGGCCTACCTGTTCAAGCAATTCCATGGTTTTCTTCCTGCAAATTTCGCTTCCGTGGTACACTTCTGCCCCGGCTTTCTTATAATCACTGGCAACCCGGGGAGCCATTCTTTCTAATAATCTATAACAGCTCTGCTGTGGTCTTAACCGAGTAGGCAAATGGATGGAAATGCATGGGTGTAGAGAGTTCAAATAGTTGAAATGGATCATTGAGAGGCCCGGAAACATGCCCAGTCATTCTCATATTGAGCTAAATCGCACATATTTATGAAATTGGGGTAAATTTGGCTATTAAAGTCACCACTCGATTAAGTGTTAGCATAGAAAGCTCCTGACAAGTTGGGATATACGATGTGAAGTTGAGGCAACTCACACACCATTGTATTACATTTGTAGTCTCTCTTCACCAACCAAGAAAAAGAGAGTGGAGATCATATTTTAAATATAAGATAAAGTTCGTAATAAGTACGGGGTTAAATAGCATTAAGTGAGGTATATGTGAGAGCATGTGGCATTTAATTAATATAATTAAATAATTTCCCATTAAATATATTAATTAAATGTTTCCCCATAAAATATATATAATGCTTTATAATTTTTACATCTAAAATATTTAATATTTTATAAATAATTATTTTTTATTTATTTAAAAAAATATAAAGGGTTAAAAAACAATAAATTATTTATTTAATTACTCATTAGGTTCAAAATAATTTTGAAGTGTTAGAATTAAATTTTAATCATATTTATAAAGTTTGACTAAGTTTTCGAATTTTGTTAGATATATTTTTAGATCAAATTTGTTTAAAATTTGATAGTGATTTATTGGAATCAGAAGTTTAACTATAAACTTTGAATAATTAAAATATGCATAAAATTTACAAGGGCTAAATCAGTTTATCCTTTCAAAAACACAATTTAAACAATGAAAGATCACCCACGAAAAACTATTTCACCAAATTTAAGAAAAATAATTTAAAACTCAAAATAATTAAACAACCCCATTTATAAATGTTTAAAAATCTAATAACTTAATCAGCCTAAGTTTTCTAACTATCCAAATTACAAAAATTAATATTTACATATATTAATACAGTTAATTAAAACCGTATTAGTTAAAACATGTTCTATGGAAAGGGAGGTCCATAAAGTATATTCATTAATCCATTCGTAAATTAACTATATATGCATTATTTTATTTTATAATAATAAAGTTACTGATGTATATTGGCTTCTTATTCACACAATTTCTAATTTATAAGTAATTTGTTATTTCATAAATAGTTAAAGAATAAAGTTATAGGTATTTGTTTCTATTATCTTGATTTATTTGTTATTTGATTTTATGTTTTAAAAAAAACCTATTTTATTTTTAATTATTTTTTGGATTGATAAAAAATTTAGTTGCACTAAGAGGCATTCTATAGTCTAGTATATGAATGATGTGTGGGTGTAATGTAAGAAAGTTGTAACCATTTTCACATGTTGGCTTAATATGTTGAATTTATATTAATATGTCCAATTTTTAATGCATAAAAGATTAGTAAACATTTGCATGTTGGTTAAAAGTAATATATAATGCACTATGGAGGAGATGTTGTAACCTCCATAAAAAATTAAAAGTAATAAAAATAATATAATTAAATTGATTACATTATAATTTTGTTTTTATTAATAAAATTATGAATAAGTTTTTTATATAAAAGAAAATCATAATATGTATATTACATTAAATTATATAGCCTATAAGTAGCAATAATAAGTTAAGAGTATTTTGATGTGACCCAGCCCACGCTTCCACGTAGCCTCGGCTTTACACTTGTTTCAGGCTTTATGACGTGGTGTGTTTGTTTGATGTTTCCGGCAGTTGTATGTAATGTGGATAACAGATATTTTGTTTTGGAAAGTGGGAATGATTTAATGCGTTATTCAATGCCCATCTACGGTCCTCATGCCTGATTCCCTCCGTTTGTTCTATGCCCAAAATGGTTCTGCTTCCCAGTCATTCGCGATGGTTCTGTTCTGTTGAGCGACTCTGCAAGGGTTTGTTTGTCACTCTGTACGGTTTTTGCTCCGGCGCATATGGCGATCTTTGGTTTCTCTTTGGGTATGGTTGTAAATGAATGTCGGCCTTCCAAACTTGTTGATGCAGTTGCCTGTGGACTTTTCCTGTGGCACGAGCCTGTCTTGGCTCTAGAGGTGCACCTACTCGAACTCTTTTCACACAGTAAGTTTCTTGATCTCGTGCTCTCGTTCTTCTGTTGTTTGAGTATGGAATAAGGTCTCCCGTCTGATGATTGTCACTTGCTGTTATTTTTATTGCCTTTGTCTCTACTCGGTATGCAAATCGGTTAACTTCTGGCGTTCATGAACTCAGGTAATAGGGTGATGGTCTTTCGCGGCTACAAACAGGTAAATAGTCCTCTCCTTGATTTAATTTGACTTTCCTCTGGCACTGACACTGACCAAGCTTGCTCCTTCTGTCTCAGGCTCCTTCGATTCGTCAGCAGCTCTGTTCCGTAAACCCTTTGGTCCAGTTGTACTCGTGTAAGTTATATATCCCTTCTGCTTCTATTCTGCTTCGATTTTCAGGTCTCACTGTACAGGTATGCTGACTGAGCTCTGTTTGGTATGTGCAGGTCAATGGATCGACCTGGGTATGTGGATTCCTTACGGCTTCAATCTCCAAATATGGCAACCCTCTACCGGTAGGCTCTGGCTCTTAAAGTCCATCAATTTATCGTTAGGGTCTTTAAGTTTCTGTAGGGTTTGTCACTTGCCATTTTTCATTCATATTTAGTCTGAATCGCTTTCAAGGATGAAGCTTGAATCTAGCTTCAATGTCTGATTTGGTTGGCTGTCCCATTTTGGTTTAAAAAAATGATTCCTGTTATCAAACCCTAGGCTAGGGTTTGTTCGTTCCATGGATGTTGGCACTGGTTTTTGTTTATGAATGACTGTAATATGTGTGTGACCTGAACAATAGCAATATGAACACAATTCTGTGGATCTTTGTTTACTTATGAAAATTTAAAGGGCTCGCTCGAAATTACCTTTTTTCTATTCTGTTTTCTTTGGCACTCTGTTTCAGTGTTATCTCCTTGGTCTTCTTGCTGTGCTTTACTATTATGGCTGTAGATTCAATTCGTTTGCTCTTCGCTCTGATGATGCGTGAATTCAATATTGTTTGCTGTTTGATGAGGAAAAAAGGAAACACGACCTACAGTGGCCGTTCTCTGTCTGCTAGCATTATATTAACAACTCAATGAAATGAAAAAAATATAGCAGTACAGTATGTAGGCAATGACACAGATGGACAATTTAGAAAAATGTTCTGTCTCTGTTTTATTCCTTGATTTTGGAAATGCTAAACCTTTTCCCTATTTTACATTGCAATATTTATACATCTTTTGTTTACAGTTAATGGAAACTGTAATTGCTTTCAGTTAAACATAAATATTATAGTTGTGGAACTTCTAGCTCTCAGTTCAGTTTACATGACAAGATCTTCATTTAGAAAATTTTGTCTTTTCCTACTTAGGTTGACAGAACAATTATTAAACTGTTGTTTATTTCTTTCGGACAATAAACAACCCTAACCGACTATTAACATTGACTAACACAGAAATTAACAGTAAAATAAAATAAAATCCTATCCCATGTCCTGATAAACTAAACATAAAAAAAACAATCCAAATACTCAAACAACTTTCCAACCTGGCAGAGACTTCACCTGGTCATGGTGAGCTGGATGCTCCTGCATCAGGCTCCCAGGGAAAAAAGAAATCATGGCTCCGGTCCATGAGCTTCTTGACTGAAGAACCTGTCTGTTCAATCTGCCTGGCATCAAGCCACGAACTGTCCTCAATAGGACGATTCTTCCACTTGACTAGGTATTGCACATACTCCTTTCGCCGAGTTCGTTTAACCACCTAAGTGTCGAGAATGCTTTCGATCTCGGGAGGTTGAATGTAAGGCATCTGTCTCTTCCAAGCTTCTCCTCCATCCTGGGTATTCCATGTAGGTCGCGTGGTTCCATCTTCTTACTTCTCTACTGGGTCAACCGTGTAGGGGAATAGGTCTGCTACGTTAAAGATAGGTGAAATGCCTATTCCGAGTAGAAACTGTATCTCGTAGGCATTCACCGAAAATTTCCAAAGGACTTTGCAGGTCTTATCTTCTTATACTTCAATTTATTGTACGTACCCTTAGGGAAGAATTCTTTGTGCAAATGCGTGAGGACTTCATCCCCCATGTTAAACTGTACTTCCCTTCTTTTCAAATCTGCTTGCTGTTTATACTTTAAGTTGTTGTCTTGAAACTTAATTTTTACCTGTTCATGCAAATCTCTCATCGCGTTAGTGAAATCTTCTCCATCTATGCTTCACCTTTCCTGCAGTCCAAGATCCTGCAATTCGTGTACTCTGCGAGGATGCATGTCGTACAGGACCTGAAATGGGCTGAAACCTGTGCTGCGGTTAGGCGAGTTGTTATAAGCGAGCTCTGCCTGTGCAAGCGATCGATCCCACATCCACGAATTGTCTCCAACTAGGCTTCGTAGCAGGTTTCCTAGACTCCTGTTTACATCTTCTGTCTGTCTGTCTATTTGTGGGTGATAAGAAGAACTGTAACTCAGCTGTGTGTCCATTTTCTTCGAGAAGGTACGCCAAAAGTGTCTCATGAACTTCACATCCCTTTCTGAAAGGATAGATTTAGGCAATCCATGTAACTTGACAATCTCATTGAAAAACAGGTGGGCCACGTGGGTGGCATCACTGGTTTTTCTACAAGGAATAAAATGTGCCATTTTTGAGAATCTGTCCACTACTACCATTACCGAGTCGTAACCTTGTTGTGTCTTAGGTAGACCTAAGACGAAGTCCAAGCTGACTGAATCCCATGATCTGCCTAGAATAGGTAATGGTGTATACAGTCCTGTGTTTTGACTATGACCCTTTGTTAACTGGCACACTTGGCATCTGGCCACAAATCACTATACATATCTCCGCTTCTTTGGCCAAAAGTAGAAATGACTGAGCTACTCGAGTGTCTTGTCCATGCCAAAATGTCCAGCCAAACCTCCACTATGCTTCTCTCGAATAATATTCTCCCTCATCGAGCAGTCAGGTATACACAGTTGTCCTCCCTTAAACAGCAACTTCTCCTGTAGATTGTAGTCTAACCAAGGATTGTTATCTCTCACTAAGGGATTCTAACATGCCTCATACGCCTCCTTAAAATCTGTATCAGTCTGGTATAAGTCTTGTAAGTGCTCAAAACCCAGCACCTGCACAGTGTTTTCCTGTAGAAGTAAAGCTTTCCTACCTAGCACATCCGCCACCTTCTTGGCCTGCCCACTAATATGCTTCAATACGAAGTCGAGACTCTGTAAATACTGCACCCATTTGGCATGTTTGTGGTTCAGCTTGTGCTGTTGCATTACATACTATAGTGCAGAATTATCTGAAAACAACACAAATTCATTTCCCAATAGATAATGCCTCTAGTGTTTTAATGCTTGTATAACAACATAGAACTCCTTATCATACGATGAATATTTCTGTCGACTTTCATTTAGCTTCTCGCTGAAAAATGCTACAGGCTTGTCTTCCTGACTAAGTACAACTCCAATTGTTGTCTCGCTAGCATCACAACGAACCTGAAATAACTTCTTCAAATCTGGTAATCTCAGGATCGGCCTCTTAATGATTTTTCTCTTCAAGAACTGGAAACTTCTCTCTGCAACCTGTGTCCATCGAAAAGGCTGGCTAGCCTTTTTAATGGTATCCAACATAGGTGCACGAATTTTGCTAAAATTCTTTATGAATTTCCTGTAAAAACTTGCTAATCCATGAAAGCTACATACCTCAAATAAATTTTTTGGAGATGGCCAATTCACTATCGCTGCCACCTTCTCCGGATCCATCCTCAGTTCATTCTCTACTATTACAAACCCAAAGTAAATCAATTCCTTCTGTAGAAAGGTACGTTTCTTCAAATTTATTAGCAATTTATTCTGCTATAATTTTTCCAGCACTTTCCATACGTGTTGAAGATGGTCTTTCCTTGTCCTGCTGAAAATAAGTATGTCATCCAAATAATACTATCACAAACTTCCCGATGTACTCCTTCAACATCTCATTCATTAACCTCATGAATGTATTGGGCGCATTGCTCAGTCCAAAAGGCATGACCAACCATTCGTACAGCCCCTCATTCATCTTAAAGCCTGTCTTCCATTTGTCCCCCTCTCGTATCTTAATGTGATGGTACCTGCTCTTCAATTCTATTTTAGAGAAATATGCTGCCCTGCTTAAACAATCCATCATATCATCCATCCATGGCAGTGGAAACCTGTACCGGATGGTGATTTTGTTGATGGCCCTTGAGTCGGTGCACATCCACCACTCTCCTCCCTTCTTGGGAGCAAGGACTATTGGAACAGCACAAGGGCTTAAGTTTTCCCTTATCAACCCCTTGTCCAACAGTTCTTGCACCTGCTTCCTAATTTATTCATTATCTTTGGGGCTCATTTGGTGTGTCGCTTTGTTTGGAAAACTGGCTCCAGGTATGAAGTCAATATGATGACTTATGCTTCTTTTGGGGGGTAATTTGTCTCACAAATCATGTACAACTATGTCCGTAAATTCCTGCAACATTTGCTAGATTTCTGTAGGTAAATCTGATACCTCTGTATGTAACAATATTGTCCTTGCTTTCTGTACAACTGTGTAACCTATCCCATTGTACTCAACCTATTTCATAAACTGTTTTCCACTAACCAACAATGCTCTTGGATCACTTGTCTCTGATGTCCCTTCTTCCTTTATGGGCACAAGCGTATGCTTGATTCCATCCTTAACAAATTTATTACAGTTCATCAATCCATCATGTACCAATTTCCTATTGTACTGCCAAGGCCTATCAAGCAGTATGTGACATACATCCATCGGCATGATGTCACAAACAACTTTATCCTTATATCTGCCTATTTGAAATTCCACCTTGCACTGTTCATCCACTAGTAACTAATGGCCTTTTTGCAGCCATGAAACTCTGTAAGGGTTGGGATGCTTCAAGCGTTTCAAATCCAATTTTTCTACTATCTCTGTGGATACTAAATTATCAGTACTATCGCTGTCAATAATTAACTTACAACACTTACCTCGTGACTTACAAATTGTTCTGAACAAAGCCTTCTAGTGTGTCTATTCGATGACCTCCTTAACTGTTTTTAACAACACCTTGTGCAGCACCAGAGCTTCCCATGTCTCTGGAGCATATTCTGCTTCTTGGGGAGGTGCTGCTGCTTCCTCTAGTTGTGCCACATATGTACCCCATTGTCCAGCTTGATCTGCTTCTGGACATTCAAACGATCGGTGTCCCCATTTATGACATCTGTAACACTGATAACCAGCCCCTCTACCTCGGCCATTTCCCCTGCCTCGCTGGGATGACCTACTGCCTCTCGCTCTATCATCTCTCTCTGCTGATCCGAAAGCTTTAGAACTACTGCCTTCCTCGTTGCTACTAGCAGTCTAGCCTCTGCCATATGATGCGCCTTTTCCCCTGGTGGTTCCTCGTCCTCTCTAGGCATTTTGCCTTCTGGTAATTTTCTCTTCAGCTTTCATCACACTCCGATACGCTTCCTCAGTGTTTTCAGAGACAAGATACTGATTTCGTCCAAAATATCTAACCTTAACCCATTGACATACCTGCCTGTTCTTTCTATTGTATCCTTTGTATATCCGGCTCGCAAATTCACTATAGAACTCCTCCATATACTCCCTTACCATCAATCCTTTCTGTTTTAGATTCTGCACCTGCTTGTGCAGTGCAATCTGATAGTCCTTTGGCAAAAATCTGCCCTTTAACTTGGGCACCATCCTTGGCCAGGTTTTAATTAGCAACTTGTTCAATCTTTTCCTCTCGTTTTGGACACTATCCCACAACAAGGCTGCGTGTCCCTTCAATTTTGTTGAAGAAAACCTAACTCTTCGGTCTTTGCTGACTTCCTCGCACTCGACGTACTTATCCATCTTGCTGATCTAATCCAATAAAACTTTGATAGACAGGTTGCCATCATAAGTCGGGAGTTCTGGTTTGGGTTTACTGCTTGCCACTAAAACAGATCTCAATAATCTCACTTCTGGGTTTTCACCTTCTGGTCCATCTGCTGCTGGTTCAGTCTCCTCCTCGTTGTCATCACCTATTTCTGGATCTCTATGTCTCCCTGCATCTACTGCCTCCAAACGGGCAGCAAGAATTCTGATCTCCTCTCTTAATCCTTCCTCTGCCAATCTTCGAGCACCTCTGCAATGACCCTGCCTTCCTCTCTCCATTCCTCCTACTAACAGAAACAACTGCTTTGATACCATTTTGATGTGACCCAGCCCATGCTTCCACGTAGCCTCAGCTTTACACCTATTTCAGGCTTTATGACGTGGTGTGTTTGTTTGTTGTTTCCGGTGGTTGTATGTAATGTGGATAACAGATATTTTGTTTTGGAAAGTGAGAATGATTTAATGCATTATTCAATGCCCATATATGGTCCTCGGGCCTAATTCCCTCCGTTTGGTCTATACCCAAAATGGTTCTGCTTCCCGGTCATTCGCAATGGTTATGTTCTGTTGAGAGATTCTGCAAGGGTTTGTTTGTCACTTTGTATGGTTTTTGCTCCGGCGTGTATGGCGATCTCTGGTTTCTCTTTGGGTATGGTTGTAAATGAATGTTGGCCTTCCAAACTTGTTGATGCGGTTGTCTGTGGAATTCTCCTGTGGCACGAGCCTATCTTGGCTCTAGAGGTGCGCCTGTTCGAACTCTTTTCACACAGTAAGTTTCTTGATCTCGTGCTCTCGTTCTTTTGTGGTTTGGTTATGGAATAAGGCCTCTCGTCCGATGATTTTCACTTGCTGTTATTGTTATTGCCTTTGTCTCTCCTCGGTATGCAAATCGGTTAACATCTGGTGTCCATGAACTCAAGTAATAGGGTGATGGTCTTCCGCGGCTACAAACAGGTAAATAGTCCTCTCCTTGATTTAATTCGACCTTCCTCTGGCATTAACACTGACCAAGCCTGCTCCTTCTGTCTCAGGCTCCTTCAATTCGTCAGTGGCTCTGTTCCGCAAACCCCTTGGTCTGGTTGTACTCAGGTAAGATATATATCCCTTCTGCTTCTATTCTACTTCGATTTTCAGGTCTTGCTAACAGGTATGCTGACTGAGCTCTGTTTGGTATGTGCAGGTCAATAGCTCGACCTGGGTACATGGATTGCTTACGGGTTCGGTCTCAAAATGTGGCAACCCTCTACCGGTAGGCTCTGGCTCTTAAAGTCCGTCAATTTACCGTTAGGGTCTTTAAGTTTTTGTAGGGTTTGTCACTCGCTGTTTTGCATTCATATATAGTCCGAATCACTTTCAAGGATGAAGCTTGAATCTGGCCTCAATGTCTTTTTTGGTTGGCTGTCCCGTTTTGGTTAAAAAATTATTCCTATTATCAAACCCTAGGCTAGGGTTTGTTTGTTCCATGGACACTCGCACTGATTTTTGTTTATGAACGACTGTAATATGTGTGTGACTTGAATAATAGCAGTATGAACACAATTCAGTGGATCTCTGTTTAATTATGAAAATTTAAAGGGTTCGTTCAAAATTACCTTTGTTCTATTATGTTCTCTTCGATACTCTGTTTCGGTGTTACCTCCTCGGTGTTATCGGTGTGCTTTATTGTTCTGGCTGTAGATTCAATTCAGTTGTTCTCCACTCTGATGATGCGTGAATTCGATATTGTTTGTTGTTCGATGAGGACAAAAGGAAACACGACCTACAGTGGTCATTCTCTGTCTGCTAGCATTATATTAACAGTTCAATGAAATGAAAAAAATACAACAGTATAATATGTAGGCAATGACACAGATGGGCAATTTAGAAAAATGTTATGTCTTTGTTTTATTCCTTGATTCTGGAAATGCTGAACCTTTTCCCTGTTTTACATTGCAATATTTATACATCTTTTGTTTACAGTTAATGGAAACTGTAATTGTTTTCTGTTAAACAGAAATATTATAGTTATGGAACTTCTAGCTCTCAGTTCGGTTTACATGAGAAGATCTTCATTTAGACAATTTTGTCTTTTCCTACTTAAGTTCACAGAACAATTATTAAACTGTTGTTTATTTCTGTCAGACAAATAACAACCCTAATCGACTATTAATTTTGACTAAGACAACAACTAACAGTAAAGCAAAATAAAATCCTATCCCATGTCCTGATAAACTAAACATAAAAAAAAATAAAAATCCAAATACTCAAACAATTTTCCAACCTGGCAAAGACTTCACCTGGTCACAGTGAGCTAGATGCTCTTGCATCAGCGTCCCGGGGAAAAAAGAAATCATGGCTCTAGTCCATGAGCTGCTCGACTGAAGAACCTGTCTGTTAAATCTGCCTGGCATCAAGCCACGAACTGTCCTCAATAGGACGGTTCTTCCACTTGACCAGGTATTGCACATACTCCTTCCGCGGAGTTCATGTAACCACTTGAGTGTCGAGAATGCTTTCGATCTCGGGAGGTTGAACGTAAGGCATCTATCTCTTCCAAGCTTCTCTTCCATCCTGGGTATTCTGTGTAGGTCGCGTGGTTCCATCCTCTTCCTTCTCTTCTGGGTCAACCGTGTAGGGGAATAGGTCTGCTACATTAAAGATAGGTGAAATGCCTATTCTGGGTGGAAACTATATCTCATAGGCATTTGCTGAAAATTTCCGAAGGACTTTGTAGGGTCCTATCTTCTTATACTTCAATTTGTTGTACGTACCCTTAGGGAAGTGTTATTTGCGCAAATGCACGAGGACTTCATCCCCCACGTTAAACTGTACTTCCCTTCTTTTCAAGTCTGCTTCCTGTTTATACTTTAAGCTACTGTCCTGTAATTTAATTTTTACCTGTTCATGTGAATCTCTCATCGCATTAGCAAAATCTTCTCCATCTGCACTTTGCCTTTCCTACAGTCCAAGATCCCGCAATTCGTGCACTCCGTGAGGATGCATGCCGTATAGGATTTGAAATGGGCTAAAACCTATGTTGCGGTTAGGCGAGTCGTTATAAGCGAACTCTGCTTGTGCAAGCACTCGATCCCACATCCGTGAATTCTCTCCAACTAGGCTTCGTAGCAGGTTTCCTAGACTCCTGTTTACAACTTTTGTTTGTCCGTCCGTTTGTGTGTGATAAGCAGAACTGTAACTCAACTGTGTGTCCATTTTCTTCCATAAGGTATGCCAAAAGTGTCCCGTGAACTTCACATTCATGTCCGAAAGGATAGATTTAGGCAATCAATGTAACTTGACAATCTCATTGAAAAACAAGTGGGCCACGTGGGTGGCATCACTGGTTTTTCTGCAAGGAATAAAATGCGCCATTTTTTAGAATCTAAACACTACTACCATTACAAAGTCATAACCTCGCTGTTTCTTAGGTAGACCTAAGACGAAGTCCAAGCTGACTGAATCCCACGGTCTACCTGGAACAGGTAACGGTGTATACAGTATTGTGTTTTGACTGTGACCCTTTGCTAACTAGCACACTTTGCATCTGGCCACAAATCGTTGTACATGTCTTCGCATCTTGGGCCAAAAGTAGAAATGGCTGAGCTGCTCGAGTGTCTTGTCCATGCCGAAATGTCCAGCCAAACCTCCATTATGCTTCTCTCGAATAATATTCTCCCTCATCGAGCAGTTATGTATGCACAACTATCCTCCCTTAAACAACAACTTCTCCTATAGATTGTAGTCCAGCCAAGGGCTATTATCTCTCACTAAGGGATTTTGTCATGCCTCATAGGCCTCCTTAAAATCTGTATCAGTTTGGTATAAGTCTTGTAAGTGCTCAAAACCCAGCACTTGCGCAGTGCTTTCCTGTAGAAGTAAAGCTTTCCTACTTAGATCATCCACCACCTTGTAGGCTTGCCCGCTAATATGCTTCAATGCGAAGTTGAAACTTTGCTAATACTCCACCCATTTGGCGTGTTTGTGGTTCAGCTTGTGCTGTTGCATTACATACTATAGTGCAGAATTATCTGAAAACAACACAAATTCATTTCCCAATAGATAATGCCTCTAGTGTTTTAATGCATGTATAACAGCATAGAACTCCTTATCATACGATGAGTATTTCTATCGACTTTCATTTAGCTTCCGGCTGAAAAATGCTATAGGCTTATCCTCCTGACTGATTAGGGCTCTAATTGCTGTCCTGCTAGCATCACAGCGAACCTGAAATAACTTCTCGAAATCTGTTAATCTTAGGATCGGCCTCTCAGTGATATTTCTCTTTAACAACTGGAAACTTCTCTCCGCTGCCTCCGTCCATCAAAAAGGTTGGCTGGCCTTTTTAATGGTATCCAACATAGGTGCACAAATTTCGCTAAAATTCTTTATGAATTTCCTGTAAAAACATGCTAATCCGTGAAAGCTACGTACCTCAAATAAATTTTTCGGAGATGGCCAATTCACTATCACTGCCACCTTCTCTGGATCCATCTTCAGTTCATTCTATGGTATTACAAACCCCAAATAGATCAATTCCTTCTACAGAAAGGTACATTTCTTCAAATTTATTAGCATTTTATTCTTCTGTAATTTTTCCAGCACTTTCCGTACGTGTTGAAGATGTTCTTCCCTTGTCCTACTGAAAATAAGTATGTCATCGAAACATACTATCGAAAACTTCCCGATGTACTCCTTCAGCATCTCATTCATTAACCTCATGAATGTATTGGGCACATTGCTTAGTCCATAAGGCATGACCATCCATTCGTACAACCCCTCATTTGTCTTAAAGGCTGTCTTCCATTCGTCCCCCTCTCATATCCGAATCTGATGGCACCAGCTCTTTAAGTCTATTTTAGAGAAATATGTTGCCCCGCTTAAACAATCCATCTTATCATCCATCCGTGGCAGTGGAAACCTATACCGGATGGTGATTTTGTTGATGGCCCTTGAGTCAGTGCACATCCACCACTATCCTCCCTTCTTGAAAGCGAGGATCGTTGGAACAGCACAAGGGCTTAAGCTTTCCCCTATCAACCCCTTGTCCAACAGTTCTTGCACATGCTTCCTAATTTATTCATTGTCTTTGGGGCTCATTCAGTATGCCACTTTGTTCGGCAAACTGGCTCCAGGTATGAAGGAAATATGATGACTTATGCCTCTTTTGGGGGGTAATTTGTTTGGAAAATCATCTACAACTATGTCCATAAATTCCTGCAACATTTGTTGGACTTCTGTAGGTAAATCTGATACCTCTGTATGTAACAATATTGTCCTTTCTTTCTGTACAATTGCGTAACCTATCTCACTATCTTCAACCTATTTTAGAAACTATTTTCCGCTAACCAACAATGCTCTTGGTTCACTTGTCTTTGTTGTCCCTTCTTCCTTGATGGGCACAAGCGTATGCTTGATACCATCCTTAACAGATTTATAACAGTTTGTCAATCCATCATGTACCACTTTCCTATCATACTGCTAAGGCTTGCCAAGCAGTATGTGACATACATCCATCGGCATGATGTCACAAAGAACTTTATCCTTATATCTACCTATTTGAAATTCCACCTCGCACTATTCATCCACCAGCAACTGATGGCCTTTTTGCAGCCATGAAACTCTGTAAGGGTTAGGATGCTTCAAGCATTTCAAATCCAATTTCTCTACCATCTTTGTGGATACTAAATTATCAGTACTACTGCTGTCAATAATTAACTTACAACACTTACCTCATGACTTACAAATTGTTCTGAACAAAGCCTTCTGCTATGTCTATTCGGTGACCTCCTTGACTGGTTTTAACAACACCTTGTGCAGCACCAGAGCTTCCCCTATCTCTGGAGCATTTTCTGCTTCTTGGGGAGGTGTCGCTAATTCTTCCACCCCGATGTCCAGCTTGATCTGCTTCTGGACATTCAAACGATTGGTGTCCCCATTTATGACATCTGTAACACTGATAACCAGCCCCTCTACCTTGGCCATTTCCCCTGCCTCACTGGGATGACATACCGCCTCTCGCGCTATCACCTCTATTTGCTGATCCGGAAGCTTTGGAACTGCTGCCTTCCTCATTGCTATTAGCAGTCCAGCCTCTGCCATATGACTGGTCTTTTCCCCTA
Source organism: Pinus tabuliformis (assembly GCA_031772625.1). Lineage (NCBI taxonomy): Eukaryota > Viridiplantae > Streptophyta > Pinopsida > Pinales > Pinaceae > Pinus > Pinus tabuliformis. The sequence continues at coordinate 573,298,051 of CM062811.1, read as the reverse complement.
CCAGTTCCTATTTCTCTTCGAGCATTCTGCCTTCTGGTAATTTTCTCTTCAGCTTTCATCGCACTCTAATACGCTTCCTTAGTGTTTTTCAGAGACAAAATATTGATTTCATTCAAACTATCTAACCTTAACCCATTGACATACCTGGTTGTTCTTTCTACAGTATCCTCTGTATATCCATCTCACAAATTCACTCAATAGAACTCCTCTGTATACTCCCTTACCATCAATCCTTTTTGTTTCAGATCCTGCACCTGCCTATGCGGTGCAATCTGATAGTCCTTCAGCAAAAATCTGCCCTTTAACTTGGCCACCATCCTTGACCAGGTTTTAATCAGCAACTTGTTCAAGCTTTTCCTCTCGTTCTGGACACTATCCCACCATAGGGCTGCGTGTCCCTTCAATTTCGTCACAGCAAACCTAACTCTGCGGTCTTTGCTGACTTCCTCACTCTCGAAGTACTTATCCATCTCATTGATCCAATCTAATAAAACTTTGATAGAAAGGCTGTCATCATAAGTTGGGAGTTCTGGCTTGGGTTTATTGCTTTCCACTCAAACAGAAATCAACAATCTGACTTCTGGGCTTTCACCTTCTTGTCCATCTACTGCTGGTTTAGTCTCCTCTTCGCTGTCATCGCCTATTTCCGGATCTCTGCATCTCCGTGCCTCCACTGCCTCCAAACGAGTAGCAAGAATTCTGATCTCCTCTCTTAATCCTTCCTCTGCCAATCTTCGAGAACCTCTACGATGACCCCATCTTCCTCTCTCCATTCCTCCTACTAACATAAACAACTGCTCTGATACCACTCTGATCTGACCTAGCCCACGCTTCCACGTAGCCTCGGCTTTACACAAGTTTCGGGCTTTATGATGCGGTGTGTTTGTTTGTTGTTTCTGGCGGTTGTATGTAATGTGGATACAGATATTTTGTTTTGGAAAGTGGGAATGATTTAATGCATCATTCAATGCCCATCTACGGTCCTTGGGCTCTGTTCCACAAACCCCTTGGTCCGGTTGTACTCAGGTAAGTTATATATCCCTTCTGCTTCTATTCTGCTTCGATTTTCAGGTCTTGCTAACAGGTATGCTGACTGAGCTCTGTTTGGTATGTGTAGGTCAATAGCTCGACCTGGGTACATGGATTGCTTACGGGTTCGGTCTCAAAATGTGGCAACCCTCTACCGGTAGGCTCTGGCTCTTAAAGTCCGTCAATTTACCGTTATGGTCTTTAAGTTTCTGTAGGGTTTGTCACTCGCTGTTTTGCATTCATATTTAGTCCGAATCGCTTTCAAGGATGAAGCTTGAATCTGGCTTCAATGTCTTTTTTGCTTGGCTGTCCCGTTTTGGTTAAAAAAATTATTCCTATTATCAAACCCTAGGCTAGGGTTTGTTTGTTCCATGGACACTCGCACTGATTTTTGTTTATGAACGACTGTAATATGTGTGTGACTTGAATAATAGCAATATGAACACAATTCAGTGGATCTCTGTTTAATTATGAAAATTTAAAGGGTTCGTTCAAAATTACCTTTGTTCTATTATGTTCTCTTCGATACTCTGTTTCGGTGTTATCTCCTCGGTGTTATCGCTGTGATTTATTGTTCTGGCTGTAGATTCAATTCGGTTGCTCTCCACTCTGATGATGCGTGAATTCGATATTGTTTGTTGTTCGATGAGGACAAAAGGAAACACGACCTACAGTGGTCATTCTCTGTCTACTAGCATTATATTAACAGTTCAATGAAATGTAAAAAATACAACAGTACAATATGTAGGCAATGACATAGATGGGCAATTTAGAAAAATGTTTTGTCTTTGTTTTATTACTTGATTCTGGAAATGCTGAACCTTTTCCCTGTTTTACATTGCAATATTTATACATCTTTTGTTTACAGTTAATGGAAACTGTAATTGTTTTCTGTTAAACAGAAATATTATAGTTATGGAACTTCTAGCTCTCAGTTCGGTTTACATGAGAAGATCTTCATTTAGACAATTTTGTCTTTTCCTACATAAGTTCACAGAACAATTATTAAACTGTTTTTTATTTCTGTCAGACAAATAAAAACCCTAATCGACTATTAATTTTGACTAAGACAACAACTAACAGTAAAGCAAAATAAAATCCTATCCCATGTCCTGATAAACTAAACATAAAAAAAAAAATCCAAATACTCAAACAATTTTCCAACTTGGCAAAGACTTCACCTGGTCACGGTGAGCTAGATGCTCTTGCATCAGCGTCCTGGGGCAAAAAGAAATCATGGCTCCATTCCATGAGCTTCTCGACTGAAGAACCTGTCTGTTCAATCTGCCTGGCATCAAGCCACGAACTGTCCTCAATAGGACGGTTCTTCCACTTGACCAGGTATTGCACATACTCCTTCCGCGGAGTTCATTTAACCACTTGAGTGTCGAGAATGCTTTCGATCTCGGGGGGGTTGAACGTAAGGCATCTATCTCTTCCAAGCTTTTCTTCCATCCTGGGTATTCTGTGTAGGTCGCGTGGTTCCATCCTCTTCCTTCTCTTCTGGGTCAACCGTGTAGGGGAATAGGTCTGCTACGTTAAAGATAGGTGAAATGCCTATTCTGGGTGGAAACTGTATCTCATAGGCATTTGCTGAAAATTTCCGAAGGACTTTGTAGGGTCCTATCTTCTTATACTTCAATTTGTTGTACGTACCCTTAGGGAAGTGTTATTTGCGCAAATGCGCGAGGACTTCATCCCCCACGTTAAACTGTACTTCCCTTCTTTTCAAGTCTGCTTGCTGTTTATACTTTAAGCTACTGTCCTGCAATTTAATTTTTACCTGTTCATGCGAATCTCTCATCGCATTAGCAAAATCTTCTCCATCTACGCTTTGCCTTTCCTACAGTCCAAGATCCCGCAATTCGTGCACTCCATGAGGATGCATGCCGTACAAGATTTGAAATGGGCTAAAACCTATGCTGCGGTTAGGCGAGTCGTTATAAGCGAACTCTGCTTGTGCAAGCACTCGATCCCACATCCGTGAATTCTCTCCAACTAGGCTTCGTAGCAAGTTTCCTAGACTCCTGTTTACAACTTCTGTTTGTCCGTCCGTTTGTGTGTGATAAGCAGAACTGTAACTCAACTGTGTGTCCATTTTCTTCCATAAGGTATGCCAAAAGTGTCCCGTGAACTTCACATTCGTGTCCGAAAGGATAGATTTAGGCAATCAATGTAACTTGACAATCTCATTGAAAAACAAGTGGGCCACGTGGGTGGCATCACTGGTTTTTCTGCAAGGAATAAAATGCGCCATTTTTTAGAATCTAAACACTACTACCATTACCGAGTCATAACCTCGTTGTGTCTTAAGTAGACCTAAGACGAAGTCCAAGCTGACTGAATCCCACGGTCTGCATGGAACAGGTAACAGTGTATACAATATTGTGTTTTGATTGTGACCCTTTGCTAACTGGCACACTTTGCATCTGGCCACAAATCGTTCTACATGTCTTCGCATCTTGGGCCAAAAGTAGAAATGACTGAGCTGCTCGAGTGTCTTGTCCATGCCGAAATGTCCAGCCAAACCTCCACTATGCTTCTCTCGAATAATATTCTCCCTCATCGAGCAATTATGTATGCACAACTGTCCTCCCTTAAACAACAACTTCTCCTATGGATTGTAGTCTAGCCAAGGGCTATTATCTCTCACTAAGGGATTTTGACATGCCTCATAGGCCTCTTTAAAATCTGTATCAGTTTGGTATAAGTCTTGTAAGTGCTCAAAACCCAGCACCTGCGCAGTGCTTTCCTGTAGAAGTAAAGCTTTCCTACTTAGCACATCCACCACCTTGTAGGCTTGCCCGCTAATATGCTTCAATACGAAGTTGAAACTCTGCTAATACTCCACCCATTTGGCGTGTTTGTGGTTCAGATTGTGTTGTTGCATTACATACTATAGTGCAGAATTATCTGAAAACAGCACAAATTCATTTCCCAATAGATAATGCCTCTAGTGTTTTAATGCATGTATAACAGAATAGAACTCCTTATCATACGATGAGTATTTCTATCGACTTTCATTCAGCTTCCAGCTGAAAAATGCTATAGGCTTATCCTCCTGACTGATTAGGGCTCTAATTGTTGTCCTGCTAGCATCACAGCGAACCTGAAATAACTTCTCGAAATCTGTTAATCTCAGGATTGGCCTCTCAGTGATATTTCTCTTTAACAACTGGAAACTTCTCTCCGCTGCCTCCATCCATCAAAAAGGTTGGCTGGCCTTTTTAATGGTATCCAACATAGGTGCACAAATTTCGCTAAAATTCTTTATGAATTTCCTGTAAAAACTTGCTAATCCGTGAAAGTTACGTACCTCAAATAAATTTTTCGGAGATGGCCAATTCACTATCGCTGCCACCTTCTCCGGATCCATCTTCAGTTCATTCTCTGGTATTACAAACCCCAAATAGATCAATTCCTTCTGCAGAAAGGTACATTTCTTCAAATTTATTAGCATTTTATTCTGCTGTAATTTTTCTAGCACTTTCTGTACGTGTTGAAGATGTTCTTCCCTTGTCCTACTGAAAATAAGTATGTCATCCAAACATACTATCACAAACTTCCCGATGTACTCCTTCAGCATCTCATTCATTAACCTCATGAATGTATTGGGCACATTGCTTAGTCCAAAAGGCATGACCAGCCATTCGTACAACCCCTCATTTGTCTTAAAGGCTGTCTTCCATTCGTCCCCCTCTCATATTCGAATCTGATGGTACCCGCTCTTTAATTCTATTTTAGAGAAATATGTTTCCCCGCTTAAACAATCCATCTTATCATCCATCCGTGGCAGTGGAAACCTATACCGGATGGTGATTTTGTTGATGGCCCTTGAGTAAGTGTACATCCACCACTATCCTCCCTTCTTGGGAGTGAGGATCGTTGGAACAACACAAGGGCTTAAGCTTTCCCCTATCAACCCCTTGTCCAACAGTTCTTGCACATGCTTCCTAATTTATTCATTGTCTTTGGGGCTCTTTCAGTATGCCACTTTGTTCGGCAAACTGGCTCCAGGTATGAAGGAAATATGATGACTTATGCCTCTTTTGGGGGGTAATTTGTCTGGAAAATCATCTACAACTATGTCCGTAAATTCCTGTAACATTTGTTGGATTTCTGTAGGTAAATCTGATACCTCTATATGTAACAATATTGTCTTTGCTTTCTGTACAATTGCGTAACCTATCTCACTATCTTCAACCTATTTTAGAAACTATTTTCTGCTAACCAACAATGCTCTTGGTTCACTTGTCTTTGTTGTCCCTTCTTCCGTGATGGGCACAAGCGTATGCTTGATACCATCCTTAACAAATTTATAACAGTTCGTCAATCCATCATGTACCACTTTCCTATCATACTGCCAAGGCTTGCCAAGCAGTATGTGACATACATCCATCGGCATGATGTCACAAAGAACTTTATCCTTATATCTACCTATTTGAAATTCCACCTCCCACTATTCATCCACCAGCAACTGATGGCCTTTTTGCAGCCATGAAACTCTGTAAGGGTTAGGATGCATCAAGCATTTCAAATCCAATTTTTCTACCATCTCTGTGGATACTAAATTACCAGTACTACTGCTGTCAATAATTAACTTACAACACTTACCTCATGACTTACAAATTGTTCTGAACAAAGCCTTCTGCTATGTCTGTTCGGTGACCTCCTTGACTGGTTTTAACAACACCTTGTGCAGCACTAGAGCTTCCCCTGTCTCTGGAGCATTTTCTGCTTCTTGGGGAGGTTTCGCTACTTCCTCCACCCTGCTGTCCAGCTTGATCTGCTTCTGTACATTCAAACGATTGGTGTCCCCATTTATGACATCTGTAACACTGATAACCAGCCCCTCTACCTTGGCCATTTCCCCTGCCTCACTGGGATGACATACCGCCTCTCGTGCTATCACCTCTATTTTCTAATCGAGAAGCTTTGGAACTGCTGCCTTCCTCATTGCTATTAGCAGTCCGGCCTCTGCCATATGACTGGCCTTTTCCCCTACCAGTTCCTATTTCTCTCCGAGCATTCTGCCTTCTGGTAATTTTCTCTTTAGCTTTCATCGCACTCTAATACGCTTCCTTAGTGTTTTTCAGAGACAAAATACTGATTTCATCCAAACTATCTAATCTTAACCCATTGACATACCTAGTTGTTCTTTCTACAGTATCCTCTGTATATCCAGCTCACAAATTCACTCAATAGAACTCCTCCGTATACTCCCTTACCATCAATCCTTTTTGTTTCAGATCCTGCACCTGCCTATGCAGTGCAATTTGATAGTCCTTCAGCAAAAATTTGCCCTTTAACTTGGCCACCATCCTTGACCAGGTTTTAATTAGCAACTTGTTCAATCTTTTCCTCTCGTTCTGGACACTATCCCACCATAGGGATGTGTGTCCCTTCAATTTCGTCGCAGCAAACCTAACTCTGCGGTCTTTGCTGACTTCCTCGCACTCGAAGTACTTATCCATCTCGTTGATCCAATCTAATAAGACTTCGATAGATAGGTTGTCATCATAAGTTGGGAGTTCTGGCTTGGGTTTACTGCTTTCCACTCAAACAGAAATCAACAATCTGACTTCTGGGCTTTCACCTTCTTGTCCATCTACTGCTGGTTCAGTCTCCTCTTCGCTGTCATCACTTATTTCTGGATCTCTGCATCTTCGTGCCTCCACTGCCTCCAAACGGGTAGCAAGAATTCTGATCTCCTCTCTTAATCCTTCCTCTGCCAATCTTCAAGAACCTCTACGATGACCCCATCTTCTTCTCTCCATTCCTCCTACTAACATAAACAACTGCTCTGATACCACTCTGATCTGACCTAGCCCACACTTCCACGTAGCCTCGGCTTTACACATGTTTCGGGCTTTATGATGCGGTGTGTTTGTTTGTTGTTTCTGGCAGTTGTATGTAATGTGGATACAGATATTTTGTTTTGGAAAGTGGGAATGATTTAATGCATCATTCAATGCCCATCTACAGTCCTTGGACCTGATTCCCTCCATTTGGTCTATGCCCAAAATGTTTCTGCTTCTCGGTCATTCGCGATGGTTATGTTCTGTTGAGTGACTCTGCAAAGGTTTGTTTGTCACTTTGTATGGTTTTTGCTCCGGCACGTATGGTGATCTCTGGTTTCTCTTTGGGTAGGGTTGTAAATGAATGCTGGCCTTCCAAACTTGTTGATGCGGTTGTCTGTGGACTTCTCCTGTGGCACGAGCCTGTCTTGGCTCTAGAGGCGCGCCTGCTTGAAATCTTTTCACACAGTAAGTTTCTTGATCTCGTGCTCTCGTTCTTCTGTGGTTTGGTTATGGAATAAGGTCTCTCGTCTAATGATTGTCACTTGTTGTTATTGTTATTGCTTTTGTCTCTACTCGGTATGGAAATCAGTTAACTTCTGGCGTCCATGAACTTAGGTAACAGGGTGATGGTCTTCCGCGGCTACAAACAGGTAAATGGTCCTCTCCTTGATTTAATTCGACCTTCCTCTGGCATTGACACTGACCAAGCCTGCTCCTTCGATTCATCAGTGGTTCTATTCCGCAAATGCCTTGGTCCGCTTGTACTCAGGTTAGTTATATATCCCTTCTGCTTATATTTTGCTTCGATTCTCAGGTCTCGCTATACAGGTATGCTGACTAAGCTCTGTTTGGTATGTGCAGGTCAATGGTTCGACTTGGGTAAGCGGATTCCTTATGGGTTCGGTCTCCTAATGTGGCAACCCTCTACCGGTAGGCTCTCGCTCTTAAAGTCCGTCAATTTACCGTTAGGGTCTTTAGGCATCTGTAGGGTTTTTCACTCGCCATTTTGCATTCATATTTAATCTGAATCACTTTCAAGGATGAAGCTTGAATCTGGCTTCAATGTCTGTTTTGGTTGACTGTCTCATTTTGGTTAAAAAAATGATTCCTGTTATCAAACCCTAGGCTAGGGTTTGTCTGTTCCATGGACGCTGGCATTGATTTTTGTTTACGAACGACCGTAATATGTGTGTGACTTGAACAATAGCAATATGAACACAATTCTGTGGATCTCTGTTTACTTATGAAAATTTAAATGGTTCGTTCAAAATTACCTTTGTTCTATTATGTTCTCTTCGACACTCTGTTTCAGCGTTATCTCCTCGGTGTTCTCGCTGTTCTTTACTGTTCTGGCTGTAGATTCAATTCGGTTGCTCTCTGCTCTGATGATGCGTGAATTCGATATTGTTTGCTGTTCGATGAGGAAAAAGGAAACATGACCTACAGTGGTCATTCTCTATCTGCTAGCATTATATTAACAGCTCAATGAAATGAAAAAAATACAACAGTACAGTACGTAGGCAATGACACAGATGGACAATTTAGAAAGATGTTCTGTCTCTGTTTTACTCCTTGATTCTGGAAATGCTGAACCTTTTCCCTATTTTACATTGCAATATTTATACATCTCTTGTTTACAGTTAATGGAAACTGTAATTGCTTTCAGTTAAACAGAAATATTATAGTTGTGGAACTTCTAGCTCTCAGTTTGGTTTACATGACAAGATCTTCATTCAGACAATTTTGTCTTTTCCTACTCAAGTTGACAGAACAATTATTAAACTGTTGTTTATTTCTGTCGAACAAATAACAACCCTAACCGACTATTAACTTTGACTAACACAACAATTAACAGTAAAACAAAATAAAATCCTATCCCATGTGCTGATAAACTAAACATAAAAAAAACAATCCAAATACTCAAACAACTTTCCAACCTGGCAAAGACTTCACCCGGTCATGGTGAGCTGGATGCTCCTGCATCATATTTTACCTTATAAAATAGAATAATGATTTTGGAACTATATTTAAATTTAATTAAAATTAAAACTTTAATACTTACAATAAAGTTAGTATATATAAGAATATGTTTTCCATAGATATTATTAACTTCTAAATAGGCTTTGTCACAATACCGTGGGCCAATATGATGGTTCATCAATACCACATGCCCAAACACCACTTGTTATTTCACAATCAAAATATTACTTACAATATAATAAGATTTTTAACCATGGATACTCACCCCACTTTACCATGATGATACATCTTGAGTGGGCCTAATGGTTAAGAGCATGTGTTTCCTCCTAAGAGGTCACAAGTTCAAAACTAGAGGAGGGTAGAGTATACATGCCTTCGTAGACTTAGCAGTCAAAATCGTTGCGCGGAGGTGGGTTCCTTGTCCCACAAACAAGGGGGTCTCATACACCAATTTGGTGTCTAATGGATATTATTATTATTATTATTATCCATACTATATCATGGGCCAATACCATGGCTCATCCATAACACATGCCCAAAAACCATGTCTCATTTCACGATCAAAATATTTTGTAAATATGTATATTTTTTTAATTTTATTTTATTACATTTATGGGACAGAAACACTCTCCATCCCAGTATGGAAGAGATGTTTTAATGTCCTATTATATTATGTTATCTAAACACTTTGACCCAATCAAATTACATAAAAATAAAAATAAAAATAAAAAATAAACTTATTAGTTAAAACATTATGACTTGGTGAAATTACATATAAATAAAAATTAAACTAAAAAGTAAAATTAATAATTAAACCAACCTAGATCCATTTTAACTCTGAATCTATAAAATTTTTAGAGGGATCAAATCTCTCAAGGTACAAACCTTTCTTCAAATTTTGTAATCAAATTAGAGGGATCAAACGTCTCAAGGTACAAACTTTTCTTCAAATTTTGTACTCAGAAAAGAAGTTTACACTTTTAGAGATTTGATCCCTATTGGGGTTTGGACATTTTGTACTCAAAAAAGAGGTTTGCACTTCTAGATATTTGATCCCTTTCATGGCTTCATAGATCTGAAATTAAGATAGATCTAGACTAGTCTTATATATGTCAAGTTACTAGTTATTTAAAAAATTAAATAAATTTACTTGACATAAATATATATATTTAATTAAAAAAATAAATTTAATATATTTACACATTATTTTATAATAAAAAATTATAAAATACTAAATAAAATATTTATAAAAATACATTATAATATTTATAAAAATATATTGTAATATTTATAGATATACATTATAATTAGATAAAAAGTAAATTAAAAACATTTAACAGTGAGATGAAAGAAATGTCACATAGAATATCGAACTGAATGCACATAAATCCACATTCTTACTTTATCAAGTAGATGCAAATCAAGTGGAATTTATGATAGGATAAAATACCACCTTGAGTGTCTATATACTTTAGTTTTTATGTATTTTTATGGACTTGGGAGAAAAAGAGACCAATGATAAAATAAATTAAATATATGCAAATAAAATGGAATTTCAAGTGAGGGAGAAATGAAAATAACCTAAAATGTTAGAGTAAATGTATAGACATAGAATTTTTGATATAATAAATAAAGAAGATGCAATTCATATTTCTAGGAAGGAAATATCAATTCTATTAAATATTTAAAATCTAGATTTTAGATTTTAAAATAATAAAAAATTAAGTCATAAAATGTAAAATAAAGTAATATTTTTATAATAAAAAGAGAAAGAAAGAATATTGAATACCAATAAATACACATTAGTGTTTTAAAATATGATAAATTATAACAAAATAGATTAAATAACATTGGTTAGTCATCCTAATAAAGAAATGCTTCAAATATAAAATTTAGATTAAAAAACTATGACCTTACATTAATTTCTAGAAAATTGAAGAGTATTCATATTAAAACGAAAATATTAACAGAATCATAAAATTATTTTTACACGTTGATTCAATAACATTTATACACTGTGCGACAGCATTCATACTTCTACAGCTAAATCCTTAGTTTAAAAGATCGCCATGAAAATCACCTTTCAAGATACATCTTCCTTCTTTTTTTTCAGCATTCATAGTTGTACAGCTAAATCCTTGCGTTAAAAGATCGCCAAGAAAATCACCTTTCAACTACCGATGGGTGAGTGATACATTTTCGGGGATCTTCCTCTCTTTTTCTTTTTTTAAGCAAGTTATAGCTGGTGTGAGAAATTTAATTTCCAAAAATGACTTCTATGTTCAACACTTTATAAAATTCCCAAAAATAACTTCTAAGTTGAACCCCTCCCATAAAATTTAAACTATAAAACTATAAAGTGATATGACAATTCAAAATTTGGGAAAATTAACTTTAACTGAGCTGAGTGCCGCTTATTACACGGTGATTCAATAACATTTATATACAGTATAAGACACCATTTCTACTTGTACAGCGATATCCTTAAATTCGCCATGAATACCAGCTATTAAATACCTATTGCCGGGAAATTTTCGAACATACAAATCCGAGGATACCTTATTTTTAACTATTTAAGAAAGGTATCCGGAAGTTTGTCGGTCCGAACTGCCCTTTACACCCCCACACACTACGCGGCAGAAAAAAAGTCGCCACGAAAATCACATTGCAACAACCAATGCCCTTTACACCCGACACACTACGCGGCAGAAAAAAAGTCGCCATGAAAATCACTATCACATTTCAACAACCGATGGGTGAGAAATGACACAACATTAACATCAGGATAACTTTTCGTCTCCCCATTTTGTTGATATGGAAGGCTGTAAAAATTGTCTGCTCGAAGGTTGCTGACATCTAAGGCTGGAAGAATTGTCGGCTCGGAGGTTTTGTTAGACTAATTTTAATTCTGTATTTTATTAGTTTATTTTCATTAACTTTGGATTAATCATGTAGTGAGAGAGATAGAAACTTTCAAGTTGTACAGTAAAGTCTAAAGTTTAGTGTGTTTTCTTATCATAAGTTTAAAGTTTAGTGTGTTTTTTAATTATATATTAGGTTTAGTGTGTTTTCTTATTAACTATTTTTTTATTTTTATTTTATTTTGAAAAGATTTAATTTTTATTTTGTTATTTTAAAAAGACATATGAGATCTTTATTTTGAGCATTGATGGAATTATACATCACTTTTAATTTGGGCTATAGAATATCTTTATTATGACAATTGATGTAATATTTGTGGCTTGAATCTAATGACCCTTTGTATTTGGCATAGTCTAAGTGTTTATTTTTAGGTTTTTCATTGAAATTTGGTGAAATCTTACTTTTGATAGCATAAATGAATTTAGTGCCCTAAAAGAATCCCAATACAGTTGATTTACACATATTTCATAATTCAAATTTGTGACTTTCACAAATCTCTCCTATATTTCACTTAAAATTTACCAAAAATATACCAAAAAAAAAAAGAAAAAACACCACAATATTAAAGATTTAGATTATACTTATTTAAACCCTTATTTCATTTGCAATACAATTTCAACCAATTTATAACCCCAATTTAATCCATGTAATCATGGATGGTTAACCCATATCACATGGATATAAAAACCAAGTCAAATTTTGATCTATAGACATATATCCAAATTTATTGTAGGTAACTCTTAAAATATCAAACAAGTAACTATATAAGCTCCAAATTGGAATGAGATATAGCACTTGCATATTTTATTTTCCATTTATGCCAATTCAAACAATTCAAACAATTTGACAATATAGAGAACTTCTATACTACACAAAACATGCAAAGAATTACATTTATTTATTGATCCAATTGTGGTGGCTTTAAACCAAAAGTTTCTCTACACATTCAAAAAGGGAAAAAAAATTGCACCATAAACTTACATTGCCAAGTATAGTACTCAAGAATAGAGGTTACTTCAAAACTTTTATCATTTCTAATCGCATAGTGACAAGAAATTAAGTTTGGTCCATGAATCAAATCAATTGTTACATTTTTAACCAAGAATGCAAACTTATCAAATGGGAGAGAACTTTCATGGAAAACGCAAATACGAGGACTAGTTACATTTTTAACCAGGAATGAAAACTTATAAAATGGGAGAGAACTTTCATGGAAAACGCAAATAGGAGTGAATAAAGCAGACAAATTATTACAATAGTAAACTTCAATCATAATAACAAAAGCATCATTCTTGACCAATTTTTTTTTTAAATTTAGAACCAAAGAAAAGGAAAGAAAGCAATTTGAAAACATGCATTTGTTGACATCATTTAAATTTTAATATTTAGTAATATAATAATAAACTACATTAAGTTGTAATTAATATTAACTTCTTGAAACCATGCAATCTGAATTTCATACCTCTTGAGTGAGTTGTTAAAATTACAGGACAAAAACAGATTTAAATTTAAAATAACAGACTAGAACTATAAGCTTGGGATCATAAGAAATAACCAACCATGGAAAGCTAGCCAACTACAAATCCAACATAGTAAGGCAGCATTATAATCGAGTTAGACTAGAACTATAAGCTTGGGCTCATAAGAAACAAGAAGTGTTTCATGCAGCTGGTAGTCCCTGCATTAAGGGAATGCCCTCTTCCCCCAACCGTTACATGGTTTGATAGTCCCTGCAGTAGGTGTATGCCCTCCCACCACTACTACGTGCTCTGACAAAGAAAGAAGCCCTCCCCTCCATAGAGAGCGGACCCACCCCATTCTGGTGACGCCGATATACCTCTCCTTCAATGATTAGAGAAGGTGCTTCTTAAATCTTCTAGTCGACTAAATAAAAAATAAAGTGATAGAAATCTAATTGTCTTATTGAAAATGTTTTTGTTTAAAAAATGTGTGCTTACAGTGCATTTGAATAGTTGAAATGCTGGAGCAGTATAGTTCGGAGGTAGATCACATGCACAATAATGACAAAGAAAGAAATAACCATGAACGTGTTAATTTAAAACCAATGCAAGTGGGCCATTAGTTTCTTAAGAGTGAAATTTGTCCCATCTAAGAGCATCCTTCCTAAAATTTGCCAAAATCATCACTGTAGCATCAATATATTTATTAGAAATGCCAACTACGAATTTAATAAACTAAATTGCCATAAACAAACGCCTACTTTGTAAGAATGACAGGTGGTGGAAAATAGTTTTAATTATAATTTATTAAATCAAAGGTTAAACAATATTATTATTACTTTTTCAATTCTAATGACTTTTTTAATTCTAATTGAAAGTGATACACGTACTCCACATGCATCCTTGAGTGTCGCTTGTTTCAAATTTTCCGGAAAGTTGTCACTTCGTTTGTTCAGTTTCGTCGCTCTGCTCAACACGCTAGCCATGGTGATCAGTCGGAACTTTATTGCCAAAAATTGTTCAACAAGTTTCGCTACTGAGGGTTTGCTTGGGACAGACAGCTATGGCGGGGGCTCCAATCACTGTCTTGTCTAGGCTTTTGAGTATCTAGGAATGCCCATAGAGCGGCATTCCCAGGATTGTTGGGGGAATCCCATAATGGAGCCACGATCCAATTTCGAAGTTGGTGTTGATGTTAGAGGATGGGTCATACTGTGTCGCATGAGCTCTGGTGGCAGAAGTGTCCCATGATACTCGAAGCATATGATGTTCACCCAGTTCAAATTTTGGGCAATGGAGGTCACAGGGTATGACCTCTTGTCGGCAGCTAGGAGGAAATACTGCGCAAAATAGACAGTTGTGGTGAGGAGGAGCCGAGGGCGACGCCATTCCCTAGCTTCCAGTTTAATGGCATGCCTCCATTCAATGAAGAGGCTGCCCAAGTTTTGCATCTCCGTCGCGTCTTTGGGAATCTCCGAGTCGAGGTCGAGGCCATGAAAACTGTATTTCCTGTCTTATCTATTGCGATAGCTAAATTTATGAACACCTTGTGCCTGAAGGAATTGTTGGCCATTAAAGCAAAGGCGGTAGCATTTGATCCCTCATCGCCGATAGAAATAAGTGCCTTGAGAAAGGGGTTTTTCTTACGCAGAGTTAGGGTGAATTCTACAGGTTCAACAGTGGCAGGCAATTCCACCTGGAATGTCTGGTCGTTTAAGTTTATTGTTGGAAATTTGCAGTGTGGAATGGGGCTAGAGAACTGCACAAACATTTGTAGATATTACTCGTATATCGCAAGAAAATCAAATTTGGTGATGGCAGTAATCACAAAAATTTTGCTAGTGAACAATCTCTGACTAATTGCCTGCAGAGGGTAAAGAAGGAGCAGAAGAAGAAGAATGCTAGCCATGGCGAGAATACCATCGTGCTTCCTTCTGTTGGTCATGGGGTTTGCTTTGTTGTATTTTCAAGGATTTCATAAAATCAAAGATCAGCGGTTGTCAAATGACATAATCAGTGAGAAAAAAGCAGAATTTGAGAGACTGCAGGAACAATTACAAGTGTCGAAATCCTTTCATTTTTTTTCTTCTTCTTAGTGTACTGCGATATTGTCCTCATTAATACAATCATTCATAATATTGCAAACACCATTAAGTATTCAGAAATTTAGTTTAAGCATACCTTGGAAATTTCATCTTTTGTCCTGCATGCATTTTAAATATGAAATATTTCCACAAATATAATGTGTTTAATTTTCTTGGGGTGTTTATACACAAGAAGGCATTATTATGATTAAGATTTCAAGATTAATTTAAAAAGGCGGAAACCACAGTTGAAATTCCCTCTGAATACCCCTACTGGCCATGAGAGATCTAGCTCACTTGCGCTATAAAGGCGCTCGGGGGAAAACCATTGACATAAGCAGTTTAGCTTAGCTACGCTGAAGTGACAGAGTATTTCCAAGGTATCTTCTTTGTCTATGATCAGTAATCTATAGTGCTCAGTGATTGCTCAGTGATTTTTCAAATGGAGTAATATACATATTATAGAACTTGTATACCAGAATGTAAGAAGAAACCTCAATAAAGCATGAATATTTGAATATTTTACATGCCTGATTAAATTTTTCCTCTAAACAACTAGGTAGTTATAAGTAAGGCATTTTAAAACATCAAAGCAATTGCAATTCGCTAGCGTAGAAGCTAGACGCAAGTAGATATAGATACGAGCCGTGCAACTCTCAGCACATAACTAAAAAATAATTGCATCATAAATTGAGCACAAAACCAACAACCATATGCTACCAAAATGTTTCAATGATGATGAGTCTCCAAAATGTTTCAACGATGATGAATCTCCGTAGCGATTTTTATGGTTATCAAATTGAAAATTGTAATTGGAAAAATGTACTTTTTCTTTTGAAATATGAATAGATAATGTAAGGATTGATAATTAATATTTACCTTTGGAATATGAATAGAAAATATAAGGATTGTTTAATGATATTTACCTGCGATGTGATGCAGGTTAAGAATCATGAGATCTTCAAAAATCATGACAACTTTCAAATTTTCATTTGTAGAACTGTTGCTGGCTTCTTCGTCTAAAAAATCACTTTGCAAGTGCCTAGAGGGCATGGATGTCAAAATCACTCCACAAGTTTCTGGAGGGCATACCAATTCTTTGCGCTATGGAGCTGCAAGTTTAGATAAGAATAGTATTAAATGTAAGCTCAACTATTGCAGAGAACATTGGGTTAACATGAGCATGCTACGATAGTTGCTTAGATCTGGTTAACATGAGCATGCTACGATAATTGCTTAGATATGGTTGAAGAACCAACACACTCGAGAACACTGGGCTAACATGAGCATGCTACGATAATTGCTTAGATCTGGTTGAAGAACCAACACCAGCAGACGACCAATCTAAAGAACAATGTGTTTTCGATGTACTGAAGAGGGGGGAGAGGAATTAAGAGGAGGTGGGAACATATTGCATGGAACGAAGAGAGGACAGGAGATAGAAGAGGTGACAAGTGGCAAGAAGAAGATGTAGGTGGCGTGGACAGGAGATAGAAGAGGTGACAAGTGGCAGGAAGAAGCTGCAGGTGGCCAGTCGCTGGAAGTGGTGGCTTTGGATATTGGACAATGCGTTTTTAGTTTTAAAAACTTTGCATAAAATAGTTTACTTGCCCCAACCTTCCTAGTTTGCATAAAATAACTTGTTAGCTCACACATTTGTTTTGAAAAACTTATGATAAAATAACTTGCCCTCAGTGAAATAACATCGGTGCAAGTGAGGCTTGCAATAAGAGGGTGAATTCACAAGTTTGGTTAAAAGTTTCTTACACCAAAATTTCCAACAAAAAACTTTGGTTAAGATGTAAAAACTTACAGTCAACTGATGATTTAATAGCTGGTCAAGGCTGGAGCGAACGCTATAGTCCCTGCACTGCCGGAGGCAAGGACTAATAACCAACCCTGAAAAGCTAGCAAACTACAAATCCAACATAGTAAGGCAGTGTTATAATAGAGTTAATGTGTGGGAAGCATAGTGGCCATGTTATGTCCTAGTAGTATATTCAAGCGGTTGATCGATAATACCACAAATACTAACTCTCCTTGAAATCAGTGCAAGTCATACCAAAGTTCAATACGATAAATGTGCATAGGGTGGTCAACCAAAGTTTAATACTATAAATGTGCATAGGGTGGTCAACGGTAGCTGTTGGCTTTAATATCCTATAATAAAAGCATATAATAGAGATTAAAAAACAAGAAGCAAAAAACCAATGAGCAATAAACCGATAGAGGGGAGGGGAAATCTATTAGATTATACCATTCCTAATACCATTCCCTATGTTACATTTAGTGTACAATTGACTTCTTATATAAATATATATGACCTTTTTCAATCTTTTAATTTAAATTATCGCATCATTAAATTTAAATGCAGTGTAATTGTTCCCTATGTTACATTTAGTGTACAATTGACCTCTTATATAGATATATATGACCTTTTTTAATCTTTTAATTTAAATTATCACATCATTAAATTTAAATGCAAATGCAGTGTCATGGTTCGACATGCGTTATTTTTTAATTTTCGTTTATAACAATTAACTATTTTTCCAATTCTCTTTTCATTAGCTAACAACTTTTCATTGCAGCGTGACAAATTCCATTTTCATTAATTAAGAGCTTTGGTGGGATTACCATATCATTTTTTGGTTTCAAATCGTCGCAGTGACATATATATGTCTTGCTTATTCTGCACAGCTTTACTTCTTTCCGTATGGCATTTTCCTTCTTAATTTGAACGGTCAAAACTGTCACCCTTTGATCTTAAAAATGGAAAGCCATCTTCAATTTAAAAAAAAAAATCAGTTCCCTTCTCATTAACGAAGAGCTTTGACGAGATATGACAATTAACGAGTTATCAAAGGGGAAAATTAACTTTAAATGAGTTAAATTTGTGTGACGAAGCCTGGGAATACGAGGTTCCCTTATTACACAGCCGTTCAATAACGTTTATATAGTATGCGACAACATTTATGCTTCTGCAGCGATATCCTTACCTGGAAAAGTTATCATGAAAATCACCTATTAAATATTGATTGTTGATAAATTTTTGGAAGATATTTTGGAAGATACTAATTTGATGATGGTTTATTAGTTTCTGGTTAGACACGATTCTACTAATTTATTTTTCAATTAATCACTGTATTAATTTATTTGTCAGTGTTATTGACCGATACAAGTTATAATGTTTAATTTTGAAAAACAAATAATTTTTTTAAATATCATTAAAAATTTTAATTTTCTAATATTTATTTTGAATGTCTTATTACAACATTTGCACCATGTGGATAACTGCGATTTTTTTGCCATAATTTTTAGATGTATTATGTCATGATTTTTTAAAAATTGTGTAATATTTTTTCAAATGTTAACTTTCATAGGAAAACCACCTAAAATTAAAATCATTGAAAATAGCACATATTCATGTTGAATAACCTATTTAATCAGTTACTACCCACCATAATTTAAGCAAGTATTTGCATAAAAATGAATATAAATATACCTAAAGAGAGACCACTGCAGCATCATAAAATCCAATGCTAGACAATTGAAAATTCTTCCACCGTTAAATCTCCTTACTGTAATCCAATATTAAACAATTGAAAATTCTTCCATCGTTAAATCTCACTGGTCTTATTTAAACAATTGTTCAATCGTTCAACCTCTCCACACAAGCATCTAGACTCACCCTTCTCCACCCTTCTCCACCTTATGATTCTTGTTTCCTTGTTTTTGTTCCAGGTTCATCCGACTTTCGATTGGCTCAAGGTAAAAAAAAATATTTTATGATAGGTGCAACCATCTTGTCAAGGGCTCTCACTCTGCCGAATGAGATCTATTCTGTTTTTATGTATTTAGTTATATTTGGCGTGTACATGTGCCCGAGGTTTTCCTGTACATGTGAAAGCTTGAAGCCATACATTGGTTGTGAAAACCTCTCTATGGTAAGACGAAGCAGATCGTTTCTTGAAATGATGTGCAGATGTTGGCAACAGGGAAGCCTGCTGCATAGTAGAGATGGTAAAGCATCTGCCAACGCCCCAGTCTGATGTTGAAGGACGAAGCATGGCTATCTCGGAAGGAAACATGCGATGGTTTGTGCGAGAACCATAATCTTAAATCCCATGGTGGAAATTGGCACTTCAAGGAAGATTTTGAAAACTGTCAACAAATTGCATTGTACGAAATTAATGGGATCCGTTACAGCTTGAGGATTATATGAACAAATATTTTGTAGGCCAGTCCTTGTTATGCGACAGAGATTTTCCTACGGCATGGGAACTGGAAACTTGCACTGACATGTGATCGTTGCACTAACATGTGATCGAAGAAAACTATCTTTTTAGTTCTGTATAAACCTATTTTATCGCATGCGTAGTCAAAATCTTCTAAAATTTTCCCAAAAAAATGTGTGGAATGAAAAAATTATGGTCTCCCAACATATTTTTTTAATCAAGGCAGTTTATCTTAGGCGATTTTCTTGGTCTGGTTTTTTGGTTCATTTCTATTGTTCTTTGGATCTCTATGTCGATAGCTTTAATGTACTGGATTATTCTCAAGGTTAGATGAACCGGGCCCCTAATTTTTTCTTTATGATCAATTTCAAAATATTATATGCCACATTCTATTAATTACTGATAGTTTTAATGTACTAGATTATTGTCAAGATCAAATGAACTAGATTAAAATAAGGAAATTATCAAAAAAGCAACACATGAAAAAGTTGTTTAAAAAAATAAATCAAATACATGTAGTGATTAATAAAGTTATTAACCATATTAAAACATGGTCTTTACTAAATTTTATCCAAAAATGAATCAACTACATTACATAATTTATTGTTCCTTTCTACCACTTTTTCGTATTAATACAAGAAAATGCTTGGATACTTACAAAATTTTGCTTTTCCATAATAGGGGAGAAGACATTGTCAATTTATCAAAAAATGACATAGACACAATTTGGTGGCCATTTGATCCTCTATACACAGTCAACTCAATACAACTGACACCGTGAGAGACGAAATTGACAATCAAGGTAATGTTATGAATTTAATAAAATAGTCATTTATCTTATTTTTCATTTATTTTAAATGTACAATTATCATCCTTAGTATCGATTTCAGTCACTAGGAAAGTTGAAATCTTTCATAAAATTTCCATGTCACCTTGAAAAAACGGTCAATTTCTGTTGACAGGCACGGAGTATTTGAAATTCCAAGTCTACCTCTATCCAAAGATATTCCGTCTTGATTTTAGTGTCGCTTGATATACTAATTACATCAATCTCAACCATATTTGATGACTATTAGCTATATAATTTTGGTACCCATATATTGACACGCTGACATGCTTCCAAAACTGTGTGCAACAATGATACTGTTTGTCTTCATAGTAAACTTAACACAGGTGCGCTCTGAGTATAATCTGGTCAACCACATATCTATCAATTAACCCCAAACTCTAAGTCGATGATAGAGCCAGGCTCCTGAGAAGCTCTCGGCTGATGAGTCTGCACTTCCCGGACATATAATTTGGTGGGCTGAATGTTGTTTGCCCCATCTTTAAAGCCAGAATGAAGACAATGTCTACAGGTAGGGCAAGAAGAGTGAGAATGAAGCCATTTGTCTACACATGCCATATGGAAGCTATGGTTGCAGCTCGGCAACACTCTCACATCTTCTCCTCCCACGAATTCTGCCAAGCAGATAACGCACTATGTTGCAAGATGTGACATAATAGCTTTTTCATAAATGAGAGATGGGATGTGCTTCTATGGATTTGTCGTTCATGCCACTATTACCCGTCTGGTGGCCATATGATCATTCCATGACCTCCAAATGTCATCCCATAAAGATATGGTGGCGCAGAACAAGGCAAGATGAACAACCATAGTGCTTTCTGTCGAAGGAGACCTAATTTCCGCTTGCTAACTTATATATGATGGGTTCATCGAAGACAACTTATCGCTGTCGGCATCTAAATCATTAATCCCTCACTAGAAAAGCCCAAATCCTGTAGAGTTGGCCCCTTTATTTTTTCTTTATGATCTACTTCAAAATATTACATGCCACATTCTAATAATTAAGAAATAATCTTCAAATGGTTGAAAAAGACTCCAAGATGTTCGAAACTATTTTCTGAAAAATAAAAACCCTCATTTTTGGGAAGGGAAGGTAACATTATAGGTTATAATTTTTCAGTTTTTTAATAACTATGTGAAAAAATTATAGTTAGAAACTTATTTTCGATGGAAGCTTCTTATTGACATTTTTCTTTGTATTTATCAAATGTGGTAGGTGAAAATACCTACATATTAGCAAAAATTACTTTTTCATTATTTTACACAATTTGTTTGTATGATCATGGAGAAAAAACCCTTCCTTTTTTAAGTAATTTATCCTTGCAAACATCATAATCATGTTATTGTGCCACTTTGGTAAGTGGAAAAGATTTAGAGGAAGATGTGATATCGAAGATTGATCTCTTGTTTTGGATGCAAGTGTTGGGTTCCCTGATTTTAACAGAAATTTTGATTTTAGAACTCAATATGTGTTCTTGAATTTAAAATTATGAATGAATGCGTTAATCTTGTGTTAATATTTTCTCATGTTATTGAGGTTTTGATTAGTTGTAGTCAATTTTATCAATGAGGATGATGTCCAAACTTCACAGATCGTAATCTAATATTTCAAGCAACATATTGAGATTTTTTTCATTCCCTTTCATGATCAAAATTAACTTAGACATGCCTTACTTTGTATATATGTTTGTTGAATAAGTTGAAATCAATGTTTGTTAGCTTTCCATTCCTGTCTTGCTTGTACTCTTAAAATGTTGTAATCAAATCCCAAAATGTCTCTGAGAGATTGGAAGCATATATTTTTGAACGGTGTCTATCGAGGCATGAAAACCTACTCTATAGCAAAAACATGAACAAAGTCCGTGGGGATTTTATTGAGGTTTTGATAAGTTGTAGTCAATTTAATTAGTGAGGATGAGGTCCAAAATTCACAGATATTAATCCAATATTTCAAGAAACCTACTATGGAATTTTTGAACTATCCAGGCATGAAAACATACTCTTCTCTTATAAAAGGGCTTTGAATAGATGTCTTTCTACAAGCTCAATTTCCTCAAGAAAGCAACAGTTGGGATCATGTGAAATATTTTAGGAAGATAAATAGGGTATTTCCCACTCGGATATATGTCAGCTTGATCAAATGAACCCATTCTTATGTTTGGCTAATATTACATTAGAAGTTTGATTCCTTGTGTTTGGGAACCTATTGAAGAAATATTGTTGCCATATGTTCCAACTTAGTGTAATCAGAAATTTCTGTCATATTTACTAATTTCTTCTTTCATATCTCTTATTTGTGTTGAAAAAACAACAAGGTAATTGTTGCCAAGAACATTCTTACTGGAAATGGTTTCCTCAATGCTCCAATTGATTTTTCAATAATTTTCACTTTGGAAAATACTCAACATGTCTCTATGGTTGTTATCCCTCTTTCACCAAGGCCATTGGATGAAAATTCCATTGGGCGTATCTGTTCAAGTTTATATTGCTGGATGGAATTATGTTTCCATTCTAGATCTGGATAAAGCTTTTCTAATATATGTTATCAATAATGTGTGGAGGGTTGCAAGGAAATCATTGATATTATATGAGTTATTTGAACTGCAGTTATCAAGATCCATTGCCAAATGATGAAGTCAATTAGAAAAAGACTTTTTCCTGATGGAGATAATTGGAACCTCCTAAATTTGGCATAGCTCAAGATCACTTAAGAAAACAGTTGCATTGGTGGATATTTGATCTATCCAACTTTGTCATGTATAATGTGTTTTTCAAAAACATGGGATTTTCATGTTGTGAGGTGCACTTTAATTTTGTGTGTTATTTGACAACCTAAATTCTGGGAAGCATTTATGTGGAATCCCAACCACCTCTTTTATGCTACAGTGAGAGGGAGGGAGTGGAGGAAGCAAATCATTTTTTTGGATTCTATAGGAAAACATTATTTATCAAGATGCATGATTGTAACATGAAATATATTCAAGCTATTGAAGCATATCAATTTTTTGGATTCTACAAAAAAACATAATTTATCAAGATGCATGATTGTAACATGAGATATATTCAATCTATTGATGTCTGAATGAAAAAAAAAATGAATTCAAATTAAAAAATGCTTAGATCTTAATCTTTCTCGAAGTCTTGATACATTTTTCAAACCCTTTCAAGCATTAAGCGATAAATTTCCTTTGGTTAAATATGTTTTACTTTTATGGTTCTGACATTCAGACCACAAAGACTCGTTGCTTCTTGTTGTCTTTTGGTCAACATGGAATTCATCACATAGTAACACACATTAATTGTCTAAGTTCTATCTTCTGTGTTTGAATTACTGTTGCACCAAACAAACCTTTTTTTCAGTGGTTAGTATTCTATTCATACCCATCTTGATTGAATTAGTATAATCTATAATATCACGACATTTGGTTTTACTAAGTTTAATCTTGGCACATTAGTTGGTATTCTATTCATACCCATCTTGATTGAACTAGTATAATCTATAATATCACAACATTTGGTTTTCTTAAGCTTAATCTAGGCACATCGATATTGATAATGACCAGTATCGTTAATGATAAGAAATGGGCATTTATTGTGTATTATATTGAGATATGGTTGAATTAAATTGCAATAGCTTTATCCTTGGGGACATTTTTGGCCCTTGTTTTTATTTTTTTTTAAACGTGGGCCAAGTTCACTCTCACATCTCTCTTGAATTTTCATTTTCACAACTCTTAGAAGAGCATATAGACTTTCTACTCTCAATTTCTAGCTTTAAAAAAAAAGACATAATTATCATTTTTCAATCATGTTATCTTCAGTTCTTCCATGTCCATATTGATGATTGTTCGGCATATGTTTTAGAGAATTCTTGTATTCTGCCAGAGTATTGTAAACCTCTGGAGTTGGAATTATGAGTAACTGAACAATTAATTTCGAGTCTGGGGCTATGTCAATAATGTTATGTTCTAGGGAATAATGGGGTAGGGAAGAATATGTTTTTCTCTCCTTTCTAAACTTGGAAGGCATGTGAATAACATTCAGATGATCATTATCAGGGTCATTGGAGTTCTCTAATTTTATAAAATTGTTATAGTCCTTTGTAGACACATGCTTCAAACTATAAAAAATTGTTGTGTATCGATTAAGGTTGTCTATACTAGGAGGAAGTGATCGAGAAGAAATATGAAGGAATTGTACCAAAATGACCTTTGATTTCGAAGGTAGCAAATATCTTTATATGTTAGCATAATTTGACAATGTATTTAACTTCAATATAGATCTCATGATTTATAAGGCTCAAGGAAACAATATTGTAGTAAGATTTCATTTTAGCACGATCCTTGCCTTCTGTTGATATTTTTATATTTTTCAACAATTGTCAAAGAAGCATTAATTAGTGATATCTTCTATTTCCTTACAACCTTTCCATCTGGTGCAAGCTCTAACATGTAGGAGTAAAACTGTAAATGTGAAAATTTAGTAGTGGTTACTACAAGGAAATTAAGATGAAGAATTTTTATGTTTGAACATGAAAAATTTTGTTTATTTTATATAATGTGTTTAATGATATAAAAAATAATAATATTTTGTTCACGCATTTGAAACAACATCACAAATAATTCATGTATACATACATGAACAAAATATAGGAAAAATTCAAATACATGAACAAGATTTTAAAACTACATGGTTCTAGTCTTACAATTTTAGAATCTTGACAATTGCCCTAACCATTTGGAAGAAATTTTTATTTTTGGTTTCGTGCTTCTGTTTTTTATTGTTAAATTGTAGTCAATGCCATTATTATTGTAAACCATGATATTCTTTATTAATAATAAGTATTGATTTGAGTAATGTTGTTTTTTTTTTCTCTGAAAAAACCTTATAAACATATTCGGTTCTTTCATTCATAATAAAATATATGTATAGATGTTTAATATATGTGTTTAATAAAATATATAATAATAAGTATTGATTTGAGTAATGTCATTATGGTTTTTTTTTTTTTTTTTGTTTTTGTTTGTTTGTTTGTTTTTTTTTTTTCTCTGAAAAAACCTTATAAACTTATTCAGTTTTTTCATTCATAATAAAATATATGTATAGATGTTTAATAACATTTCTTGTGTTGTTTTAATTTGTCAATCTCTTTTTGTATGATAACGAGTTTTCAGATTTTTTATTCTTTCATATATATAATTGATTTAGGGTTAATTTGATGGTCAACTTCTTCCACTTATCACTCATACCAAGGCTCTACATTGCTGTATTTATCTATAGAAAACTGCATGGCATCACCATATATGAGTGCTAATGCTTATGAAAAAAGACTATTCTAAGTTTTTGTACATCTATACTCGAAACCATGTGCAATGTTCAACAATTTTTTCACTAACTCACCAAGGACTTTAACATTCGCCATTACAATGTCATTTCTTTCTTTCAATTTTAATGAAAAAGAGAGGACCATTTGTACTTACCTCATTTGAGTTTTAAATTTATTTATAATTACCATATTTCATTACATAAAAGAAATAATAAATATAATAATATTAAGATAATAACAAAAGAAATAATAAATATAAGAAGTTTGAATTTAAGTTTTTACAGGAAAGATAATAATAAATATTTAATTACAATTATTTAAAAATAAATATAAGTGTTATTAGTGTTACATATAAATATTTAATTATAATTATTCATGAATAGATAGAAATAATTATATATTTAGGCAAAATGGTAATAGTTCAAATGATTTTTTTATAATTATTTTTTTAAATTATGGTGAAATATTATGTAGGAGTAAGATTTTTTATAACTCACATTATTTATTAGTCCATGTCAAGAAGATTCTAGCAATGGATATTTGTGTCTTGATCATTATTAGTTTAGCCTTGGGCAACAAAAAATATAATTATTAACTTTGAAAAAAAAATATTTATTTTTTAATATTATTAAAATTTTATTTTTCAAACATTTGATTGAATCATAAATTTGAAGGTCTTAGTGGAGTGTTTATGCCATGTGAATAACTGCCTTAACTTTTTGTCCTTAATTTATGGATTTTTTTTTACATAATTTATGGATGCAGTTGAAGTATTTATGCCATGATTTATTTATGGATGTAGTTGCAATATTTATGCCATGATTTTTAAATATTTGTGCAATCATTTTTTATTGCTAAGTATAACACCCTCTTTGGCATGAAAATATTTCTATGGTTATATGTTTTAAAAATTAGTGTATTAAGTGCCTGGGGGGCATTGGAAAGAAAAAAATGAGTGTAGATAAGATTTTTATAATAAATAATTAAGATTTTTAAGCTGGAAACTGTGGAAAAGGGAAGCTTGTTAATATGGAAGAATTAGATATTTAGATATTTATCCACTCAGTTGAAGATAAATATTGAGGGAATAAATGTGTGGGAAAGAGAAATAAATTTTTGATCCATTAGACAAAAAAACAAATTGTCTTTTCCTTTTTAAGGAAAAGGGGAAACGACCTAGGCTAAGGGGACAAATAGATCCTTGAAAGGTAGGATGCTTCCAAAGAAACATCTACTAACGATCATGTATATGAGACATGAATTAGGAATCAACAAGAGGTTGTTGAAGGAAAGAAACAAGCTTCTCAGCTTAGGGGGAACCAGAAAGCACTTGATTCATGGTTGGGAGGAACAAATTTTCCCACGTCGAATTTCTAGCGATTTCATCGGTTAGATGTTGCTGTTGTTATTTGTTACATGTAACTATCATTTTATATTTAGGTTGTAATTCAAAGGTTTGGATGGATTTCTTCTGCGTGGTACTATTTATGGGTGAATGTTGACTTTAAAGTAAACGAATTAAGAAAATGGTAATTATGTTACATGTTATTTCGTATGACTGTAAAGGTTCAAAGAGTAACCAATTCAGGAAAATGGAAGTGGCTAATTTACATTAATTGTACTATAAATTACATTTGACATAACTGTAATATTTTGACTGGTACTTTACAGAAGTTTATAGTTACATGTTTGCTAGTAATTTAATTTGAGATGAATGGCCGGTGAGTGTCCAAGCCAGAGTTTATGTAAAGTAGGGGTAACAAGATAAAGTCTTAAGTTGAATTATCAAAAGAACTTATGGCGGTAGAAGTAAATTTTTCAGGGTTAATGTGTTAAGGTGAAGACGATCTTATATTTTGTAGTTATACAATAATTAATCATAAAGGGTATCCTAGAAACCCACGAGTTTCGCTTGGTCGCCCCTCTTTCCATTTGGGTCGGATATCTAAGGCATGCAGTGCTAGCAGTGCTGGGATAGTGGAGAGAATAGCTCGATGTTAAAAAACAATTGGAACAAAGGATAGCACAAGGTCAAACCTTAGCAAAAGACCCAGTAATTGTAGATGGAATTAAGAACCATAGGTCAACTGTAACATGTGTGTAATAAGAATAGAGTTACCATATAGTTAACCAAGACTCACTTTCATCCAGGTTTGGCTTTCTTGGAAGTAGAGCTTGCTGAATGGTGTGTGGCGAAATTAAAATGCAAGATAACATACAAATTTTTCTAAATTCCATAGCAATCACATGTAACCAGAGTCTATAGAAATCATAGGAAATCAGACCAACCCAATAGGAGCGAGAATCACTCAAAAATCTGAAACTAGAAGCATTTCGAAACAATAAAAAATATGAACTAGCAACATGGCAAAACAATAAATATTTATCCTAGCATTACCAGATAAGAGAAGCAAATACTTTGTTCACAGGAAAGGAAAATAAAATGAGGAGAATGTACAAGCCCATGAGGCCATTAGGAACTTAAATGTATAATAACATAGTTATGAAACTAGTAATATTTCAAAATAGTAAAATATATCAACTAGCAACATGACAAAACAATAAATATTTATGCTAGCATTAACAGATAAAAGCAAAAAATTCTCTGTTCGTAGGAAAAGAAAATAAAATGAGGAGAATTTACAGCCACATGAGGCCATTAGTAAGGTAAATGTATAATAACATAGTTTTGTATATGATATTTGATTTCATTATCTAGGACATGCAATACTTTAACTAAGAACTTGTCCTCGCCAAAGAGAATATATTAGCATATTAATCAAATTCTACATAACTCATTATTCTACGATAGGAATATCGAAAATTGCATGAAAACTTCCATCTCAAAAAAAAAATAACTAGACGAAAATTGTGAAACCGAGAAAGAGAATTAGTTCATAATTTTCAACTATCACAAATCGTGTCGGAGGAAAGAGGCATCAACCCTTTCAAAGAAAACAATTTAAAGGTTTATGCCTAATGTCCAACATAGGTACACATAACATAGAAACCAGAACAGTAAGTTTATATTAAAACCAAGAAACTTCAAATCAATAGTCCAGCTAGCACTAAGTGCAAGTGAAACCATATTAACAGTAAATATAGGGCTAGGGTGAGGACATTGCCTCTGAGATCCATTTGAATGGTGGTAACCCGACCAAAAGTTATCAACACATATTATGGCCACCACAGTAAGCATAGGCATAAGTCCTCAAGAAACCAGAGACACAACGATGCACCGAGATGGCTAAGGCATTAAGATCCATATCAGGTAAGCAACAATTACTCTGCAAGCGAACCACGCGAAGGGTACCCACCCAGGAAAAATCAACAAGAGCATGAAGACCGAAGGTGCAGTATTGTCCAACAAGCCACATTAAGAAAAGAGTTGAACCTGTTACCTGGAAACACCAGAAAACAACAAATGAAGGGTTATTGAAGATGGCCTAAGAAAGAGTATAAACCCCCCATAAGTCACAAAAATCTATGCAAGTAGTTAAACACTGTTACATGTGATTTCATTCTGAGAAGAAAGAAATTCTTCTACAGGCCTGAGATCTAGCCATTGGAGCCAACCAGAAAGTCAAAAGTGTTGCCCAAGAATCATATTCGGGGATTGGAATAAAATTTTAGTAATAAGGTTGGATGAAATCATTACTACGTGTGCATACATGTTGTTATTAAAGCCCAGGTTGATAAAATTCACCGGGAAAAGCACTGTTCGAGGAAGGGGAAACCCTGATTTCCTGCAAAGAAACCAACCACACTCCAATAATATAGGTGTACAGGTGCTTGGAAACAAAAAAGAGCTGGGGGTTCTTGCAAAATGGACATACCTTTGAAGTGAGAGAAGATAAACAATGGAAAAGGGCGACAAGTATTTCTTCTCCATGATTCCCTGCACCTTAATGAAATAGAAAGGACTAAGTTAAAGCCCAACAACTCACAAACTAGCATTAATTCAACCAAAAATGTATATATACAGTCTTAGCATAAATAACCCAAGTACCAGAGAGAGAAGTGTGCTAAGAGGACGCTCACCGAACGAGCTAGGGATGCCAGGAGTGCCACCTCCATAGCCAACTAGAGGCCATGTAGCCAAGGCGCGCCTCTCGTCACAAAAAGAAAATGTATAACCTAGTTGAGTGTGAGGTGTAAGGCCAAAAAGGGTTTAGGGTAAAGGCAATGGCAAGAGGACCGTGGATCTCGAAGTAGGTCACGAGCATTGTCGATCTTCGCTAGCGTCGAGAAGAGGAACAAGGCAGAGGAGGAGTGTGACAGTCACATGAAGGCCATGAGTTGGAAGGTGTTGAGTGGTAGAGATATAGGTAGGTATAGATGAAAATAAAGGAGGGTTTTAATTCATTAGAACATGATATATGGGAGTGCATACACCTTGGCGCCATTAAGGTAAAGTGAAGGATAGGGACATTTACACTTAGTTCCATAAGAGACATAAAATAAGGACATAGTTAGGGAATCTAATTAATACCATGCTCATGACATATATTAATAATCCTAGGATACAATTTAAGGATAACCATGGAACAAAGAAATATAACACGAAGATATGCTTCCATACTTAGTCCTTAACTATACTTTAATAAAAGGTCATTACCCATCATCAAGGGTTTATAAAGGATACGAAAAAATTGTTACTTTTAGCACTATTACAAGTTCAAGTTTATGTAGGGGTATTTAGAGAAGGAGGTGTGACACTAAGTTTGATACAAAAACCACCTATTTGCATAAAAAATGAATAGAAACAAGATGGAAATAAGAATACCTATCTATAATTACTACCTGTCCTTTGCATTTTTATCTCATTCTCCTGACCAGGTACTAACTTAGTATCGGTATTTTTTAATCTCATTCTCTTATATTTTTATCTCATTCTCTCATTAACATAATAGCATGTATGTCAGAGTATGCAAATTCTGATCGAAATCCACAGGTTGTGTTTCCCACAGTGGTTCTCTCCCTCAAGGTTCTTATGAACAAGTTAGATGACCACCTCCATGGTGGCCTGAATGATGTGGACTGGATGGAGGCCCTTGTGGTACCCTTTATTTTCCCTCACAAAGAAGTTGTTGTGGGTATTCTCTATGGAGTTTTGGCAGGCTATATCTATCTCTTTTCCCTTACAGAGCAATTGCTTTGGTTATTCTCTGTGGAGTTTTGGCATCCTATATCTATCTTTATATCAAAGAGTTTTTTTGTGAGTTTTTTTGTGTGGTTTTTCATTAGAAAGTTCGGTGCTCGTCCTGAAAGTTCAGATACTATGATTTGGCTTTGCCCCTCCCGCGGAGTTAGAAATGGTGTCATCCTTACGATTTATCACAATTGTCGCCAACCCATGGCTTACGACTAGGGATTACTTTGTTCAATTATTTTTTGGAATAGCTAATTTGTGTTGAGACTATGATGTCCCTCGCATGATTTCATATAATAAGCTAACATTAGTGTGTGAACAAATAAATTTGTATTTAGATTACAAAATGTATGAATAATTGGGATAGTTTGGATGTGTAGGAATAAAGAAAAACAAAAATATTACAAATCACGGCGGTAATACTTCTGTGGTCAGTTTATTGTAAGATGGATGGAAGACTCCAGCGGAGGGAAGGAGACGATCTTTGAATTGTTTGTACATTTGTCTATTAGTCCAATTAGTCATGAATTGTTAAGAATATAGGATGTACTTTTATGGAATTTGGTTACATGATGTGGCTGCATTATAAATCCATAATTTTCTAATACTATTGATTTGACAGTGTAAACTGAAAGGTCCTAGAAATTTTTTGACTCCTCTTGTAAAGAGAATATTTAATGGAAAAACTCTATAATCCATTTCTTTTCTAATGCAAAAAATGAAAAGAGAAAAATGTTTGGATTACGATAAATTCCAAAACCTTGGTGCATTAGCTTTATTTATAATATTAATAAATAATATTAAATTATGTTAGTTTTATTTATAAATGATTGGTTTATAAGGGATGGAAAATGACGTTTTCGGCATTTATTAATCACATTTGATGTCTTCGGTGTTTATCAATCACATTTAATAATATGATTGTGCTAGAGTATAAATAGATTTTATTTCTTAAAAAAAATCTCTTGAATTATATATATTTCATAATTCAAATTTGTAATTTCAACAAATCTTAATTATGTTTTACGAAAAATTGATTAAAAAATATGACAACATTAAAAATTTAAATTAAAATGATTTAAATACTTATTTATTTTTAGATAAAATATCATACCATTTTAAACAACCCCAATTAAATCCTATTTAATTTGCAATATGATTTCATACTACTTTTAACAACCCCAATCTAACCAATACTTGGTTAAACCAAGTTTTGATCAATAAAATTATATCCAAATTTATTGTAGGTAACTCTTAAAATATCAATGGATAACTATATCCACCTAAATTGAGTAAGCTATAGCACTCGGGCATATTTTATTTCCCATTTATACCGCTTCAAACAATTCGACAATCACAAATAGGGAGCTTCAATAATCCACAAAACGTACAGGGAACTTCATTACTCCACAAAACATGTAAAAAAAGTACTTTTATTTGTGGCTTGTACTATGGTCAATGCACTATGATCACGTTCAAAGAAGAGATTTTCTATATATTAAAAAAGCACACACACCCCATAAATCTTCATCGAACAAGATTCAAAAGTCAAGCTATGGTACTCGAAAACATAGGAGGTTTTAAATTTTTTATTATTTTTAAACATGGAAACAAGAACTTCAGTGGTCCATGAATCAAACAAATTGTAACTCTTTTTAACAAATAATGACAAGTTAGGAAACAAAATATGCAAGGGAAAGAAGAGTCACGGGAGTGAATACAACGTACAATTTTTTATAAAAGTAAAATTTAACCATAGTACTCAAGAGATCATTCTTAACCATTTTTCTCTTAAAAGAAAAATCAGAGGGGAAGAAAAGAAATTGAAAACATGCATTTTTTGAGGTTATTTTAATCATTAGCAATAGAATGAGGAATTACGTTTAATTGTAATTAATATTAATCTCTAAAATTGTGGAGGCTAAATTTATACCTCTTGAATGAGTTGTTGAGAGTCCAAGACAAAGAACAAATCTAAAAATTATCTAGGGTAGAGTATAATCATCAATGAAAAATTCCATACTGAAACTACGAACTTGGGCTTGTTGGACATAAGGAATTTTTAAAGCTAACCAACTACAAATCCAATAGAATAAGGTAACATTCTAATCGAGATAATGCATGTGAAGCATAGTGACCATGTTAGGTCATAGTAGTAGATCTCAACAATTGATCAATAATACCACAAATGCTAACCCTCCTCAAAACCATTGCAAGTCATACCAAATTTTAATATTATAATTATGCATAGGTTGGTGAGTAGTAGTTGTTGGATTTACTATCCTATAACAAACACATATAATAGAGATGAGAAAATAAGAAGCAAGAACACAGGGAGCAATAAATCCTTGAAGGGGAAAATATTTATATTATACCATCCCCTATGTTACACTTAGTGTACAACTGACATGTTCTATAAATATATATGGCCATAATGACTAATTTAGTATTGATATCCAACCAAATCCATAATTGTGCATCCCTAATTTTATCGTACTTTTGCACATAAAAATTAGTTATGATTCACAAGTAGGAGTTAATCCAACATACTCCCCCTTAACAAGTACTTAGTGATCTTAATATGAATAGTTCTACTCTCTTTGAACTAGTTCATTTTTCATCTTCATCTTCTATGCTCACTACTATTTACAAA
Source organism: Pinus tabuliformis (assembly GCA_031772625.1). NCBI lineage: Eukaryota > Viridiplantae > Streptophyta > Pinopsida > Pinales > Pinaceae > Pinus > Pinus tabuliformis. The sequence goes on along the minus strand of CM062811.1, from coordinate 573,264,562 downwards.
ATCATAAACAATTTCACTCCTACATCATGACCAATCATCATCATGGATTTTGTGTGCCTGACCCAATACCATCATACCTTTAGTTTTCTGCATTAACTTACCCTCAACCATTACAATCTTCAATATCCCAAGTGTTTTGTGCTTACCATAAACAACCCATTACATTATGTGGTTTCTACTAACCACAAACCTTCTTTTACAAAGATATTTTTACATAATGGTTTTAAGAGTACCACAAACTTTTCAACATAATAGTGTTTGGGAGTATACATGCCTCATTTATATACTATTTAAGGATGTTGTTTTCATCTATGTCTACATTTTCATCTACACAGTGTTATTATTCTTACCCTGTTTCTTTTATTTCTCTTATTCCTTGCATTCTTTCTATCTTTTTTTTGTGTCTTCATAATTTATTTGTTCCATGATGTTGCATCATTCTCTGTATCATTATCTTATTTCTTTAGTGGCCATGCTCTTTGCTACTGCATCATTTTCTTGTCATCGCCTTCTTTCATCATTCTCTTTATTGTCAACTTATTCTATCATGTACTCATTCTTTCTTATTTTTGTACTTTGATTTTTCTTGCAAACAACTAATTATTGATGTCAAGTGAGGTGGATTAATCTAAAAATAAATTTGGGATAATCTCAAAAATTGTGACCAAGTTATAATAAAAAGAGAGTTTAAGTTGATGAATCATGTAACTGAAAATGATTCCTAAATACCCATCTACGAAGATACATGAGTGTCATCCACTATACTCATGTATCTCAATAGATGGAATTCTAGGAATCATTTCCAGTTAAATGATGCATCAACATCTTAAACCTTATCTTCATTATAAATTGCTCCCAAATTTTTGAGATTATCCCAACCTTTTGAGATTAATCCACTTGACTTTTCCCCTTCAATCGAAGACTCAAATTCTCCAATTTCACATAAAACTAGCATGCAAGCACGCTTCCCGCCCTCATACCTACCCTAGAGGTTAATTCCAGAACTTGATGTCACATCCTCTCTTTGCATAAGAGGATATGTGCTACATGATTACTACATGTATGCCTTGAGTTGACAGGGCTTACAAAACAAGAGGGGAAAACAACTTATCATGCTTAGACTTTTATAAGACCAAAACCTTTTCCAGCGTCGAGTACAACCAAACATGCATCCCTTCTTTTCAAATGATTACATGTGCATCTCAACATCATCATTTCAAATTGGGTACAACAAACATTTAAAAATGCTTCCCTAAATCACAATGTGACCATTACTCCATGATACTACTCAAGAAATTACAAATCCAACCATACAAATTAATGTAATTAAAAACATAAAAATAAAATTTCCATGGATCAATTAGTTATAATTGTAAAAAAATTATCTATTTTTTTCCATTTTTTAAAATATGTTAAAACAATAGAAAAAAATCAAAATATTAAACTAAAACCAACTATAAACTAATTAGGTAAAAAAATTCACCACCATTTTTTTCAAATTAATATTTTAATAAATAATTATAAATAAAATAAAAAATAAAAAACAATTTTAATATTCTTTTCTAAATTCAAAAGTATAACATCTAAAAAAAAATAGCACTGACCCTACACAACTTTTATAATATAACAAGAATATAACCTTTTGTACTATTTCAATCATCTTAATTGAAAACAAACGAAAAAGTGACTAAACATATTGTTATTACACTTATTTCCATCATCGGTTCTTTAGTAAGGAAAGACGTTTACGTAATCTTGTTTTGGTTATCAAAAGAAACAAGTATAGAATTATAAAAAATTTCAAAATAGTTGTTTATACAATTTAATGTAACTTTAAATTGAAATTTAATTAACTACATATAATAATAACAACGTTATATATTTTTTTTCAAAACTTAAAAAATAATTATGAAGTTTCAATTACAAAAGTTTACTCACTCACTTTTATCATAGGATTTCAAGTGTATTTACAAATTTCATTACATAAAATATTATAGAAAACATACTCTGCGTTACAAAACCATCACTATAAACTAAACTTAACAATCTACGTATGCCTTACCTGATCTTGTAGTCCCATAACCATTTACCTATAGCTTGATAGAATAATAAATAAAATAAAAAATTAATTATCCCCAAAGTTCTTTGACCTTGGCATTTCTTTGACCCCAATCTACAGCCACATCTCCACATCCATGTAGCTGGGTTGTTTACATGAATTTGCTAATGGATTTTACCATCGACCACTTCTTGATCTGAGCCATTATGCCAGTGGATCTATACACACTTGATTCATTCTACCTATCTTCATGATAGTCTCATACAACATTTAAAAACCATAGCCCTAACACATGTTAGGAATAAATATATGCAAAAAAATATAAATATAATTATCAGAGAAACAACATTACGCAATTGTTTTGGAAAAATAAATACATGCAATAAATATAAACATAATTATCAGAGAAACAACATTACGCAATTGTTTTGGAGAAAAATAAATAAATAACTAGCCATAAAGCTTTGATTACATTATACTCAAATTTAACCAATATATAGAGCAAGTTAACGCAAAATTTAACACTTCACAAAGATAGATTCCAAAATTATTTATACATTTCATTAAATCAAAAATTATAGACAACATATCATTAGTAACCAAAATATATGTCAAAAAATCATCACTATAAATAAACTCATTTAACTCGATAACCAGGAAGAGAATGTTTATGAAATGGCGTGCCAAGATTACACTTTTTGGCTTCTCGTAATGGAGTGTCATGAAGTTCGTTTGCAGGCTTGGGGTAATAACTTCGCATCCCCTCATTATAAATTCCTGGGGGTTGGAGGGACGTTGTTATACGTGGTGGTGGTGAGCTACTATCCTAACTCTGTTGCTCTTAGTATTATGATGCAATAAGTTGTGCTCGCTTAGGAGGTTTTGTTAGTTACTTAGGTGAGGTTGGTGGTGGTGGGTTTGTTAGCTATTTAGATGAGGTTGGTGGTGGTTTTCGCTTTGGTTGTCAAGAGATATCATTTCCTTTAGTTTTTTTTTTTTTAATGATTATCAGTGATTTAGATCAATGTTCTTCATTTTATTTTTGCATATCACAATGTGTGGTCTTGTTTTTGAACCAGTGGTCCTCTTACCAATTTGACCCTTAAAGATAAAGATTTTACAGGTATTTCGTATCCCTACACAATTCGGATTTGTGGTTGTTAGTATACTATTAATGTCTCTATGTGGTTTTAGGAAGAGGGTTTATCTTTTGGTCTAGAGGTGGAATTTATGTTTCAAACATTTTATACTTTCCTTCTCTGTAAGGCCTTATTAAATCTTTCTTTGGGTAATCAGGGTTTTGGAAAAACTAGTGGGAACTCTCTCTATTTCTTTCCAACTAGGATTACCATGGTCAAGTTTTTATTATTCTTGAACTCTGGGTGTGATTTAGAAAACATTTTGAAGTTTTTGAGTGTCAATGTGGAGTAATACAAATGGGGTTTTCAGAGGTCAATGTCCTTAGCATGTAGGTATTTACAAGTCACTATTGCATTTATGTCCTGAGTGTGGAGTTTGGGGGATGAGTTGATTATGTTTTATTAGGGCTCTCAAGGTTTTGTGTTTTGTCCCTCTCATATTTTCATTGGTAGTAGTTTCTTACAGTGTTGTTAGAGCTATTCTCTTTTTTCTACCATGCCTCCTTGCCAAAGAATGGAAACTCACAAAGGTGGAGCAATTAGTTCTAACACTCATCCTTGTGAGTTGTTTACTTCGGATTTTGTAGAAATATATTTTGATTTAGTCCCTCTAGAAGTACGGAAGGAAATTATTCTTCTAGAATCAAAGGAGTTTGGGGACCGCCCTTACTTTTCAAATTCGAAAGTAGGTCGAGAAGAAGGTCTCAAATGGATTCCATTTCTGAGAAAGTTTAAGAAACGGAGGTTGCATTTTCTACATTCTCTCTATGTTCACCAATAGATTGATACTCTCTTCCACATTGTTTGAAGAGCCAAGTAAGTTGATAATTACAATTTTTTGTTGGCCAAGATGATATTAAACACATTCTAAGGAGTATATGATTATGTCTCGATGATATTGATTCCCATTTTAGTATGGTGGAAAAATATGTGGTGTCGAACTTAGCCTCTAAGGAGACATTCTAATACTCCTGGAGTCCTTAATGATCCACCTATTGATAATTCTCTTCACTACCAAGCTATTTATCCTATTAACATTGGTATTGCTATTGAAGTTTTGGTTTACTTCGGCTCACCTGTTCGTATGGTAACTGAATATTTTCAAGGTCATCACATTGGAAACATATGTAATTTATAGGTCTACACTTGTTTTGCTATTGGCATTTTTTGTGGCTACACTTGTTTTGGTCCGGGTGGTTCTTGCGATGGATTTGTCTCATGAATGGGGTATTTTTGTGTGTGGTGTGCTTTATGGATCTAAGTCATGACTTGCAAGGGGAGAGTGCTTCATTTCATGTTGGGTCTTTGGCATGGGATAATTAAGGTGGAGGAATTTTTGTTTCCTGTGTAATTCTCTTGTTTGGAAACACTGGTTATGGCAAATGTTTGTTTTTTGATAAATGATTCTCTGCCTCGTGGTTATGGAGGGCATAGTTGTCATGTTCAGTTTATAGTTGTCACGAATTTTGTTAATCTTGTTGTAACTTTCTGGAGATTTCCCTCACAGTTTGTGATATTTTTCAAAGACTTGATATTTGATTTCAATTTTCTCTTTATTTCATTAATGAAAATATTTTGCACCAATTTAATATATATATATATATATATATACCCAATTAAATTTAACTAACATTACAATCATCTTAATAAAAAATTATCAATATTAAAATACCAACAGTTTACACTAATTTCTATTTGTTGTCGTTTTTTACATCCATGGGGACATCTATGATCATCTTGTTGTATTAATTTGAGAGTACAATATTTTGATTTTTTGGGGGATAAAGTTAAATTTATGTATAAATTTTTTTTATTACTTTTTAAAAGTAATTTTCTAAAATCTTATTGGATGCTCAAAGAGAATGTCATGTCCTAATTTTTTAGCCCTATATGGGTGAGATGATGTCTTGCTACTATTCATTGTTCTGAGTGTATCATTTGAATGAATTTTTATTACATCCTTCACATATCTATCCTACATATATGTGAAAAAATTAGTCCTATATGGGTGGGATGGGGTGGGATGATGTCTTGCTGCTATTAATTATTCTCATTATATCATCTGAATGGATTTTTATTACAACCTTCACATATATGTCCTACATATTTGTGCATATATTTCATGGCCTACTTCCTAACATTAAGCTATGAGAGGGAGATTGCAGTATCAATCATTCCAAGAATTTAGAAATGCCTAGCTTGCCAAATTATTTTATTATAAATAAATTATACATGTTGATGAACTAGCATAGATCTTGCTTTTACATTCACTGTAGTATCCTCCTCTTGTTTGGTGTGCCATTAGTGAAAGTTGCAACTTTGCAAGAACTCTATTGTCTTCGTTCCTCAGAACCTTGTGAAACTATGCATGAGTAGAATGATCCATCAGCTAGCATTGTATAGATATTTTTGTAAATTACAAAGTTTAGTATGGTTGAAATTATAATTGTAAAATTACGATAAATATTTTTTTATTGCTTAGATAGTTCATTCTTTTTTTCCCAAGGAAAATCATAACTTTCCATTAATTTTGAAAATTTACATATAGTAGATGTCGTTGGCATATGCATAACTATTGGCCATAGCCATTCAAGTAGCGTTAAAAAAATATAAGTTATGGCTGAAGCCTTTCCTAAAAAGAGTTGTACATATTCACCACACAGGGTGTACTCAGAGTATCTAGTAAGCAGAAAAAGAGCATAAATATATACATAAAGTAATATTGTGTATGAACAGAACATAAAAAAAAATTAGGGCATGTCCGCCCTAGGATATGCCCTATCAATGTACGGTCAGTGATAGTATTGATATTGTTTTGCACCAAATTGTTGTTGTATCAACCACAGGGCTTTGGGGTGTGTCGTGGCCTCCTTGGATAGCTTGTTAGCAACCTCATTTTGTTCCCTGTAGATATGTTGACAGGTGACAGAGTTAAATTGTGCCTTGAATTCCATAATTTCATCCAATATGTTTCTAAGTGAATGTGCATGACAATTATTAATGTTATTGAACCAATTTATGATGATTTTGGAGTCTCCAAAGATCTGTAGATTAATGCAAGAATGTGCTAGTGCAAAATGCAATAGGTGCCCGAGTGTGATCAATTATTCATAATTATTGGTTCCCTCTCCCAATCCCAGTTGAATTTTGAAGTGGTGTTGCTCAGATAGATGTAGAATAATTCCCGCCCCACACCCATGTGCTTGGGTGGCTCCATCAAAATATGCCCACAGTTTAGTGTGATCAATCATCTCAGTGGTGTAGGTGCGATTTGTATGAGGGTGAGTTTCATCAGGAATCTAATGGTAGGCTACAACAATTTTCATTGTTGCATGTGGCCATCAGACCTCTGTTCCTTTGAATATGACTTTGTTCATGGTCAGTTAGATTGACCAACAGATGAGGAGAGGGAGGCATACGAATTTAGAACCATTATTCGCGTCAGTCCAGTTGTCCCAAGCCTCCAGGATCGTTTGTCCCTACCAACATCTGGATTTGGAGAGTAGGCTTAATACTTGTAGCCATAGTTGTGCACACACCAGGAAATGGAGAAACAGGTGGTGATTTGTCTCCTCAGCCTGTTTACAAAGAATAACCAATGTGGACCGTAGAGAGATCGGTGCATAAGGTTAACTCTAGTTGGTGTTTTGTTTCTGAGCATGTTCCACATGAAGAGTTTTGTTCTTGGTGGCGCATTGAGCTTCCAAATCTTGTCCCACCAGTCAAGAAGTACAAGTGGTCTGTGAGCTTTGAGAAGGTTGGGATAACTAGTTTTCGGGGAGTACTTACGATGATCAGCCAAGGTCCAGATAAGCTCATCGTGTCCTTCTTTGATGTGCACATGGGCTTCTTTCAGGGCATTGATGTACCCCTCCCAGGTTTGCTACCAGTGTTCGGGGATGCCCAAGTGTGGAGAATATACCCAAGCCTGTTCGAAGATGGAGTTGTTCTCCAAATCAACTATCTATGCAATTACATTGATATGGCTTTGGTTGAGAAATAGGATGAGGCCTAGTGTTAATTGATACATTTTCCCCCTTCCTATCCATGGTTCCATACCTATACAAGCCGAAGTGCCATCATTTATTCTTCATGCTAGACCCTCTCTAATGAAATGCAGGGTATGCAAAGTTTCTCTCCAAACCATAGATACCCAAGTTCGAGGCTAGGAGGGTAAACAAATCCAGTCCATGAGATGATGAGGCCAGATATATTTGTGATAAGAGACTTCAATCCAGAGGTTTTGTGGTGTGAGCAGGATCCAACTCATCTTGGCTGCTAGTGCATGTGCAAAAACTGATAAGTCTTTTAGTCCCCATCCTCCCCATTTGGGCAATGTGCTTCCATCCTACCTAAGCAAAGGTTTTCCCTCTTTATATCCATTCCAAAGGAATCTGTAGTAGATATTCTGAATTCGAGAAAGGATTCCTTTAGGAATCCAAGCCAATGACATCCAATAAATAGGGGTAGCCTCCAAGATAGATTTGATGAGGACTAGTCGTCCAACTCTAGATATGAATTTTTGGTTCCAATTTGATAGGTGCTTCTCAATTTTAATTACAAGCCAGATCCAATCTGTTATTCTGTAGCAATGGGGCTTGATTCAAAACCCTAGGTACTTGAGGCCATCCTCGAGATGATGATTCTGAAAAGGGAATTTCTGATGTGCAAATCTAGCTTCTAGGTGAGATGTATTAGAGAGGGTGATGGTAGACTTGGAGTGATTTTCTTCCATGCCGATAGCCAGGGCAAATAGTGTGAGAATTTCATGGAAGGTAGATGAGTCCCTATGGCTTCCATTTAGGAATATGAGGACATCATCAACAAAAAGTAGATGAGTGAGATAGTAGTGATCACTCATTTTTAGCCATTGTAGTTGCCCATCCTTCTTGGCCGATGCAATGAGTCTACTGAGTCCTTCCATGAAAACCAGAAAGAGAAGCGGGGAGAGTGGGCATCCTTGGCAAAGACCTCTCTCAGCATGGAAGAAATGTGATGCATAACCATTAATGAGAACACTGAAGGTTGTCGGGGTGATACAACACATGATCCAGTTGATGAAGGGAGGGGGGAAACTCAGGTGAGTGAGGATCATCTTAATGTAAAGGCAATTGACCCAGTCGAAAGCTTTAGCTAGATCAATTTTGAGAATTGCCCCTTTTAACTTTTTTGTTTTGAGGAAGGGGAGGGCTTCTTGGGAAGTTCTGATTGCTTTGTGGATTTGGCTGTTCTATAGAAAAGAAAATTGCTTAGGGGAGATGTGTCGGGATAGGATGGGCCTGAGCCGGTTCGCAAGAATCTTGGAAATGATTTTATATAGACAGTTACAAAGGGAGATAGGGTGAAAATCATTGAAAGATGAGGGGGAGTTAGATTTAGGGATCAAGGAAATGATAATGGTGTTAATGGCCTCATACATATGCCCAGAAGTCCTACATTCCTCCACCACCTTAAGTAGGTCTTGTCCAATGATCTCATAAAAAGCAAGGTAGAATTCAATTGTCCAGCCGTCTGACCCTGGACTCTTATCTTTTTTGAACCATTTCAGCGTACCTTCTAGTTCCGCCTGAGTGATAGGGGATGTGAGCTCCTCAGCCGTATCCATGTCCACATGTTTGGGGAAGTGTCTTGGAATTATGACAATTTCAGTGAGAGAGGAACTAGGAGGTGCCTTGAAGAGGTTCCTGAAATGTGAATTACCAAGGCGGGAGAGCTGATTAAAGTTTGTCATCGTGCCCCCATCTTCCATGGGCATATTCCAGATAGTATTGGTGAATTTCCTTCCCTTGGCAAATTTTTGGAAGAACTTGGTGTTCTCATCTCCTGCTTTTAACTAAACAGCTCGACTCTGGAGCCGCCAAGTTTCTTCCCTCTCCTTCAAAATTTTTGATCTCTGGTTTTCCAAATTTATAAGATGAGTCTTAGCTTCTGCAGATGTGAATCCCCGGCCCTAGTCATCCAGAAGAGTGGCCAATGATTGTTCAATTTCTCCAAGGGTTTGGTCGTCCCTCTTAGATTTTTCCTTAGCCCAATTAATGGAGAGTCTCTTGAGTCTAGTGAGGTTGGAACATAATCCTTCTTCCAGAGATCTCCCAATGGATGGAGGATTTGATAACAAAAAATCAATGACCAGCTGTATGTAAGATGGGTGTGCTAGCCAGGTGGAGTTCAATTTATACGGTGCCCTTGGTTATTGAGAGGGGCCAATAATATCCATATAAATGGGGGAATGGTCTGATATACCTCCTAAACCCACCCATTGTCTATAGAGGGAGATTTTTTGCATTAGAAACTCCTTAATGACAAATCGATCGAGTCTCCTAGCCAGAGCGGCCTCACCCACTCTTCAGTTCTACCAAGTGGGGAGAGGCTTTGTCATTGGGATATCTATCAAATGGTGTTGTTCAAGTAGAAGCTCCGTAGTCTCTTTAAGTGAATCCACCTATGCATTTGTCCCCCAAGATTCCCCAAATCCTATGGAGAAGTTCAGGTCACCACCTAATATGATATTATCTAGGCTAAAGGGGGATAGATTGAGGAGGCAGTTCCAGAAGGTCTCTCTTCGATGAAATGGGCGATATACATAGATCAAGCAAAGATCCATCCCTAGTTCAGATGAAAAGATGTCCATGACAATAAAACCAAGTCCACCCTAGGAGGCCTTGAGGTTTATAGTATGGGGTTTATATCCTAGGGCCAGTCCTCCAGATCACCCTATGACATCAAGGGATTGAAAGATCCATCCCGGCTTCAAAGAGAAGGGAGTGCAGGAGGTAAGGTCAGCCGCTCCCAAAGTTTCTTGTAGGAATATGATGTTAACGGTCTCAGATTCAAAAAGTTGTCTGAGGGCTAGATTTTTGGGAGAGCTAGCGAGGCCCCTGCAATTAAAGGAGAGCCACTTCATGGGGGTGGTTTAAAATGGGTGTTCATAGATCTAAGAACCTGGTCAAGTGATTGTTGTCTTCTAGAGGCCAATTTCGCCCCGGCTGTAAGGATGGATTTAGATAAATGGGATTTATGGCCTCTGTTGGATTTTGGGGGTGTGGTAGAGGGGGTCAGACCCAAACCAGAGGATGCACAGTAGTCCTCAGAGAGGGGGAGGGAAGGTCTGAGGTTGTAGGGGTGGGGGGGATTAGAGTGGGAAGTAGGTATTGTAATGGGGGAGGGAGGGGGATTAGGAGAGAAGGATGGGAGAGTGTTTGAGAGGACCATCCAGTGTGCACTGAGGGGGATGGGGATGGTAGAGGGAGTGAAATACTGGACTGATGCAGATGCAAAGTGCATATGCAATGCAGTACATGCAGGAGAAAAAGCAAATACAGAGTCAAGGAGAGGAGTACCTGAGGAGAGAGCAACCTCAACAGCAGCCCTCGATTAGGTCATCGGCAGGGAGGGAGGACGAGGAGCACTTGTAGTCGTCCGGTGAGTTGGAGACCCCTTCCTGTTCATTGATGTGGCAGCCTAAGGAGTCGACCTTAGGACAAATGCAGGAGCCTTTGTAGTCTAACCTTCTAGCCCCTTTGGAGATTTCAAGTCCCTTCACACCAATGTGCATTCCTTGAATAAGTGCCCCACATTGTGGCACCTACGGCATTTGAAAGAGACTCCTTCGTAGTCCAAGATTTGTATCCTGGTGAAATTCTTCCATTCCAGGGTGATTTTCTCCTTTAGTCCTTCTCTCGTGCCAATATGTACAAGAATGTGAGCCAGAGATCTGTTCCTAGATTGGATATAGGACCTATCATAGTCCAAACAGGTTCCCAGTGCATTCTTGATTCGGAAAAACACATCTTTAGACCAATACTGCAAGTGGTGTCCAGGTAACCTAACCCATAATGGCCCAGCCCCAATCTATTATCTTTCAGGGTCGAAGAGTGGGCTCCAACGCTTCAGCATGACCAGGGCCATTTCGATGTGCCAGTATCTTGCTATTGCCCAGTTGGTATATTCCTCTTGCAAGAAATATAGTGCAAACTAGCTGCGAGGCAGAGTCTGCACTTCAGGTAGGTCTTTGAAAATGTTGCCCCAAATCTCCTTGACCCATAGGCTAAGTCACTCCGCGGAGTAGGCACGACCTCTACCCCTACCCACCAGGACCTTACCAACAAAAGTGACAACCTCTCCCATGTTCAAACCTTCCCCGTATTTGAGGGTGAGGACCTTACCCGAGTCCTTCACACACTTAACCTTTCGCTTGCACAATCTAGGCGGAGTCGGGTGGTCTTGCAGAGGGTCTGGAGAGCCCTGATTCTCCTGATAGTGAATCTCAGTTGAGTGCCGGACCTTGATGACTGGGGTCTCGAAACAACCAAAAGGGATTTCCGAGGAAGAAATCGCTACAGTGGAGGAGGGGATGCCAGGCTCAGATATAATCTGCTCGAGCATGACAGTTTGGTCAGCCCCAGGTGAGGGTGCGATGTGCGGCAAGCGTAAAAGATCTCTAGAGGGTGAGGGTTCAAATGACGGGGATGATGGAGAGCAAGCAACAAGCAGATGGAGGGTCGCCGGCGAGAGCGGTGGGCAGTCTAGGTACAGAGAGTCAATGGAGATGGTAGTGAAGGGGAGGCTGGATGAAGATGGCCTTGGAAAAGTAACGACGGAAGGAGAGATGGAGCAAAATGGAACAGACGAATCCCAGAGAGTAGTTATAGATGGTGTAGGGTTAGGGATTCTAAATATAGGGATATCGGTGTTAGGGTCAGTGAAATAATCCACCTCCTCTAATTCCATATCCTCCATGCTGCAACAAACCTAGGGATAACTGAAAACGACAATGTCAACAGAAAGCATGGAGGTATCCAACAAGTAGCGGAGAATGAGAACTTGTCTGTAGGGATCTCGCAGTTACAGAGGGTAAGGGTAGCCCTTAACTGTATCCATTGCTCAGAACAGTCACCATCCTACCTTCCTCACATTGAAGAGCTTCTTAGATAGTTCATTCATATTCATTATAACTTAATTAGAAAAATATTTCAATACCCACAATGAAAATATAAGTAAAGGTAAAATAATTTAGTTAGTTTTTAATAAAACAAAAATGTGTCACTCATTCAATTTTTAATATAAAATATTATTAATAATAATTTATTCAAAAATACAATTTGACTAATTAAATATTGGTTTATAAAGTTCAATCTATTGTTAAATTTAAAAAATTTAAGTCATAATTTTTTATAATTAATTTAGATTTAATATAACTTAAAAAATTCTATTATTATAAAATTTAATTTATCACTAAAGTTATGATATTTTCAAGAAATTTTAATTTAATATTTATACCAACTCTTACCAATTTAAATTATAAAATTATCTCTCTAAAGATGAGGATCAAGAAATGTAAAATAAGGTTTATGAAGTTACTTGTACTTGGGATTTTCTCTATTGGAAGTTTTCCCTTAAAAATGAAAGTTAACTTTTTCCTAGTAATAAAGATACAACACTTAGAAACTTCTCTATCAATGACGATCAAGAAAAGTAAAATAAGGTATGTGAAGTTACTTGTACTTGGGATTTTCTCTATTGCAATTTCTACCTTAGAGAGGCAAGTGAACTTTCTTCTAGTAATAAAGATATAACATTTTGGCGCTATTTTGATTCTTTATTTACTATTGTACTGGTTTAGATTTAACTCTTTTTAATAATAAATATGATTTAAATAATACAAAAATCATACTATATTAGATTTAAACTTTTGGCAAATAATATATTTGATTATTTCTTAATGAAAAGCTCAAGAAATGTTATATTTTCCACATAATTATCATGAGATGGTTATAAAATTCATGTTTTCAAATTTCTTCTAGTTAATATTACATCATGTTCACAATGATAAAGACATGTCTACTTTAAATAATTTACTTATAAATACATAAAAATAGATATTTATTTTACATAATCCAAATAAGAAAGAAAAATGCATTACCAAGTCTATTTGAAAGTCAAAGAAATGCCTCTTAATCACCATCACATTATTTATCATTTAATACTTAGCCATAAAATATTTATTAATTCAACTTTTATTTCTAAATTATTAGTATTGAAAAGAAAAATCAAAATTGTTCCATTATCCATGAAGAAAAAATTAAAACCTCTCATGCATGCATGTAAGCCCATGTGTTTCTCTTATGGTCCATAAAAAGATGTAATCATCATTTTATACATGCATAATACCTCCTTTTAGTTTACATAATGCTGCAAGAACTGTAATTTAAATATAGTAAACTTGACTTTATCTCTCATGTCAAGAATTTAATCTTATGTAATAATACATAATTTTTTCATTGTTAAAGTCCTCGTATAGTTATCACTACATGATTTATATTGATTTTGAAATAAACAAGAAGAAAATAAATGTCAACTAATTAATAGACCAATAAGTATCTAAATTGATACCAAATCTTCAATGTTCTTTCTAAATTCACTATTTTCTCATTTTGGTTATATTCTTCTCATTTTCCTATTCAAGAAGGATTGTGACATTGAATCCTTATCATCATAGATATTGTACACAATTGGAATAAACTAAGTGTAAAAATGTTTCCACTGCAAAACAAAAGCGTGTAAAAATGTTTGTGAATCTTACCAATTATATAAAATCTCAACAAGACAAATAAAAAAACAATATAATTAGTGAAAGAAAGCAAAAACATACTACAATAGTATAAATGATGAAATAAAACAAGTACATATCACTCTTTGTCGTCATCACCCTGATCATATTCTCGCTTGGCATGATAACACTGTTGTTGTAAAAAATATGTTGTGATCTAGGGTCATGTCTTAATATGAACCGCAAATCCCTATCCAACACATTTGGGTACAAAAAAACCTAGTTGCAATGTTCTAGGAAAACATAAGGCTCCCTTGCTTCATGCCAAATATTTCTATAGTTGATAGATATCATCCCACTATCGTGATTTTCCTTTACATTATTTTGATCAAAGGTGTCCCACCACTTGCACCAAAAAATAACACATGGGAACAAAGAGATGTCTACCTCAATGATCTCTTGTATCTTTCCAACATAACCTAATGTCCCAAGCATTAGGTTTTGATTGCGGTGGCTATCACGACTAGATTGGTCGAACATGACTTCCACTCCATAGTCTTGTGTCATGCATCCATAATCAACACACTTCATGCAAAAATGATGTGCATATGCCCACATAGATGGGAAAAAATGCACTTATAAAAAAGTGGAAAGCATAGTGTCATGTCTCTAATAACCTGAACATAATTAAAACAAAATAATATATATATATATATATATATATATATATAATATATACAATTCAAACATGAAGTATGAATAAAAAATGTACAGAAAGAGAGTATAATTATCGAGTTGATACACCCCCAATCCATATGTTTCGTGCATCCTCTTCAACACACGGGTAACAACCAGATGCACTATATTTCTCTCTAACTTGATCAGAAACCCAACTGTTAGGGCATGTCATTGGCATATTTTATTTTAAATGATTAGGATAAGGAACGTTTCTACCATTCAACCATTTTAATTATTTCTTGTCACTGTCCCATTTCCTCCTCTTCTATTCATACAATGCGACCCACGGTTGTGTCCCTTCCATATTGTAAATAATCAATTTGTTGATGGCTTCAATTTTTAAATTCTAACACACACACACACACACACACACACACACACACATACACACATATATAATATGATGTATGAGATCAAAATATGAATTAATATGAAGTTTAATGTGAATAGTTACTTTTTATAAATTTGACAAATGATAAGCCACTTACTCTTTATCATGCACCTCTTTCCATTCTTTTTGAGAACTAGAATGTGATCATGCACCTGTGTGAATAGTTCCATAGGAATGAGAACATTGTTACAAATTGAGACGAGAGAAATGAAAAGGGAATATGATGGTGGAATTTATATATGCTTTGATAGTTTAAAAAGAAAAGTTACTTTGAATTTGAGTTAAAAAAAACAAACAAACATGTAAACCCCTAGTAACTCTAGAGCTATTAAGGGGTTAGGGGTTGGGGAATGGGCAATGGTGCCACATGTGTATTTTATCATCTTGGATCCAAAGACTTTTCCCAATTAAAGCTTGAATAGGGAGGTTGTTAGGTAAACCTGACTTAGTCATATAGTTAAATGAGTTTAATTTATTATC
Source organism: Pinus tabuliformis (assembly GCA_031772625.1). Classification (NCBI taxonomy): domain Eukaryota; kingdom Viridiplantae; phylum Streptophyta; class Pinopsida; order Pinales; family Pinaceae; genus Pinus; species Pinus tabuliformis. Next base: position 573,249,206 of record CM062811.1, on the reverse strand, counting down.
ATGGTTTTCAAGATCTTCATTCTATTGACACATGGTTTCTCACCTATAATACTTCATGTAATGAAGCCCATAAATGGTGATGAAATATTTCGTTGTAAATGTTCAAAAGTGAGCACATGTTAGGCTCACATGGTCAATAACTTGGCCAAGTGTAATTGAAGATTCATGGGGCTTTCTTCCCATTGGGTTTTCTCCCAAAAAAAACATGTGTATTGTTTCTATGTTATACTTTGTTATATCTATCTTTCTCATATATTTATTCCTAACATGTAGCACCAAAGCTAAGGTTGTGAGTTTTTTCATGAGACTATCATGAAAAAAATTAGGTGGAACAAGTATGGATAGATCCATTGTTGTGATGCATTGGATTGAAAAGTAATAGATTTTATAACTCATTACTAGATTCATGAAGTCCTCATACATGCATGAACATGATAACATGGTTATAGATTTATTTCAAAGAAATATCAATGTGAGAAGTTGGTTCCATTTTTGTGCGAATAAATAACAACAACAAAAATTACTTAAAGATGAACAAAAAAATTCTACTTTAAATATGAATTTTTTTTTCAATCACACGTAAATGGACATACATCTAAATCATTAAAGCAAATAAGATATGTTCCCTTTGTAAAAATAAATAAAAATATTAATTAAAAACTTTTATATGATTACTATATCCATTATTTTGTATTAAAAACTACGAGATAATTATTATATCATTTATTTTTATTTCGTCAATTGGGGTTATCTTAGATGGTTGGGTGGAATGGTTGGTGTCTTTCCTGCCCATGTTCAAATCCCTACTAAGTGACATGAGGAGTTATAATTCCTTGATAAATATTGCTGTAGTGGCTTTGTGCCCATAGTACTAGCAACCTCAGTCTAGCCGTCAGGTTGAAAGAAAGACGTATTTCCTCAAAATAATAATATCTCATTTATTTTTCTTTCACATTATTACACTATGACATATCATGCCTTGCTTACATAACTTGGCTTCTCATACATTGATTAAAGAGACTCATTCTATTTTTAATTTGAACAATTAAAACCTTGTCACTATATTCCTTATTTTTGAAAATAGAAATTTGTCTTCCCTGGAGGTAGTTTCCCAGGAGCAGGCATTGTCCTGCCCACAACCCAACCTTGATATGATGCCAATTCAAGCAAAAAGGGGCATGTGAATCCCACTATACTTGGTGCATTTCATGCATCTCCATCACTTCATCTATCATGGCATGAAGTCGACACAAGATTAATCATTGCTTGAATATTGCAGGCCGCATAAGGAGGTATAAGATGACTCAACAGGATAATTCTATCAAATTGGTAGATCTGGAGGGAAAATATGATAGTATAGACCATAAGCTAACTATTCCATCTAGGATATTAGCTAATATATCCTTCCCTAGATAAGAGTAATGACCAGTCAGCATCAATTCTTGGAGATTCTACCCAATAGTTGTTATGACTCACTAGTTTTTTCTTGAAGCTATAAGTAGTCTTTTTTCTCTTCTTATGTCGATGCATGTCAAGGTCCTATCTAGTTTTGTAAGTTTCTATGTGCACGATGCTCTAGTTATATGAGATCTTAGCAACTTGGATATAATGCTTCCTTGTTCAATTTAGAGTTCGTATGGGATTTTGTTGAGAGAATATCTCAACCTCTATATCTATGTTTGGAATTATTTGGATCTGAGACCAACTATATAAATGTGATGTAATTGAATCAAGTAATAAATATATGAATATTATTTTGTGCGTATTTCTAAGTGTTGTGTCTTCAAATGCAATTTCTATTTTGGTATCAAAATCATTTTTGTCTTGATTCCCTTATGGGAAGGGCTAGGAAAATGAGAGATTTGAGTTTTATCACATTTTACATATATTAGTTTAGTTTATAGTTTCATATATGAAAAATACTACTTGGAGGTAGTTCCATCATACAAATATCTTGGAATCAACATCCATCACAAGCTCAATTGTAGTTATAGCATTGACATAAGGATAAATCAAGGGTGAAAAATATTACTATGAGCTTGCAAATAATTGTAAGTGAATAGATCTTGTTATTTGTGATAAAAAAAAGTAAAAAGAAAAGAAAAGAAAACTCCTTTCTGGGACTCTTTTCACTCATATTATTTTATATGGATGTGAGGTTTAGGGTTGCAATATCTCGAGAGAGTCATGGAGTAAGATCGAATAGATCCAAAAGCAGTTTATAACCTAATATTTCAATATTAAATGAAATAATCCCTACCTTATCCTCTTGATTGAAGAAAAAGTTTTCCCCATTGAAAACATGTCTATGTCTAGGAATCTTATGCATAATAAAAAAATTTACAACATGGAAGCAAAGAGTTTCCTAAAATTACATCCAACTCTAACCAAACCCCCACCTTTTCCTCCAGCAAGGATGGAATAAAGATGCCCAATATTGGCTAGAACATTAGGAGATAAAGGGTGAGATCATTTTGCAAAATAAGGATCATTTTAAAAATATTATTATTTAAAAATTTAAAGAGAAATTGTGGCGTGACAAAGAGTTATAGGGAAAAAGAAAAGTAAAATACTATAAGGAGGTAATCAACTCCAACATCGAAAATAAAAAGTATCTTTCTATTTTGACTATTCTTAAGAAGAAAATAAAGATTGCCAAGATAAGAACTAATTCTCATGAGCTTCATAGTGAAATTGAGCAATTTTCATTTCTCAAAACACCATGGGATGAAAGATGTTGTCATCTTTGCAATACTAAGAGGGTGAAATATGCAAAGTACTTTCTCTTATATTTTCCATCTTATACTCATATTCGATCTAATTTTAAAAATACCTGTCACGCTCTCTTCTTGACCTTGTAAGTTAACAAAACTATGGTGATTTTGAAATTCTTCTCTCATTATGTTTCAGCATAAAAATAAAATGTTAAAAAAATTCAATTAATCTCTTGCCTTCTCAAGATCCAAAAAACCATATAAATCTTTGTAAACATTAAACATCATCATCATATTATTTTCGTAAATATTTCAATATCTCAATCATATTGATTGTAAATAGTAAAACTTAAAGTCATTATAAAAATATAACCATTATAAGCTCAATATATCATATGAAAAATCCAACCTTATCTAGAAGCTAATAGCATTTTTCACAACTATTCAAATTACATACCATTAAAGTTAATTAATATTTCAATATAAAAATTTATTTTATTTTCTTTTATATATAATTTTATTTTATTTTAAATTATATTTTTATAAATTATTAAAAGTATAGAACTTTAAACTGAAAATTTTAATATTTATATATTTTGAAATAATTTATAAAATACAAATATACAAAATTAAATAATCATTCTATATTTGCTAAAAGAAATTATTCCCAATAACATATAATTCCCAGTATATTAGTAATAATAAGGAAATGATGCTTCTTATTATAGCTGTGTTTATACATTTATTTATTTTTTTCCTATAAAAAAAAACATATATTTTTTAATAATAATAAAAATTGGATATATAACCTATAACAAAAAGGTCTATCAGAAATTTATAAACATGTTTATGCATTTTTTAATATAAATATCTTTTCTACAAAACTAAATTATTATTTCATATTGATTAAAATAAATTGTTCATACTAATATATAAACCTTGGTATATCATATGTTTCTACATGTTTAATAAAAATTACAATCTCTCATAACAATATCATTTATTTGGTATACCAATGGAGTAAAAGAATCCTTCATACTCTGAACATAACACACCTTTGCAAAATATCCATCACCACACATTCTAATATTAATTAAAAAGTTTAAAACTTTTAAAAATTAAATTTATGATAAAACGCTTCTAATAAATCCAGAAGTATTAAATTTTGGAAATGGAGTGATTTTTAGTGTGGTTTTTTTGAAGTTATTTCTCTAAGTTTTCTGGTTTAATTTCTCTAAAATTTTGTAGGAATTTATTGAAATTAAAAGTTTGATGGGTAACCCCTAAACAATCGAAGTGCTTTAGGGGTTTTTCATGATGTTGAATCTATATATACAGTCAAAAAATCAGTTTAAATAATGTAAATCAAGATTTCACCTCAATTTTTCCCACCAAATTCCGACACCGAAAGTCTATAAAGTTACACTAAAAACTTTTATTAAAATTGAATTTGAATTCGACACTATGACATTTATATAGAGAAAACATGAGATAATATAGAATACTCATGCATATGAGTATAAATTGACTAATAATCATATATTTTAAATGATAAAATAGGTTAATCAAAATCAATGATAATGATATCAATATGTAATCTTTTAAAATCATATGATTTTAGTGATAAAATAGATTAATCAAAATCAAGTAATCATATATTTTAAATGATAAAATAGGTTAATCAAAATCAAATGATAATGATATCAATATGTAATCTTTTAAAATCATATGATTTTAGTGATAAAATAGATTAATCAAAATCAAGTGACAAGTGTATCATTCTGTAAATGTTTTGTTGCAGAAGAGTACTCAAAATTTAATTTTATGTTAATATGTGAGTGTTTGTAGAGTTTAAAGAAATATGTTGTAATGGATTTAATTATTTTTTATTGGTAAGAATTTTTCAATTTTTCTTCTACAGTGTAAAAGTCCTTTAAAATGATGCAAAGAGTTGGACAATAAATGAGACCAAATACAAATTACCTAACAGAAGAAACAAATAAGAAAACACACCAACATTTACCAAATTAATATTCTCTATAAATAATTATATATATTTTTAATTATAAATAAAAATAAAAATAAATATTAATATTTTTTAAATTTATTCAGATAGGGTGTTGGATAATTGTAATTCTATGCCGCGTAAAAGATGACATTCGGCATATGGTATGAGTGGATGAGGGTAGAAATTAACCTCTTTCATTATATTGTGGTTAATTACTCTGCATTCGAATGTGTGAAACATCACCCCTTACCTACATACGAGGGAAAAGTATCATCTCAAGGATCCATGGCATCGGCATTACGTCAATTATGTAATGTGGAGATTGTCGTGGTCTGGGTGTTATTTGGCTCTTTGAGGGATACAAACTTTCCTGTGCTCAAATTGCTTTGGGTCGTGTGGGTCTGGTGGTGGTATTCCATTTATTGCTCCTCTTGCAGGGTTACTAAGGTAAAAAGTCTCTCTCTTCTCCTCTGGGTGAAATTTTCCTTTCCATTCCTTGGCCGGAGGGTGTGTTGGTTGAAGAATTGGTAGATACTTGTTTTTGGTGTCTTCGGCCTGGGTGGTTTCTTGTTTTGACATTCTAGGTGGCAGACCTTCATTTATTTGTGTAAGATGTATGTTGCTGTTTCAAGTGGCGGCAGAGTTTCTGGCGGTGGAGGTTTTTCTCGGGATGAGGCTTTGGTGTTGGATTTGCTTTGGCTCTCTAAGATAGGCATTTCCTATATTTTCCTTCCTAGGGTTGTTGGTTGAATAATTCCCTTCGACAAAGCCCAGTGGCTCTCGCATCGGCTGGGTTTTTGGGGTCTGAATTCCTATTTCTTCTTGTGCGCAGCTAGGAGGTGTCTCTTTTCCCACTCTAGGTGAGGGGTTATTTGGAAGTGCTAGTCTAGATTTGTGATTGTTTTGTGGTAAAATTGGGCCGAGGTGTCCAGCGGAGCTGGGTTCTCTTCCCTTCTCGGACTATGTTGTGGAATGATGGGTTTATGGCAGAGGCTTGCCGATTTGTAGCATGTGTGGTAACTGGGAGCATGGTTCTGGGTCTGATTGGGTGGACCTTGGTGCTAAATTGGGTTAGTCTTGGGAATTTGGTTTATAGATCAGGCATCAGTATGAATTCGAGTTCGCACTCCCCCCACACCCCTGTGCAGGTGAAGGAAGAATTGTCTCGGCTCAGGGAGGGGTCAATTGTGCCTGATGGATTCCGTGGTGGCGGTGTGAGAAAAGATGTTGATAGCAATAGTCAAGGCGTCAGAAATGTGTGAGGCATAGTGCACAGGGGTCATGGATCACGTGGTGGGAAAATATCTTTGGTCGGTCCTGTGGATGGCAGAGATAGGAGGGTCCTGGCTCAAGGTGGTTTTGGAGCAGGTAGTAGGCACAGGGGCACAGGACGTGATCAAGTTTCAAGCGCACGGGGGCAGGGCGACTGATCGGGTAGTGTGGGGTTTGTTGGAAGTGCCTCAGTTGGGCTAACCGAGAGATCTATGATGCATCAAGTGACGTTCCAATCTGTCATGGACACACTGGAATCTCAGCATAGGGTTCGAAGAGAAAAGCACTAGGAACTTATGGTCAGAATCTGTTGACCGAGAGGATCAAAAAGTTGGAAACTTGTCTTTCTCACTTTGAGAGACATTCCAACTACCTTTACCCTCCTCCTCCTCTAGAAATAGGGCCATAATCTGACTTCAATCATTTCTGATGACTAATTATGTTAACTTGTATCTTTTTAGTTCTTTTCTTTTTTTAGTATGTAAAGCTTATAAGAGTGTGGATTTCTCCATCAATTATTTTTCTTTTTATTCGTAACATAGTAATAAGATTTGTGAACAAACGTGATCGTGGTGAGATCACATGCATTTTAACATCTTTGTATCTACCTTTTAAATAATTAAAAAAATCCAACTTAAAAAAAATTACATTATAACAACAAAATAATTATAATAGTAACATTAACCCGCACAATTAATCTATCGTAATCTAATGATAATGATAACATAGGTCGGGTTACTATTTCAAACTTAAGACAATAAACACATTGATATTATAATTATTTTCATCTACGAAGGAAAGAACTTACGTAACTGCATTTCTCTTTTCTAAAGAACATTCATTCGGATTTAAAATTTTGAAAAAGTAATTATTTATACCATTTAGATTTAACCGGAAAAAACAATGTTCGACAGTTAATTTAAATGCAGCGAAAGAATTGGCAAATGAAAATCAATAAATTATAATAATATTTATATTAATTTATTTATTTTTTTAACTAATTATAATATAGGTTTAAATGCTATTAAATATTAGAAATAAATATGCAAAATTTTTTTTTATAACATAACAATAACATTAACAATAGAGATGTTTTTTAAAAAAGCTTTTATGAATAAAAATAAAACCATCTATGAAACTTTGATTACTCTTCGGTGAAAAGGTGAAATCCCAACGACTCTAACACTTATTCACTTTTATCACCATGACTATATAATAAACTTATTTGACTGAGTCAATTTTATCTAACAGACATCCATTAAACTTTACTTAGAGAAATTCTTTGAATTTAATCCTAAAAAGCCTCATACCATCTATCTATCACTCCTGAATTTACTAGGGATACACATGCCTTACCATGTCGTTTCCCATTTACATGTAGTTTTAAAAATAATAACCTCTAAAATAAAACAAAATCCCTTTTTCTATATTGGCACTTCCAAATGCCACCATCCTTGATGTTGGAGGTACTATAAACGTAGAACCTTCATTACTGGCACATGCAGACACTTAGTTAGAGCATTCACTGACATGCAAGGCTCCAACATTGGAATCTTCACCAAATTGGCACCTTTGACTGTCCATGCATGCGTGGGACTACATGAAAGATCCTTTCTGCATGATTTACTCCCTGATTTGCTCCTCCTTTCACTCTGCAACTGGCTAGTTCTCTCTAGAACTTGCTGTAGGTGTCGAGTCCTCTCATTGATCACCACTATGGCGCATTACCTTGGGATCTTCACCAGTGATGCGTATTAGTTGACTCTCATGTAGTATATCATGAGCATTGTAACCTATTTTCTGTAAATCAATAATTCTTTTTGTTCTTTCGATTTCTTTTAGTGTTTTTTCTCTGCAAAGCTGTGTGTTCAACCTTTACTAGCTAGATTCATCTGTGCAGGTTTTTTAACACATTTACATGGTATTAGAACCCACAGGTTGCTATATAAAAGGCGCACCAGTACTTTATTTTTCAGGTATTACAGCTTGGAGATCGAAGATCGACAGAAAAATGGAGTTTCCCAAAGCATCAATCCTAACACCATACAACTCTCACGAATCGAAGGACCAAATAGATCGATACCTTCATCAGAAAGGGTTGTACAGGATTACCATGGCTGCAGAAGTGGAACCCACTTTAGCCATAGAGAAATCCAAGTACCTCAACTGCATGGATGAGGCGCACGGATCCATATGCATGTCCATCTCCCCAGAGTTGCAGTTTCATTTATCTGCCTGCAGTACTCCCAATGAGATTTGGAAAAAGGTTGAAGAACTTGACGGGGAACAGGATGAGATGAAAGGACATCTGCTCGAAGTGGAGCTGCTCTCATTGGATCCACTAAACTATGACAGAATTCAAGACTTCTTCACCAAATATAATGATCTATTGTTGCAACTCAAGGGTTGTGGAATTGAAAAATCCAAGGAGGAGAGTCGTGAAGTTCTCTCTATTATGTCAAAGCTCAAACTAGAATACTCCGTCTTTGTGTCTACATTACATTCAGTAAGGCTCGCAACAGGTAAATCATACACTATGCCTTCTCTCAAAGAGTACATGGATTCCCTCACTTTTGAGCAAGATAAACTCATTGACATGGGGAAAATCAAACCTCCAAAAGCGCATGCACTTGCTGTGCATGATGGCAGCCACAATAAAAATCATAGATCTGATTCAAATCAGAAAAATCAGCAGCAAAAAGACAAGGGAAAAGTGCATTCCCATCCAAAGAAGCAAGGGTACACCAAGGCCTTCAATGACTCCTCCGGCTCCAGAAACGAGAAAGGAAGAAAGGAGACAAATTCACCTACTGTCAGCGATGATTCCATCCGGAATCCTCTTGCATGAAGAAACAAATTGACCAAATTGCAGAAATCCTTCAGAAGCACAACCTTGGGGACCACATCCCTCAGGGCGCCAAGAAGAAAACTGAGATCCACCACACGAGAAAGGTAACAATTTTCATGCTTTAGTTGCAATTAACTCTTCCCATGATGCATGGATTATAGATTTGGGTGCATCACATCATATCGCTGCTGCAAAGGAAGTCTATTCCTCTTTGGATGCATGCAAAGGACCTCCCATCCTCATGGGAGATGACTCACCTATTGAGGTCACTGGAAAAGGTAGAGTGGAAATTTTACACAGAAGCTTTGAAGATGTGCTTCATGTTCCAAAATTTTGGTAAACCTGCTTTCAGTTTATCAGATCACTCATTCCGTCACCAGAAAGAGAGTGGAATTCACTCCAAATGCATTGAACATTTATGACCTACTTAGCAGCTCCAAAATTGCAACCGGTGAGGTAAACAATGGAGCTAGACTGTATAAATTTTCTGAATTTCTTGAATCTGAATCCTCCTTATTGCTTACACATGCTGATGATAGTAGTAGGCTTTGGCACGAGAGGTTTGGTCACTTAAATTATAGGTATATGTAGCAACTAAGTAAGCATTAGATGGTGGAAGGCTTGCCAAATATCAGTTTCTCCAAAGGCGTTTGTGAAGGGTGTGTCCTTGGCAAACATCCTAGAGAAAAGTTTGACACCGGCAAGACTCACAAAGCATTCTCTCCTCTAGATATGATCCATAGTAATCTCATGGGGACTTTTCCTCATCCTTCCATCAACAAAGCAAGGTATGTGCTTACATTTATTGATTATTTCTCATAGTATACTTGGGTGTATCTTCTCAGGGCCAAATTTGAAGTTTTTGCGCACTTTGAAGATTTCAAAGCACTAGTTGAGACACAGTCAGAGAGAAAGATCAAAGCCCTCCATACAAAAAATGGAGGGGAATATGTTAACACAACACTTCAGAACCTTTGCCTTGAGTCCAGCATACAGTTGTAGCACATAGTTCCATACACTCCGCAGTAGAACGGAGTTGCTGAGAGAAAGAACCAATCTCTCAAAGAGATGGCTTCCTGCATGTTGCATGCTAAGTCACTACCTCATAAGCTATGGTTTGAAGTACTTAATTGTGCTAACTAATCCAGAACAAATCTCCTCATAGATCTGTCAAGGATCAGACCCCCTTTGAGGCTTGGAGCGACACTAAATCGGCAGTCACCCACTTCTGTGTTTTCGGCTCCCGAGCATGGGCTAGGATCCCCTCTGAAAAGAGGAAAGCTCTTGATCCACAGAGCATTGAGTGCATCTTTTTTGGATGCCCTGATGGTGTGAAGGGATACCGACTCTTGATTTCCTCTACGGACAAGCTCATCATTGAGCGAAGTGTCCAATTTGAGGAAAGTCTCTCACATGCACCTCAACTGCCACATGCAGACACCTTTAATCTACCTCATGACCGAGTTGACGACTTAGTACACTCAGATGCAGATACAGAGCATGCAGATGCCGAGGTAGAGCATGCAGATGTAGAGACAGAGTCGTCAGATACAAATCCAGTGCATGCATATGATGATCCACATCCAAGCCTAGATTGGGCTTCCAGCAGCTAATCAATTTCCCCTGTCATAAATTAGAGAACAAGGAGCTTAAGTGAGATATATGCACAAGATCACCCAGCTGCTAGAAATGGTCTTGTGGGGGATAATTCTGATCTGCGGAGGACTAGCTCAGAGTTTATTGAGCCTCCTCTTGTCCTCACTGCCACTGAACGAACACCATCTCAACATTGTCATTTGGTTCAATATTCTGATCCGTAGTCTTATGTTGAGGCTGTTGGGCATTGCTCTTGGGAGTCCACCATGGAATAGGAGTACAACTCCCTCCTCGACAACCAGACATGGGATCTAGTCACCCTTCCTTCAGGAAGGAAACTTGTCTGATGCAAATGGGTCTACAGGACCAAGAGTGCTGCAGATGGGGAAATCACTAGACAGAAAGCCAAGCTAGTAGCCAAAGGCTTCCAGCAAGTGCATGGAATTGATTATGATGAGACCTTTGCTCCATTAGCAAATATGGATTCCATATGCCTTGCACTTGCAATTGCGGCTGCCCAAGGGTGGGAAGTACATCAGAAGGATCTGAAGAATGCCTTTCTTCATGGAAACCTATCTGAGGAGATCTACATGGAGCAGCCACATGGTTTCATTCAGGATTCATCTTTGTTCCGCAGACTGAAGAAGTCTCTCTACGGCCTTAAGCAAGCCCCGAGAGCTTGGTATGCAAAGATAGATTCTTTTCTCTTATCACAAAACTTCAAAATATGTAAGTCTAATGCGAATGTTTACATGCTTAGGACACATGACTCTCTTCTTATCTTAGTTTTGTATATGGATGATCTCCTGATCACCGACAACTCGGCTTTAGCCATTGGTGCAGTAAAGAGGACCTTGCATGATAGGTTCTCAATGATGGACATGGGTCCATTACACTTCTTTCTTGGTCTTGAGATCATCCAGGATGCCACAGGCATCAAACTCTCTCAGGCTAAATATGCATGGGATCTCCTCGAGAGATTTCACATGACTAACTACAAGCCAGCACCGACTCCTTTTTTGTCTGGGGTCCACCTTGAGGATGGAGGTGACACTCCATTAGTTGATAGTACTCTCTACCGACAGCTAGTGGGGAGCTTACTGTACCTCACCCACTCCAGACCAGATCTCTCATATGAAGTAGGGGCAGCTTCCAGATACATGTATAAGCCGCATGAGCTACACTGGAAAGCTTCCAAGCGCATCCTCTGATATGTGCAGGGCACCATCACCTTCGGGATTCACTATGCAGCAGGCACTGCATTGAATCTTCTTGGCTTCACAGATTCTGATTGGGTGGGTGACAACATTGATCACAAGTCCACCTCCGGATGTTCACTCAGTCTAGGGTCTGGCCCTATCTATTGGTCGAGCAAGAAGGAGGCTGCTATTGCTCTCTCTTCAGCTGAGGTAGAGTAAAGAGGAGTAGTCAACATCACCATTCAGGCTCTGTGGCTACAACACTTCCTCAGTGAGTTGGGCATCCAGTTCCACCAGCCCATTGTCATCTGGTGTGTCAATCAGAGCACTCTCAAATTTTGCAGTGATCCAGTACAACGGCAGTGGACGAAGAACATAGACATTCATATGCACTACTTCAGAGAATTAGTACATGGTCGGCTCATTGATTTGTAGTTCTGTCCTTCAGCAGAACAGACTGTAAGCATCTTCACCAAGACATTCATTGAGCAGAAGTTTCACTCTCTGCGCGATCATCTTGGAGTGAAGGACACAGTTGCTTAGCAACTGTCTTTTCTTCCTCTTTTCTTTTCATTACATTATATTTTGGGGGGGGTGGGGTTTCCCACGTGATTTTCCCTCTTTCCTCAATTTTAGTACAAGTTTCTCTGTATTTTGGGTGACCTTTGGCCTTAGTTTCCAAGGCCCATTTTCTATTTTTCCCCATAGTGGTGCTTTGGGGGGGTGTTGGAGGTACTACACACCTAGGACCTTCATTACTGGCACATGCAAACACTTAGTTAGAGCATTCACTGACATGTAAGGTTTCAACATTGGAATCTTCACCAGATTGGTGCCTTTGACTATCTATGCATGTATGGGACTACATGCAAGATCCTTTCTGAATGATTTACTCCTCCATTTTCTCCTCCTTTCACTCTGCAACTGGCTAGTTCTCTCCAGAACTTGTTGTAGGTGTCGAGTCCTCTCATTGATCACCACTATGGTGCATTACCTTGGGATATTCACCCAGTGATGTGTATTAGTTGACTCTCATGTAGTATATCATGAGCATTGTAACCTATTTTCTGTAAATCAATCATTCTTTTTGTTCTTTCGATTTCTTTTAGTGTTTTTGCTCTGCAAAGCTGTGTGCTCAACCTTTACTAGCTAAATTCATTTGTGCAGGTTTTCTAACACATTTACACTTGAAAATCACCTTGAGAATGCATTGAGCTCAATCCTTAACCATGTTTCTGCATCCACTCAACTATGTTGTCTCTATGAATCCGCTAACAAGTTTTAGCATTTGTTACTTTTCAAGGAAATATATGACATTGATGGATCCATGAATCTATTCACACTTAATACATTCCAGTTGAACATCTTCATGATAGCCTCATGCAGTAGTTTACAAGAGGTATTTCACACCACATGTTAGCAATAAACATGCAAGAAAGATAAATATAATAAATTATAACATAGAAACAACACTACACAAATGTTCTGGAAAAATTCAAAAATCGATCCATCCAGACTTGACTCATTCCACCTAACCATATTCATGATAGTCTCATGCAACAACTCACAATGTTGGCTCTAATATCACATGTTACAAGTAAACATGCAATTAAGATCAATATAATTAGTCATAATATAGAAATAGTACCACACAAAATTCTTGGAATAAACCAAAGGATCTGTCTGCACTCCATTCATTCCACTTGGCCATCTTCATGATGATAGATATAATACAACATGTTAGGAATAAACTTACAAGAAAGATAAACATAATTAATTATAACATAGCAACAAAACTACATAAATTTGTTAGAAAAATTGGATGAATCCATCCAAACTCAATTCATTCCACCTAACTATTTTCATGATCATCTCATGTAGCAACTCAAGATGACTGCTCCAATACCACAAGTTAGTGATAACATGCTAGAAAGATCAATATAATTAGTTATAATATAAAAACAACACTACAAAAATTTCGCCCCAACTCTTGTCATCGGGAACAATTTACAAATAGAGCCTCCTTTCCACTATCAGAACTGTAATTCCATAGGAATTACGAATTACACTATCGGTAGTGATTTTGAATGGAATTAACACAACCATGTATGAAATACACTATCGGTGGAGTTTTGTTTCCATAATGCTATTTCACATGAAATTAACTATCGGCAAGGTTTTTACAAAGGGAAACATTGATACACAATACACTATTGGTGCAGGTTTTCAAAGAAATACGCACTTTGACTATTTGCCTTCTGATAGCCCTTCCCCGATGTGATAACACGTGAGCTCTCGGCAATCACTATCGGCAATTTCAATACTCCAATGCTAGGTTCCTCCTACTCTGGTCTTGCGATGTGATAAGCCTCGCGGACTCGACAACCTATCCACCCTTCTCTATAGTATTTCGGGTCCGAGCTATCGGAGTTTTGGACTTCGGGGATTCCAAAGGTCCTTCTCACTCCACTATGGTCCTGTGATGCGATAATGGTTCAGAACTGATACGGGTATGAGCCCAATTTAATAAGGTTTCAGGTCCGAAACTTCATTCTAGCCAAGTTTTTCACAGTTTTACAGTGTAAACCCAAGTTTCCGCCTGCAGAACTCAACAATGCTTATAAGGAAAACAGGACACGTTGATATGCAAGAAACACACAACCAGACTTTAATCAAAGTATTAATTGGAAAACAAAGGTCGAACCACTTTTATAAGAACTTAGGAGATAACACTGCATAAAGCCAAAATTACACATAAAATACCAGATCAATAGAGAACCGTAAGTTCAGATGCACAAAAAGGGTTTCGAAGATCAGAATGTCTCTGGGATCAACCAAGACAGAGGTGTCTCGTTCTTTCCTTCAGAAAAAAAGAGATAAAGCCCACTCGGTCCCAATCCCTTTACAATAGCATGCCAATTTCATATCTACTGGTTCATTTTAGCAACCAGTTCCAAAAACAGAAACTTAGTTATTATGACTAATAGTTCTGCGAGACATCCCCCTTGAGAACCTCCACTACAGCTTATCCATACAACAATTATTACAACAAGATCTTATCCCTAGATTCTATCCCTATGCTAAACTATAAAAGCATGGAAATTGATGGCTAAAGGACCCCACTCCTTTACCAGTAGATTCTTTTGGATTTTTGGAATAAGTTTGAAGATTTTTCCCTCCAAGTCACATGCTCCTGCATCAATTGGTTAACCACTATTACATAGATGTAGAAACCAAATCAAATTTCGATCTGTACACATATATCCAAATTTATAATAACTCTTAAAATATCAACCAAATAACTATATCAACCCCAAGTTGTTTTCCATTTATACCACTTCAAACAATTCAAGAATCAGAAACAAGGAACTTCGATACTCCAAAAAGCATGCAAAGAATTATTTTAATTGTCTCCAACTATGGTAGCTTTAAATCAAGAACATACGTGACTTCAAAACTTTTATCATTCCTACCCGCATAGTAACTAGAAATTGCGTTTAGTCTATGAATCAAATAAATTGTAACTTTTTTACAAAGAATGAGGACTTATATTCATGGAAAATGTAAATATGAGTAAATAAAGCATACAAATTTTTACAATAATAAATATTAATTATATTAACAAACACATCATTTTTAACCAATTTTCTATTTATGAAAATCAGAACTAAAGAGGGGGGAAAACAACTTGAAAATATGCATTTTTTGAGGTCATTTTAATATTTAGTACTATAGTGATCAACTACATTTAATTGTAATTAATGCTAACCTCTTGAAATTGTGCTGACTGAATTTCATACCTCTTGAGTAAGTTGTTTAGATTCCAAATAGTTCTAAATTTATCTAGAGCAGAATATAACTATCAACAAAGAATGTCAGATTGGAGCTACAAGCTTAGGCTCGCAAGAGATAACCACCTCCCAAAACTAGCCGACTACAAATCCAACATAATAAAGCAGCATTCTAATCGAATTACTTTGTGGGAAGAATAGTGTCCATGTTATGCCTTAGTAGTAGATCCAAGAGATTAATGGATAATACCACAAATGCTAACTCTCCTCGAAACCATTACAAGTCATACCAAAGTTTAATATTATAAATCTGCATAGGGTTGTCAACCGTAGTTGTTGGCTTTAATATCCTATAATAAACAATATAATAGAGATGAAAAAATAAGAAGGAAGAAAACAATGAGCATTAAACCCCCAAAGGGGAAAATCTACTTGTTATCTTAATATGCATAGTTCAACTCTCTTTTAACTAGCTCCTTTTTCATCTCTATCATATATCCTCACTACTCTTTGTCTTTATGCACCTAAAAAGAGATAAATAATTTCACTCCTCTTACATCATGACCAATCATCTACATGGGTTTTGTGTGGTTGACCCATAATCATTGTACCTTTGGTTTTTTGCATTGGTGTACCCTCAACCATTACAATCTTAAATATCCCAATTGGTTTCTTCTTACCATAAACAACACACTACACACATTGCATTGTATGGTTTCTGCTGACCAAAAACATTAGTCGTTTTAGCCATGAACCTTTATTTACAAATGGTTTTTAAGATTACCATAAAATTTTCAATATAACACATTTAGGAAGTTTACATGCCTCATTATGCTTGTACCACATTATTGATTTGGGTACTACTTAGGGATGTTGTTTTCATTTGCATCACTTTTGCATCTATAGAGTATTATTATTCTTACCTGGTTTCTTTCATTTATCTAGTTCCTTGAATGTTTTCTATTTTATTTATTCTTTGTGTCTTCATCATTCATTTTTTCCATGATGTTGCATCATTCTCTCTATCATTTTATTATTCCATTAGTGTCCACTGTTTGCCACTACATTGTTCTATTCTCATCATCTTCTTTCATCATTCTCTTTGTTGTCATCTTCTTCTATCATGGAGTCTTCTTCTATTTCATTTTTGTACTTTTATATTTCTTGCAAACAACTAATTATTGATGTAAAGTGAGGTGGATTAATCTCATAAGGTTGGGATAGTCTCAAAATTTTAGGACCAAGTTATAATGAAGCGAGAGTTTAAGACGTTGATGAATAATGTAACTAGAAAGGATTCTACAAATCCATCTATGGAGACACATGAGTGCCATCCACTATAATCATGTATCTAAGTTGACAGAATTCTAGGAATCCTTATGTTACATGATTCATCAACATATTAAACCCTCTCTTCATTATAACTTGGTCCCAAATTTCTGAGATACCTTCTAGATTGATCCACCTCACTTTTCCCCTTTAATAGAAGATGCAACTTCTCCAATTTCACATCAAGATAGCATGTGATACTCCTAACATCCTTGTACCTATCCTAGTGGTTAATTCCATAATATAATGTCACATCGTCTCTCTGCATAAGAGAATACATGATACATAATTACTACATGTGTGCCTTGACTTGAAAAGGCTTACAAATCAACAAGAGAAAACAATGTGTCTATGCTTAGACTTTTATAGGACCAAAACCTTATGCACTGTCAAGTATAATGAAACATGCACCCCCATCTTTTCAATTGATTACATGTGCATATTTACAAGAACTTTTCAAATAAAGTACAAAAAACATTTAAGAATGCTTCTCTAATCACAATTTGACCATTACTCCATGATACTACTCAAGAAATCACAAAAATGCTACTAAAAAAATTACAAACCTATCACATATGCTCATTTACATCTCATGATTGTACATATATTTTTCCTTAACACTTCAACGAAAATCTTCCTTCATATATTTGAAGTGAATAACCTCAACTTCATAAATCCTTTATTCATATATATTAAATATACAAATGCCCAAAATAATGGATACTCTTGCACTTATTTTGAAATTTTACCATGATGTTTAACTCAAAACTTAAATAAATTTCAAAATAACCATTTTTACTTTTACTTTATCATTTCACTTACACATGTCAATTTTATCATTTCACTTATACATATCAATTTTTAATGTCTTTAATTTTAGTACTTTTACACTGAATTTATATATACTTTTCTTTTTCATTGGATTCTCTTCGTTATCTTCTCTCCTTCTTTCTTTGCCTTCTCCTTCTTTCTTTGCCTTAAGATCATATTCAAACTAGTTAGTCTAGAATCCCTTTTAACATAGATTGAACTCCTTTTAACATGGACTAAACTCCTTTCGATATCACCCTTACCCTATTTTCATTCAAGTTATGCAACATGTTCTGTAAATGTTTGGCAATTCTGAAAGACTTTATGTTCGCTTAATTATTTTTATGGGAAATGCCAATTTCATTTCTTTCACCAAAACTAAGAAAGGTTTTGTAGGGTTGTTACAACATGACTACATACTCATGCACACTATTTTTTATTTTTTAATTGCTTCCACTTGTTGGTAGATTCTAAGCCTTTGTCTCTCATATGCCCATGAGTACCAGGTTTTTATTTTGTCTATTTTGGGATATAAGTGAGGTCAACAATAAAATTTACAAACTGCACTGACTCATCAATCTTATATGTTGTTAGTTCGAGAGTTTTTCTTGTTAACCAAACCCTAAATCCGTGATTGTTGTTTTTTCTTGCAAACACTCGATCTACAACATAACTCATTGTGATATCTTCCTCATTCCTTCTCTTGTTTCAAATAGTGAATACTTTGCCTTGTTTTCCACCCAGTGTGACTATTTTACCTCGATACATTCTTGTATCATAGCAATTTCAGAATTTCTTTACACATCCACCACATCCCAAATTTGCACTCATATGGGAAGATAAATCATGCATTCTTAGCTCTTTCACAAACTTGTGAGGATATAGCACTATTGGAAGATTTTGCAAATATCAGATATTGCTAGCTATAATACCAATCGTGGGATTTATTAGCGTATAATACATAATTTATTAGCCTATAATCAACACATGTAAATACAGATGTATAATAAACACATGTAAATAGTGTAGGAATTTATAGGGTAAGTTCCTCAAATATAACACCAAAATACATCGCTCACAAACAGATCATAGATCAATAAACCAGTATTCTTGATGTGGTTAAAAACCTCAAAGAGGGAAATAGTCCACAGCCTGAGCCAATGCAGCCAGTTCATGCAATTTATTACTATAAAGGAAAGAAAATTTACATAAGCTTCTCTCATGAATGGTCACCTAACAAATGACCCTCCATGCTCTTTAAATAGAGATCAAGGACCAATCGGGTGTTAAGCCACGATAAAGTGTTGGTAATACCAAGGAGATAATGAACCATCGAAACACTTCATGTCTACAACATATCATGACCATCGTATTGTAAGTTACAAAAAATACATATTAAAGAAATACAATTTACCTAACTATACACTAGACCAAGTTATACTTAATTATTTCCTATGTGTCAGAATATCGTAACATCCCCCCTTAAGAACAACTTGGGATAGGATTGAAGGATGTACAAATATGACACAATAGGAGAAGGAAGGATGCATTAGAGATTATCCCCCCTTACTGACAACTTCCTGAGCTCCAACCATAATCTGAAGTTTAGCAAAATTCACCTCTATGAGAGCCTTTGTGAAGATGTTTGCAACTTGATCATCGATTGAACAATATTTCACTTCAAGATCATTTTCATGAATGAGATTTCTGATGAAGTGCATGTGTAGTTCAATGTTTTTGTTGCGGTGATGTTGGACTAGATATTTGAATAGTTGAATGGCACTTTGATTATCACACCAAAGTGTAGTCAGATGTTGTTGCTGAAAACCAAACTCTGACAGGATCTGACGAAGCCACGTGGCTTCCTTACTAGCTTCAACGACACCACGATACTCTGCTTCTGCTAAAGAATGAGAAATGGCACTATGCTTCTTTAAATACCATGTAATAGGTACATAACCAAGAGTGAAGACATAACCTCCAGTAGACTTCTGATCATCAGGGTGACCAGCCCAATTAGAATCAGTGAAACCAACCAATAAAGGAGATGCTTCTGCACTGTAATGAATCCCAAACTAAACTATACCTTGAACATAACGAAGTATTCTTTTAGTTTCTTTCCAATTACTTTCATGTGGATTTTTCATAAACCGAGCAACAAGGCCAACAAAAAATGAAAGGTCAAGATGAGTATGTGTCAGATACAAAATTTTTCCAACAAGTTGATGGTATAAGGTTGCATCAACTTCAGGGGAAGTACAAGTGACTGAAAGTTTGGCTCCAAACTAAAAGGGAGAAGGGGTTGGCTTACATTCTTCCATGTGAAAGTGGCGTAGAAGATCATAGGCATACTTGGACTGGGAAAGGGAAATACCTTCCTTGGATTGTAAGATATGAAGACCAAGAAAATAATGCAAGTGTCCTAAGTCTGTCATTTCAAACTACTTTTTAAGGTTGGACTTCACATGGTTTATAAGGTTGGGATCACTACTAGTAAGGATGAGATCATCAACATAAAGAACAAGAATGATAGGAGACTTACCCACTTTCATGGTGTAGATAGTATTGTTAGAATGACACCTAGAAAAGTTAGTATCTAAAAGAAAGTTATCCATTTTGGCATACCAAGCCCAAGGGGCTTACATGAGACCATAAAGGGATTTATTAAGCCGACATACAAGGCTTGGAGTCTATTTGTATAAAGTCGGGAGGTTGTTCCATATAGATTTCTTCATGCAAGTCCCCATGCAAGAAGGTGGATTTAACATCCATTTGATGGACTTCCGATTTGAAAGAGGCAGCAAGGGAAAGAACAAGGTGGATAGAGTTCATTTTGAAAATAGGGGAGAAGGTTTTAGTACAGTTAATTCCTTCAACTTGTGAAAAACCCTTAGCAACAAGACAAGATTTATGTTTATTAACTTTTCCGTTGGTCCAAACTTGGTTGTGTAAACCCATTTACACCTAACAATTTTTCGTCCCTTTCGAAGAGGAACAAGATCCCATGTATCATTTTCCATTAGTGAACAATATTTTTCATTCATAGCTGCATCCCAATATGGATGGCATGAAGCTTCTGCAAAGGTGTCAGGATCATAATTCGCTAAATCTTGAGCCAATAAGGAAGAGGCTCTATCAAACTGAGGACGTGTACAACGTTGATATGTAGGATCACCTGCAAGAGCGCTTGCTGCATTTCGAGTAGCGCAGACCCATTCTGGAAGCTGAGGACCTGAAGGAGGATCTCAAGAAGGTGGGGGGGATTGTCATCCTCGCTGTCATCATCTGAAGAAGAAATATTTTTAGAATTAGAAGGCATAGAGAGAGGTGGCACATCCACCGAACTAGGCTCGTAGGTCGATATATTTTCATAAAAATTTACAACTCTTTTAATGATAACATTTTTTTATTTAGGTTGACTAAGTCTATATCCTTTGAAATATTCAACATATCCAACAAAAATACATTTTTCACTCTTAGGTTCTAAGGCTTTATGTTTCTCATCTAGAATATGGGCCCATGCTTCACTTCCAAAAACACGAAAGTGACTTACATCGTGTTTAATTGAGCTACATGTTTCTTTTGGAGTGGTATTCTTTAAAACCTTAGTAGGAGTGCGATTTACTATGTAATTTGCACATTTAATTGTTTCTACGCAAAAATTAAGACTAGTTCCTTTAGATTGAAACATACAATTAGCCATTTCCTTTAAGGTGTGATTCTTCCTTTTAGCTAAACCATTTTGCTGTGGCGTATATGGAATAGGATGTTGCAATTGAATTCCATGCTCACTACAAAATTTGTTGAATTTTTTGTTAACATATTCTCTGCCATTATCAGATCTTAGCTAAAGAATTTGATGTCCAGATTGTTTCTCAACAAAGGCCTTAAAGGCCAAGAACATGTTAAATACTTCACTCTTGAGTTTTAAGAAGTATACCCAAGTGCGTTTGGAGAAATCATCAATGAAAGTTAAGAAATACTTATAGCTAGAGAATGAAACAACTAGAAGTGGACCACATAAATCACTATGCACAAGCTGTAAAGGGGTTAGCAACTCAAGTTTCAATTTACTTATTGGGTGGGGGGGCTTATGGTCGAGCGGCCTGACAACACCTTATGGTTGAGCCCTGCTGGACCTTATAGTTTGTCATTTTCACCTTGGTGGAGGTTTTTGAACTTTTAGCTCCTATTTTTCCATTTTTAGGAGGCGGAGGTTTTTCAAGATTTCGATGGCGGCCCGGTGGTCCAGTGTTCCTCTCCTTATCAGTCGAGCCCCTTTTCAAAAATATCCCGATGATGTTTCCCAAGTACACATCCGAAACAAACATTGTCTCTGCAAGATACCATAGGAAGACCGATCACCATATTTTCTTTACATAGATTTTGAAGGGAGAAATAATTTAAGTGACCAAATCGCTCACGCCAAAGTTTGTTCACTTCATTATTATGAGAAACAAATAATGAGGGAAGAGTTGATGACCCAAAATTGCTAAGCTTATACAACCTTGTAGAATCATCAGCAATGGTAGTAGCTAAAATTTGCTTAGGATCTCTTAGCTCCTTCATTAAAACATCATGAGGTGAAAATTCAATGGTTTTACCTTCACTTGAATAGTTTAAATTGACTATTTCCTATATGAATAGTTCTAGTCCCTAGAACACTAAGAGATCTATCATCACCAACATATATATTTTTGGTGTTATAATCATTTAAAGAAGAAAACATGGCTTTTTTTTGGCCATGTGATAAGAAGCTCTAGAATCAATGAGGCACTCATGAGAATGAGAAGAAAAAGATACATTTAGTGCATAACCAGACCAAGATACTTGATAATCACATGTAGAAAGTGGTATTCCTAAAGATGAAGTTGAAGTTTAAGAGTGCTCCAAATGGATGTTATGCTTCTTCATTGCTACTTCCAAGGCTTCCATCTTCTTAAAGCATTTGGATTATAAGTCGCAATCATGATTACAAATGTTGCAATGTCTATCAGTCTTCTTCCCTTTGTTCTTAGTTGCCTTATCATTTTCTTGAGTTGATTTTTCATTGTGAGACTGAAATTGTTTAGGACCCTTGTTTGGTTTAGGACCATTCTTTTTAGGATGTTGCTTCTTAGGATTCTTTGAACTTGATTGCTATTGGGCTGCTAAAGCTTCCTTAGAAGAGTTTCTAGTATTAATAAGA
This sequence comes from Pinus tabuliformis, assembly GCA_031772625.1. NCBI lineage: Eukaryota > Viridiplantae > Streptophyta > Pinopsida > Pinales > Pinaceae > Pinus > Pinus tabuliformis. The sequence goes on along the minus strand of CM062811.1, from coordinate 573,226,451 downwards.
CCAAGATGTAAGGGTTTTTCTGGCTCTCTTATTAAAGGATCAAAAAATGCTTCAAAAGAGGGGGAATTGTAGTCTTGTACTTGAGAAATAAAGGCTTCTCTAATAGAATGGAAGGTGAAAGAAAACACAGAGTAGGCTAGTCCTAACTTAGTAAGAATGGAATACATGAGGCTACCATCTTCTTTCTTAACCTTAACACCTTCTAAGAGAAGTCTAAGGGTGTTGAACTTGGATAAAAAATCTTCAATGCAAGAAAAATTATTGGAGTCCAATGTAAGAAACTCATTTTCAAGTTGATGGGCTCTAATTTCATTTTTAATTCCAAAAACTTTATTGAGTTGTTTCATTGCTTCATCGAGGGTATCAATTTATGTGATATGAAATCTAAGGTGTAGATAAATAGACATCCCTATCAACCCACGTGTTTGATCTTGTTTTTTTTCCCATTTGGATTGCTTATATTCATATTTAGGTTTAGACTCTTGGTCTGAGGCTATTCTATAAAGACCTTTACTTCTAAGTAAATCCAGAATGTAGGATAGCCATTGGAAGTAGTTGGTGCTGTCAAGAATAACTAGGCATGGATTTTCCATTTTAAAAGAAACTGAAGTTGTAGATGCTAAAACTAAACGTTCCAATGGAAATATCTTGAAAAATTAGGCCGATTAAAAAAAACAGCGTCCAGATGAAGAAGTAAGGATTTTTGAAGAAAAGATGTTGAAGATACCAACGAACTACATGAATGTTGGGAAGTGAATTATAACGTTATATTTAAAGCCCCCCTCGCCCCCTTTCCAAACTTAATCTAATTAGCTCACTTTAAAAAAAATATTACTTTATATGACCCACTTTTATAAATAAGTGAAGATCACTTTTACACTAGTACTACATGAACTATCCACTAAATTGTAACTTAAATAAAAGATAAAGGGAATTTATAATTATAAGTAACTCACTTTTTATAATGGGTGAGAACACTTTTACATAAAGTAACTTTACAACATAAGTTACATGTGTTTTTTGAAAGCTTAACTCAACAAAAAGAAAGACTTGAACCCAAGACCTCTATTCTCATAAAGTAACTATGGACCAAGTGAGCTAGTTTAAAAGGTTAGTAATTTTTGGAAGGAGGGAAGGGGTTTTTTTTTTGCTCACTAAAGCTTTGGAGTGCATGCTTATTTGAAAAAACACCTTTTTTTCTACAAAACAAAAAAAAACACGCAAACGAAAAGGAAAAGGAAAAAGTAATCAAAGCTTTACGACTTAAAGTTAGATTTAACCGAAAACTAAATATTTTTCTCAATGTTTTTTTATTTTCCAAGATCACACTAAGGCGCGGCAGAAAAGAGCATATGCATGAGAAAAATCATTTCTCTATGTTTCTGGTTTGCCTAGGTCACACATAGTCGCTCGGCAAAGAGCATATGTAGAAATGAAAGGTATAGATCTGGTAAATAAAAAAAATTATAGACGATTATAAACTGAAATAAACAGAGAGATAAATAACTATAACTGTAAATAAAGACTGTATACCACTTGATCTTAAAGATGACATAGCTAGGGTTACCCGAAACCTTTTCGCATGAAACGAAAGGGGTTCCTCATAGGAACAGATGCTCCTAACACAATAGAGCAGTCCTCTCGGCCTGAAAGCGGTCAGAAATACTAGATCTAGGAAACAATAGTCGGATGCAGTTGTACTGGCTTCACATTTGGATCAGCAACGGATGCTGCCCTCAAATAACTCTAATACCATGTAGGAATTTATAGGGTAAGTTCCTGAGATAGAACACCAAATGACACCACTCACAAACAGATCACCGATCAATACACTAGTATTCTTGACGTGGTTAAAACCCTCAAAGAGGGAAACAGTCCATGACCTGAGCCAACGCGGCCACTTCAGGAAATTTATTAATGTAAAATAAAGAAAATTTACATAATCTTCTCTCATGAACAGTCACCTAAAAAATGACCCTTCATGCTATTTAAATATAGATCATGGACCAATCGAGTGTTAAGCCACGGATGAAGTGTCGGTAATACCAAGGAGAGAAAGAATCATCAGATCACTTCATGTCTAGAACATATCGTGACAGTTGGATTGTAAGTTACAAAAAGTACATACTAAATAAACACACTTTACCTAGCTATACACTAAACCAAGTTATACTTAATTATTTCCTATGTATCAGAATATCCTAACAAATAGAGATGAAAAAATAAGAAACAAGAACATTTGGAACAATAAATCCTGGAGGGGAAAGATATTAGATTATATTATCTTCTATGTTACATTTAGTGTACCTATATAACTATAAATGACTATAAAAACTACTTATTTAGTTATTCAGTTCCAACCCAATCTATAATTATTCATCCCTAACTTCATCTAATATTTGTACATAGACATTAGTTATGATGCACAAGTAGATGTTACTCCAACACTGGCCCCATATTGTTTTCCAAGTTTACATTGTTGTACCATATTACTGCAAAAAACTTTTGTCATATGTCATGTATACTAACCACAAGAGTATGTCTCATATGTTATAGCTTGTTTCCGTATGGTTGTTGTATGTTTGTTAAGTGGTAAACACTGAGCCATTGTTATATAATCAATTGTCAACTATTAATTTTTATGGAAGGTAAGGAAGATAATTTTTATTTTTTTTATTATTTTATTGATTGAAAGATGTATTTTTATAGTATAATTGAGTTGAAAATACGAAAAATAAAGGGAGGAAAAAAAATGCAAAATAAAGAAGCTATGGCTAGTGGAACAAGTTTTTTAAATTGTTTTCTTTACATGAAACTCTTAACTCGTAATCTTATGAAGATATTTTTGAAAACTTTATATACCTTAATGTATATATTATAAATACAATAATATTACATATACTTATTATTTATTATTATTATTTTTTATAGGAACGGTTATACGATTGCATTAGATACTTGGCATAAAGCCACAACATAGATTACAGATATTGCAGGTGATTTCTGAGCACCTCTCCAACAAGAGGATCAAGGTGCATACGCTTATGATTAGTCTCTTCTTACATTTTACAATGAAGTCTATTTCTGTTATTTTCCTGAGCTTGTGAATGCATACAAATTGCTTTAATAAAATGTAGTAAAACATGGAAGATAGGGGATTAAGGAATTGGATCCCACGATGTTTCTTTGTCTCTAAGAACAACCCCAGCATGTAACTGGGCTACCTTGTTTGCTTCAATATCCACCTCTTTGTTGTTTATTCTCAGCACATGGAAAAATTCCAATTTCAAGGACTTTGCCATTGCTTTGACTCTTGTGATCGTCCTTGCAGGACACAAATCTGTTAGAATAGAGTTTGTCACCATTGTTTTGATGATGACCTGCGAATCACCAAAGACATTAACCTCCCTGAATCCAAATTCTTTGAGCAACTTGATCCCTTGGAAAAGAACCAATGCTTCAGCTTGCACGCTAGAGGAGTGACCTAGTCCCCAAGCAAATCTGTGGATAGGAGTTCCTTCTATATTTATTATGAGCCCTCCCGCACTAGCGATTCCTGGATTTCCCTTGGCTGCCCCATCAAAGAAGAGAGAGAGGATTGTTTTCTTGGAAATCCAAGATTGAAAGTCTTCTTCATTTTTTCTAATTTGCCATTATTTGGGAGGAATGGGAATGATAATCAATTTTTGGAATTGGAGACTGAGTGCAACACCCAACTCGATGTCTTGCTGGCATAGGATTGAATCATCCATTCTATCTCTTAGGCATTCATTTAGCTGACATTTGACTGTGATTGCAACGATACTGAAATCCTCCTTTTTATTTCTGAATATCCTTCTATTCCTCTCTAACCAAATCTGCCAACTGATAATTTTGGGAAGAGCAGTCCAAGTTGCTATGATTAATTTGTTTTTTGGGGTTGGATCTGGGTATCTGGACAACCAACTAGCAAACAGATCTAGGATTATGTAGGGGAGAGTGAAGCTAGATTTCCAGGTTCCTAAGAGCTCTTGCTAGATTTGGACGACATATCTACACTCCAGCATGAGGTGAAGGGTGGATTCTGGCTTATCTTTACATAGCATGCATCTAGAAGGGCCAAAAAATCACCTCTTCTGCAACCTATCATCTGTTAAATTTTTTTTTATGGCAGAGCAACCAACAGAAATGATCAATTTTCGGGATGGAGGGGAACTTCCATATCCCATTCCAGGGAGCAGGATCTGGCTGTACGTATGGCCTTTCCAAGAATTTAACATACCCCTGTGCCACCGAGTAGCCTTCACACTGTAGACCCCATCCACGGGCATCTTTTCTCCGAACGTGAATGGGAGCCAACCCGTGCAGAAGATTGTAGAGCTCTACGCAGTCACTTTGGAGAGCAGGAGGGACCGGGAGCTGCTTCCAGCCTGCCTAGCGATGTACGATCCAACATGACATATCCCACAATGATTTAATGTGTGTGTCCATCAACCACATCCACATCGAATGCAAGGAGCAAGTTTTAGCCAGCGGGGGCCTGCTCATAATTCAGTCTTCCCATATATTAATGGATTGACCATTTCCAGGGATCCAATAAGCCTGCACATTCACCAAAGGAGCTGCTTTGATACTTAGAATGCTGAAGGGAGATCTGAATTGGGATTTGTGCTTATCCAAGCAGTGAAGACGCCTTCCTATGAAGTATTTTTTCCATAATGCTAAATGCGCCCAGCCTGGATTGGGAGCTGTAATTCTCCAAATTAGTTTCACTCCCATGGCTAAATTTTCAGCTCAGAGGTTTTTAAAATTCAGTCCTCCCTCCTGTAGAGGCTTGGAAACAATTTCCCAGTTGACAAGTGGGATTTTCTTTTCATTTTTCTTACCTCCCTTCCAGAGAAAATTCCTAATAAGTTCCTCCATCTTCTTGAGAATACCCACAGGTGCTAAGAGAACAAAAAATTGGAATAATGGAAGACTACTGAGAACTGCTTTGATGAGCACTGATTTGCCTACAATATTGAGCTAGGAGGAGCCCCAGGCCTGCATTTTAGTTTAGAATTTCGTTAGCTGAGGGTTCCAATATTTGCTCAAGACCCTCTTAAGGAAGATAGGAAGGCCAGGATATTTGAAAGAGGTCCAATTGGAAGAGGCTGCAAAGCCTAGGCATCTAGCAATGGAATTTAGGGAAGATGGAGAAATATTCCATTAATAAGTATGACATTTCCCATTGCTTAATTTTCTTCCCGAGACTTCACAGAATTCATCTAGCACTTCTTTAAATATGGCAACTGGGAGCGGAGTTTCAGCCCCAAGCAACAAGGTGTCATCGGCAAAGAGGACATGATTGATGTTTTTTATCCCTCTTTCTATGCTTAGCCCAACTATCTCCTGGTCTTGTTGCTTCTTGTCTAGATAAAAGTTGAGGACAAAACCCTGCAGCACAAAGAGGAGGGGTGAGAGGGGGCACCCCTGCCTTAGCCCTCTAGAGGCTTTGAAGAAATTTGCAGCCCTACCATTTACTAGGGGAGCAATACAGGGCTCCGATATACAAGCTAGAATCCAATTTATAAAGCTTAATCCAAATCCCATCTTATGCAAAACATCCAGCAAAAAACTATGTCTAACTCGATCAAAAGCATTTGCTAGGTCGAGCTTGACCACCATACCTTTTTCTTTTTTATGCATGTTAGAGTGGATCACCTCTTGAACCAAAATGAAATTATCCACGATCTTTCTGCCATGAATGAATCCTCCTTGGTTCTCCGGGATGATTTTGGGGAGGATTTTCCTCAATCTGTTCACTATTACTTTGGTTATCACTTTGTATCCAATATTGCACAAGGAGATCGGGAGGAATCTGTTGAAGGAGTTTGCTCCATTTTCCTTGGGGATAAGGGCGGGGAATGTTGAACTTGTGCAGCCTCCAATTTTATGGCAATCATGGGATTTTAGGATCATTTTGAGGAATTCCTTCTCCACAATCTGCCAAGAGGACTGAAGGAATCTGGCTGTGAATCCGTTTGGTCCCAGGGCTTTGTCAGCGTCCATATCAGAGAAGGTGTCCTTTACTTCATTTTTGTTGACTTTAGCTTCTAACAAATGGTTCATCCTAGCAATGATCAGGTGGGGAACTACATCCAGGTGTTTAGAACTATGTCCAACCTCCATTCCCTCACTATACAAATTCTTAAAATGGTCAGAAGTTGCCTTTTTGATGCTGCCTATATCCTTTAGGATGTAGTTCTCTTCTTTAATTTCAGATATGGAGTTAGATAATTTCTTGTCTTGGGCTTGCTTATGAAAGAAGGAGGAGTTTCTATCCCCTGCTTTGAGCCAAAGGCTCCTGGATTTAAGCCTCCAGTATTCTTACTCGGCCAAGCAAGCCTTGTGAAATTTCTACTGAAGCTGCGTCTCCTTGTCCAAGTCTTATTTTGTGATTTCAGTTTCTTCCAGTTGAAGATGATGCAGTTCTAAGGAACTTTGAATTTTTTTTCTTTCAGTTACAGGGTTGGGTAAAGTCTTGGCCCAAATTTTCAGCATCACTTTTATTCTTTTGAGTTTTTCTTCCCAAACAGAAAAGGGGGAACCCTTGACTGGCTCCTTCCAAAAATCCCTAACCTTTTGCATGAAATCTGTCTCTTTGATCCATAGAGGACTGAATCTGAATGGAATAGGGCCCAGATCCTTGAGAGCCAACATCTCAAGTCTAATGGGCTTGTGATTCAAAACACTGCTATGGAGGATGTGCATTCTAGCCTCTAGACTGAGAAGAAGAAAGGAACTTTGAACAAGAAATCTATCTAGTATTGTAGCTATATGACTAGGACCGACTCTTTTATTTAACCAAGTGTACTTACCAGAAGAAGGCTTGATGTCTAGCAGGTCCTAGTCCTGCATGAGATCCTCCACCCATTCCCTTGCTGGATCCCTTACTATGCAGCCTCCTCTTTTTTCTGACGAAAGAAGGGTGAGATTGAGATCTCCAGTGATGATGATGTTTTCCAGGTTCTCTAGATTTGCCACATTTTTTATGGAGTCCCAACAAATCTTCTTATTCCCGGCATTGTTAGGGACATACACATTGAAAAGACATATGATCTCTTTGGTATCAAGATTCTGCATCTTTAAGAAGATCCAGTGGGTGTTCAATGTCTCAGAGATTATTGAGAACTTGTTGGCATTCCAGAGGGATCCAAGCCCTCCCGAGGCTCCAAGAGCAGAGATAGCTTTCGCTCTGCTTTTATTCCAAAATATTTTACTTGCTTGGATGAAAGTTGTATCCTGCATTTTGGTCTCTTGGATGAGGAGGATATCTGGATCTTCCAATCTTGTTAAGCTCTTCATTGCTTGTTCCTTGGCTCTAGTGCCCATACCCCTACAGTTCTAGGAGATGATCTTCATCATTTACTTTTGTTATGGTGGGATCCCTTGGAACCCTGAGTTTGATTCCTCGTCATCTTCGGAGTTTTTGCCAGTAGCTTCTCAAGGGTTGGTTGGCTGCCCCGAAGCTTGTCTTCATAGGTTTCTTGCTCTCTTTTTTCCCTGGCAGACTTGCATCCTCTTGTGGATCTTCTGGGAGAGGATTGAGAGTCTCCTATTTCTCCTTCTTCTTCTGACTCCTTAGATTCCTGGACTTCCTCCTCCTCTTTTGAGAGCTTTCCTTTGGATCTCTCTGCAGTACTTCCACCTTTGGTCAAGACGGAGGGGGAAGCTTTGGTGGGAGAAATTTTCTTTGGGATCTCAACCTCTTGGGAGGCCACGGTTTCAGATCTTAGGATCTCGAATTTGTTCTCTTGGCCTTTCATAGTTGATTGTTGAACAACGGCTGTCTGAGGGCCTTTATCATTTGCAGTTGCAGTCTTCTTATGAGAGTTCTCGGTGCGCTTGACCTGGTTCCAACCTTCTTGTTTCCCTTTCTCTTCCACCCCATTGGACAAACATCCTTTGGAAAATTGGCCGTAGATGTGGCATTTCCGGCATTTGAAGGGCAGCTGCTCGTAGTAGAGTTTTTGAACATGAGTCTAGGGACCTACGATGATCTTTATGGCTTCCAAGAGCCCCACCTCTAGATCTACCTCCACACAGATTTTGGCGCAATTGTACTAGTCTTTATTATTAGCCCGATCTATAAATTTACCTAGGGTGTTGCCTATGTGCTTCAGCGAATCCCAATTCCAACTATGCACTGGGAGATTAGGGAGTCTCACCCACACCGAGACCTTTGTGGGAACATCCACTGCCGGATCGAAGTCTGGCATCCATTTATTCACATACAATCCCTGAGGGCCCATGAAGTAAGTTCCATTTTGGAAAATCAGATCCTTGTCCTCTTTTGCAGTGAACTCGAACAAAAAGTAGCCTCTCCCGAGAAAGTATGAGGTTACTCTGTTTTTTATCAAGGGTGCATAGTTCTTGGCGACCCAGATCTCTGTGGATTTAGGGGATGGCCAAAGCCTTGTGAACTGGCTAATGAGGGCATGATCTACTTGAGAGAGAGCGACTTAGATCGACCCATCTGGCGGGAGAGAAATCTTGGGGATGTCCTCCAGTTTCTTCACAAACTTTGCAGCTTTGCCTTTCTTCTTCTTTGGCAAGGATGCGAGCAGAGAGATGAAAGCTTCAGAGGCAGAAGATGGAGGAGGAGAGATGGGAGGCCCATAAGGAGAGCCCAGCACCTCCATGGAGGCAGGCGACCTCGAGTAAGGCCCAGCCAAGCGGATTTGCTGTAGGCGGCCGCAACCTTCAAAGCTGCCCAAACTCCTCACAGGAGTGCTCGTGCTGTTGCAGAGCTAGGTCACACTCGGATCAATCGAACCTTGTCATTACATATACTTATTATTAACACAGTATATGAGGTTTATTTATTTTATATTTTACATGTTTAGCACTAATAATGACAAATATATATGAGATGATTTAAATATATTATGTTATGATGATGTCAATACCCAATCTAAAGCTTATACAACCTATATATATATATATATATATATATCGCATGGAAGGAAAAGGAAGTGCACATCTCCTTCATTTTGAGCAACACGACAATAATTAATGTCCAAGCGATAGAATTCTTCACGAGATTGTAATTTTTCATTGTTCATTCGAAAGAATAAGTTGATCCAGTTCAATGAAAATCTCATTGGGAACTCAAATTGTATAGACACAACTTAAACTTGCAATCCAAAAAAATATTTACTGGATTTTAGTCAAAAGTGAACCAAAAGAACTAAAAATATTTTATTTATGGTCACATTGTTCACATTAAAATATTCTTTGTTATTAATATATCTCTAAATACTTATCTCCCTTGAAATATGTTATTGATGGCCCATATTGAAAAAAAAAATTGTTTTTTTTCGTAAGATCAAGAAGCTTATATTACTATGAAAAATATATATTTACAAAATTGACAGTCACTACTAGTCTGCCATAAGGGAAACCAAACCAGTAGCATAAACTCAAATTTTGAGATTGCTTCTATTGTTCCTAATTTGTTGATTTGATAAAACAAAATAAAAAAAGAGGTCTACATAGAGAAAACTAAAAAAACTGAAATACATGGCCATATTGGAAAATAAAATATTAACCTAAGCATGAGCCATGAATTCTCTCATTTAGCTGAATTATGTGCCCAATCTCATAGTTAAGGATCATCATCAGTGTCTGACAATGAGGAATTTGTGTCCATGATTCACTTGGTCAAAAGAGTGACCTTCCTATTAATGTTATCTATTTTTTCTAGGAGCTTGGCCATACAAATAATAATTTCTTGTTGAGTGTTAACCCTGTCAGTCAGAACTCTCCCCATGAGAGTTTTTGTGTGCTAATGTAGGTTTATGATCTGCATATAATTAGATGCTATGGCTCTAGTGAAATTTCCAAAATCGAGGATCCAATCTAGTCTCCCACTCCATATGTGTATCTAGGGTGAACTTGTGAGATTATCTAACTTGCTCTTTAACATCAGATATTTCTCTCTGGACAGCTTCAGGATTAACATCCATGGATCTTTCCATGGCTTCCATGGCAAAGGACTGGGCATGAATACTTCTCAAGGTTGTGGGATTGAATTTGGGAAAGGGAAATCCCTAGGTCTACCTCTTATACCTCAATAGGAGGTTCCAACGAAGGGTGTGAGAAGAAATAAATAATAGAGTACCGAGTGAGGGGTGGGGGCACTAGAATATGGGATGGAAATAGAGGGCGTTGGACCAGAACAATGGGGGCAGATGGAAAAGGGACCAAAAGGCAGTAGGGGATAAAATGCAGAGAGTGATAAAAATAATAGAGAAACAAACGAGAAGTAGCTGCCTGGATAGACAAGGGAAAGAACAGGGATGGATGTTTAAATGACAAAATAGCTTACAAAGGACAGAGAATTGAGCATAATTGGGTCAGATTCAAACTTTATTTGCATTGAAGGATCATCAAAAAGTTGAACCTAAAAACAAATGTCCCACGAAGAGGATTGACGCATATATTTTAAATGTCACATATTTCATATTAAGACTTTATTTAATTATAAATTTTCTTCTTATTAGGAAGTAATTGGAAAAAATTATTTGCATTTTTTTTTTGCTGGATTTATGTCGAGTCGATATTGTTTAAGACTAGTAATGAAATTTTTTATTGATAGTGACATTAAAATATTCTTTTACTTTCTTTTAGGAGCGTCGAACAAGATGACACTTGACCATGGTGGTGAAGGGAGAAACGATAGGTGAGACCAAGGTGGGAGATACGAGCAAAGGAAGAAGGGTGTGAGCATGAGTAAACTATTGAGTATAGAACGAGGGGTGAGGGTACGAGAACAAATGAAAGAAATAAAGGGGGCTAGGCCAAAACAGGAAGGGGAGTTGGTGAAGGGACCAACAAGCAACAAGGGAGAAATTGCAAAGAGGGGGGGAATTAGAGAGAAACAGGTGATAATTATATGCCTAGATACACAAGGCCAGGAACAAATCTTGATGCCTGAAAGCTGAAAGAACCTACAAAGGACAGAGAAGTTAGCATAAATTGTTGCAAATCCAAAATTGAGTTGTAGGGAAGGATCATGAAAAAAGTAAACTTGAAAGTGAAGGTCCCACAGAGAGTACTCACGCTTATATTTTAGATGTCACATATTTCAAATTAATGTAGTTTAATTATACATTTTCCTCTTATTAGGAAGTAAATAAAAAAATTTACTTTCAATTGTTTTTTTTCTCTATTTAGATAAAGTTGATTTTCTTTTGTAAGTTAATATTGTATTGCCTCAAAATATATGTAAACCAAGTACATCAAATAACCAACCAACTTAACCATTGATCCAGGTGGCACCAGAGAGACACACAGGACAAAGACGGCTCAAAAATCAAAGCATTTGGATTATGCTTAAAATAGGTTCATGTTAAGTATCTCGTCATTGTGATCGTGGAGGTGCGAACGGCTCGTCAAACCGACCTCGTATGCAGAAGATAGAGCTCTTCAAAGTTTGATATGACAGGGGAAAAGAGGGGCCCACAGTGTGCCACATGGCATCCCAATAAGCACGTGGGACCCACATGGTAGCCCATCAAGCATTGACACATGGCATTCGTTCATTGGTCTCCTAAACCTGCATAAGACAAAAATCATTTTTTAAATGGTTATTAAATAACCATGTAACAAAATTAATATATAGTTATTAATATAACTATATGAAAACAATAATTATTATAAGGTTGACAGGCCACAACCTCCCGCTAGCCCAAATTGCAATTGCCACCTTTAAAACAAAAATCACATATTTTAAGGCCGACGGCCATAACCCCCGCTGGCCTTATTGCAATCGCAACATATATATGTTCTAGGATTGGCAGCCATAACCCCTGCCAAACCCTCCACAACTGTCACATACCATATATATATATATACATAACAGAAGCATTGTATTATATCGGGGTGGGTGAGCCACCGACGGTGGACCTAGCCCACACCCTATCGCCCCGACCCATATATGTTGTCAATTTAATAGCGATGATACCATGTGGAGGCACCGATACATACACCGATCATGATGCGCCAACAGCGTGTGCACCGATCGCCGATTCATAATGTCGATCACCAATTTATAACAATGATTGCCTATATATATATCGGCAAAACCCCACATATTGCGTCGATTTAATAGCGTCGATACCATGTTAAGCATTGATTGCAAAGGACGATCACCGATATTAATGCATCAATAATGTAGTAATGCAGACCTGACCCCCCCATTTCAAATGTATTTTGGTTATAAATGTTTATATATGGAGAGGGCGGGATTTGATCACCTGACCTCTCCTCAACCATTTTCCTCTTTTACCAATGCGCCAACCACTTTCCCTTGGTAAATATGCCGAAGGAATTTTATTTAAACAGGCATTTTTTGAAGTGTACACAATTCAAGACAGAGGAGAGAGACTGAAGGCATAGATTTTGAGGCAGCAGGAAGGCATGGATTTCAAGGTAGTGGATTAATATTTTAATGCAGGAACCATGAATTTTGCAGGGGGGAAAATTTTCACTTTGTCAGAAATTAAAAAAAATTATATGGATTTTACGCCTCTCGTCACCATGAACACAATGGTGCTATTCGTTTCTTCATCAAAGTTCTGCATTTTTTGATCATTTCCAGAATGCACGTGGAGCCATGATTTCAGCAAAAACAGGGAGCGAAACCATGAGCCATGAAATTTTCCCAAGGAGGTAAAATTTTGACATTTCAGAATATAGTCAAGTTTATACTTGTTTTTCATGGTTTTCCACAGAGATCACAATGGCGAGATCAGATTCGCCATCTGAGTTGCAGATTTGCACTCCATCCATGGAGCAGAATCTTTGAAGAATCCCAAGGGAATCTAAAAGATTCCTTGAGCCTATAATTCTCAACTTCTAAGAATTCAGATTTTGGACAGTCGATTCAGCACTACTTGATGCCACAAATCTAATGTTGTCTTCAGATTTCTTATTCTCTCATTTCTTCTTCAAGCCACTTTTCTAAGTGCCAGTGCAAATGTCCACATTCATGTGCGAGCAGCCATCTTCATACGATTGATGCCTTGAGATCGATGGTCCGAGCAGCTTCAGCACTGTGACATACACTTCTTTGGATGTCCCTTGGTTGTGAGGTATATGATGTGTTCATGTATTTCTTCTTTCTGCATTATGTTGCATAGATCCTTGATTGATGTTGATGCAGGATCTTGTTTATTACACGTTGTTATGATTCCTTGCTTGCGTCGATGCAGAATCTTTTATGTGATGTACTTGTTGTCATAACTCTTCATGTTATGTTTTGAGATCCCTTGTTGTATGTTGTTGGGATACTCTTGTTGTCGTCATGCATGTTTTGTTTTGACATCCCTTTTATGCCATGTTGGCGAGATGCTCATTATGCATGTTTTTGTGTCATATTGATAGGAGTCTTTTGATTGAGAATTCCATTAGTGGAAAATCACTTAGAGCCACTCATGCATGAGGGCATTTTTCCTTGTATGATCAAGACATCATCTCTGTGTACATCACCATTATTGACAGCACTTAATGCAGCGGCCTACACCATCTTGACACCAGGGCCCGAAGACGTAGTCCCTCCTGGACGAACTCCGTTATCAATGTCTTATGTTTTCATGTGCTGATGGTTGTTATGTTCCTCTTCTTTACAGCATTCAGATGTATTCATTAATGTTATTTTAAAATGAAATTTAACGCATCATGAAATTAAAAGGTCTTTGAAGGGTCCTTCTTCACATCTGGACCTAGATCAAGTGGTAGTAGAGCGGTCTTTACATGTATGTGAATTGCAGTGTGAACAATGGAACGTGCAGCAACAGATAATGAAAGAGTGATGTACGAGACTATGGTAAACATTTCCAAGAAAGTGGAAATCGTGTATGAAACTCTACAGAAAGAGACAGAGGAAAAGGAGCGATTGTAGCTTCAGTTGCAAGCCAAATAAGAGGCCATGAAAGAACTGAAGAAAAACAAACATAATCTTCAAACAGAAAATGATGAATTGAAGATGCATCTACATGAAGAGAAAGAGGAGAAAAAAATTTTGCTACGACAGCTGCAAGAAAAGGACGAGGCCTTGGAAAAGTTGCAGCGTGACCCATGTCAAGTAACAAGGAGTTCTCCATCTTCATGTATGTTTCTTGATGATGATTTTTCTATTTTTGAAAATCATACCACAGGAATTGGCTCCAAATAGTTGAAGAGAATGGGGTATGAAGGAAAAGGCTTGGGCATTAATGGCCAAGGAATTGTCAATCCCATCAAAGTAGAGGAATTACCCCATTAGGCGGGACTTGGGTATGTCAAGAAAGAAGTTGGGGAAGGTGCCGCAATAGTTAGCGAACCACCAACAATGGATGATGAGCAGCCCTCATCAATTCTTTCCAAATCAAAAGTGAAGGTAAAAGATGTTAATTTCCTTTCGGTTTCATCTTCTCATAGTATTATGTCTATTGGAGATTTGGAGATCCCAGTTACAGGGACAAACATGAGGCTCCTTACAAGGACGAGGCACGAGGAGAAAGAACTTGGTGTCAATAACCAAGGCAGTGCTCAACCTTTGGAGGTTCTACATGAACATCGATTTGCAGGCTCGAGATACACTAAAGGAGAGTGCTCAAAAGTGTGAGATTTGTCTAAGACATCGTTGAGGAAAGAGAATGATGGGAAAACATCCCCATCATCCCATGGCAGTTCCCATTGCAGGGAGAGAGCTGAGGCAAGATCTCATCACCATACTGACATCAGAAACAACAAAGGAAGGTATAACCATTTTCGATCTTCGAATGTTCATTTTGATTATGATCATGTTGTTAATAATGAATGAAGATCGAGGCATTGGAAAACATGCACCTTTTGTGGTTTACCTAACCATACCTTTCCTAAGTGCTGGAAAAAAATGGCAGCACTCATGAGGCATGAAAGACCTTCTCAACAGCCTAAAAGGAAACATGTTAAGTATATATGGAGGAACGAAACCTACTGCAGTCATTGCGATAGAAATGGCCATCAAAGAGCCACTTGCTGGAAGCTCCATCTAGAGCAACGCCTTAAAGACAAAGTGTCGGTGCGTGAACTAGGAAGAGCAGTTGTTCAACAAGCAAAACCACCTCAAGGAGGTGACCCATTTACATTGATAAGTGAAAAATGGTTTCTAGACATGTTGTCATTTCATGGTCATTCTTCTGTAAATCAGTTGTTGCATTTTAAAGTGTAAAAGTGTTGATGTGTTTTCCATCACTTGTTCAGCAACAACGATGTCTGGTCATGTTTTGAGTCGTATTTTGAGTTGCATGTTAAAACTCCAAAATTGATGTTATGTTTCCATCGCTTGTCGAAAAAATAGTGTCTGGCCTTATGTATGTAAATCATATGTTGCAGTGATGATGTGTTTTCCATCACTTTTTGAAGCAACAATGATATGTTTACCTTGTTGTCATAGCTGGGGTATTGCGTCCATCTTGTTGTAAACTTGACCACCGAGTATGTGTTATAAACTCATGGCAAGTATGGGACGTTTGGGTTATTAGTTGGTCATGTCATTCAAAGCATGTAATTTGCAAACAATGTACTACAGGGTGCAAAAGTAACAGGTGTCGGCTTGTCACTTAAGGCTCCGAAGAACAAAGGTGAAGGAGATGGAAGCAAGACCTTTTTAGGATGCTTGTGATGTAGACAGGGTACAGAGAAAGTTGCAGGTTATTTTTTCATGCTTTTGGAGGGCCAAAAGGTCTTTAGTGGGCAGGAATGATCTAGGTGGCTCCAGAGAGACACACAGGACAAAGAGGTCTCAAAAATCAAAGTGTTTGGATTATACTCAAAATAGGTTCATGTTAAGTATCTTGTAGTCATGATCCCGGAGGTATGAACAACTCATCAAGCCAAGCTCGTATGAGAAAGATAGAGCTCTTCAAAGTTTGATATGATAGGGGAAAAGAGGGGCCCACAGTGTGCCACATGGCATCGCAATAAGCATGTGGGACCCACATGGCAGCCCATCAAGCATTGACACTTGGCATTCGCTCATTGGTCTCCTAAACCTACATAAGAGACAAAAATCATTTTTAAATGATTATTTAATAACCATGTAACAAAATTAATATATAGTTAATAATATAACTATATGAAAACAATAATTATTATAAGGCCGATGGGCCATAACCTCTCGCTGGCCCAAATCGCAATCGCCCCTTTAAAACGACCATCGCATATTTTGAGGCCAACGGCCATAACCGCCACCGGCCTTATCATAATTGCAACATATATATGTTTTAGGATCGGCGGCCATAACCCCCGCCCAACCCTCCACAATTGTCGCATACCATATATATACATAACAGAAGCATTGTATTATATCAGGGCGGGCCATCGGCGGTGGACCCGGCCCACACCTTATCCCCCCGACCCATATATGTCGTTGATTTAATAACGTTGATACCATGTGGAGGCGCTGATACATACGTCGATTGCGATGTGCCAACAGCGCGCACGCCGATCGCCGATTCATAATGCCAATCACTAATTAATCCGCCGCCGATATATGCCAATCACTGATTTATAACGACGATTGCTGATATACATATCGGTGAAACCCCACATATCGCGCCAATATAATAGTGCCGATACCATGTTAAGCGCCGATTGCAAAGGCCGACCGCCGATATTAATGCGCCGATAATGTAGTAATGCAGGGTTTGTTGGAAATAATACTGAGAGGGGGGGGGTGAATCAGTATTATCAAATTCTTTTCAATATATCTTCCTTATTTATACTTTGAATTATTCTTCAGATATTGATCATTACTTTGTATGTCAGTACCATAAAATAATGAGCATGAACAAGAAAAACAGATAGTCACACCAAAGAACACCAGATATAAGGTGGAAACCCAATGTGGGTGAAAACCACCTGCTGCAATATGTCTCTATCTTCTTTCAATTAGAAACTCCTTTTACAATGATTTTGTACTGGTGCAGTCCTTTACCAGTACATAGGCTGCAACCTACAGAGAGCTACAACTCTCTCTCATTTTCCAGTCTCTCCTGGAAGGGAGCTACAACCCCCTACTTCTTTTCTTTCAAGGACCACTTTTCATAAATTTTCAAACTAGATCCAAGAATATCAAATAATCATCAAGTACATGCAAATCACCCAAACTCCTTTTACAATCAACCAAGAATCACCCAACTTCTCAGAATGCTGTAAAAAGAAAGATAGTACCAGAAATATAAACCCAGAACTCTGCAGCAAGAGACAAAAGATAACCAACAAATGTTTTAAGACAGATCCGCAGTTTTTCCTTATCTGGACTGCGTGACTCCGCTCCCCGCCTTTTGTTTTCCTGTGTATCCACGCAGAGCGCCTTCTGCTTCACTGCGTATCTCCGCAATTCGCCTTTTGTCTTGCTGCGTACCTCTACTGTGCCAGCACACCTTCTTCTTCTATCGCGCCGCGTATCTATAACGTCACCTCGCACTGTTTCTTCTGTCGCGCCACGTGCCTTCGCACCGCGCCTTCTGTTGCGCCGTGTACTTCTACTGTATCTCCGCACTGTGCCTTCGATCGCACTGCGGACCTCCGCACTGTGCCTTTCGTCGGACCGCGTACCACCGCACTGCACCTTTCACTGAGCTGCGAACCTCCGCATCTGCACTGTAAATCACCTGCGTACCTTTGATTTGAACCGAATTAACAGCCCTCCAATGTGCCACTGATAGTCAGATGCACAGATACGCCCGAGAGATCACGACTTAATAGATTCACCCTCAAATTTACTTTGATTTAGATCAAGCTTTTAATCATTGATAACCCAATATTTTAGATCTTAAGATATTCAAATTTCAAAGATACATTAGCCAAGTGATCTCCTTCCCTATTTATAGTCAAGCCCTTATTCACACCATGGGACAAAACCATCAATAACCAATAAAGGGATCCAAACTAGGGCTAAAATAGATCCTATACCACGGGCCAAAACCATAGGATCAATAACGACGGGCTAAATACCACGGGCCAAACATAAGAAACCCCACGTGAGCACGCTTCTCTACCTTGAAGTGAGTGAACTAGGGGAACGCACCTTCTGAACGGGTAACCTGCGGGTATGACCGCACTTCCTGGATGACGAACCTGCGGGTCCGCACCTTTTGAACCATTCACCTACGAGCCTCTTAATTTCCATCATTTTGAGAGCCTGAACAGACCATTGCCACTTGAGTGAGTTGCCATCAAGTACAACACCTGTATCATAGAGCCATACCAGAATCATAATGCCAACAATCTCCCCCTTTGGACTTGATGGCAACCTCAAGATCCTCAACGTCATTCTCCCCCTTTGACATCAAGGGCAAAGGGTTATGCTCCCCCTAAGAACATGCTCCCCCGGACTATAAGCCAGATCTGCAAAGAAGAACCATAATCCACCAAACACCATAAATGACCATGAAAGAGATAGAGACATATTGCAGCAATATTCAGACTAGCATCCATGATCTCCTTCTGTACTTCCTCCATAATGCCAACAATGCATTATATGCTCCCCCTGAACCTGTGCCATTCGATCTTCGGCCAATCCACAACCCAGCAAATGTACGCATATACCCCAAATGAACCTTGCGTACAACCAACAATCAGAAGAGATTCAACAACAAGATGATGCATCAACAACCCCCAGCTTTTGCCTGAGGTATTCAAAGATTTCCCTGGGCAATGGTTTGGTGAGTATATCAGCAACTTGTTCCTTAGAAGGAACATACTCCAACTTGACCTTTTGTTCAAGCACTTGTTCCCGGAGAAAGTGATACTTGATTGGTATGTGCTTGGTCTTTGAATGCATGACTGGGTTCTTTGAAATGCTGATTGCACTTGTATTATCACATAAGATGGAGATAGGTGGTGTACAAGTGATTTGAAAATCCTGCAAGGTCTGCATCATCCAAAGGAGTTGAGTGCAGCAAGATGCAGCAGCCACATATTCCGCTTCAGCTGTAGACAAAGCAATTGAACTCTGTTTCTTGCTGAACCAAGATACTAATCTGGAACCCATAAAGAATGCACCACCACTTGTGCTCTTCCTGTCATCCACGCTTCCGGCCCAATCTGCATCTGTATAAGCATGAAGTGTGAGATTTGTATCTCTAGGATACCATAAGCCATAGTTTTGAGTCCCTTGAAGGTATTTGAAAATTCTCTTCACTGCCTGAAGATGAGTTTCCTTTGGATTCGCCTGAAATCTTCCAACTATTCCCACTGCATGCATGATGTCTGGTCGGGTACCTGTCAAATAAAGTAGACTTCCAATCATAGATATGTAGGTTGGTTGATGCACTGCTGCTGATTCATCATTTGCACTGAGGCTACATCCTGTGACCATGGGTGTACATACTGGTTTTGCATCTTCCATGCCATACTTCTTCAAAATCTGCTTGAGATACTTGGTTTGAGATAAGAAGATCCCTCCTTCATTTTGTTGGATTTGCAATCCAAGAAAATATGTCAGTTCTCCAAGCAAAGACATTTCAAATTCTTTCTGCATCACCATGGCAAAGCTTTGACTCATAGCTTCTTCATTGCTGCCAAAGATAATATCATCTACATACACAACAAGTATTAGCAATTTGTCATTTTCAATTTTTATATAAAGATTGCTATCTGCTGATCCTTTTGAGAAACCTTGTTGATGAAGATATTTGTCCAAACAATAGTACCAAGCCCTTGGAGCTTGTTTGAGACCATAGAGAGCCTTTTTCAGTCTACATACAAGATTTGGATCATTTCCAAGAATGAAACCATCTCGCTGCTCAATGTATACTTCTTCTTCTAAGTTTCCATTTAGAAAGGCTGATTTCACGTCCATTTGAAATATTTTGAACTTTTGAAAGCTTGAAAGAGCAAGGAACATTCGGATGGCCTCAAGTCTTGCAACAGGAGCAAAAGTTTCTTCAAAATCTATTCCTTCTTGCTGCACATACCCTTTGCACACAAGTCTGGCCTTGTTTCTAATTACTTCCCCATTTTCATTCAACTTATTTTTGAAGACCCATTTTGTCCCTATAACATTCTTATCCTTTGGTCTAGGAACCAACTCCCAAGTGTCGTTCTTTTCGATCTGCTCAAGTTCTTCATCCATTGCTTTGACCCAACATTCATCTTTGCATGCCTCTTTTACATTCTGTGGTTCAGTGGAGGAGAGTAATGCCAAATAGCTTGAAGCTTCTACAATTGTTCTTCTTGTTTGTACACCTACTTCTTTCTGCCCCAAAATCTGAGATTCTGGATGATTCTTCTGAACATACCTGGATGGAGTCTTCTCTTCTATCCTTATCTGTTCCTTTGGTGCTTCTTGAGGTTCTTCTTCTTCATCATTCTGTCTTTGAGGGTAGTCTTCATCTTCTTCGATATTTTCATGATTTACTTGCCTAGGAATGTATCCTTTTTCATCAACCACTACATCAATGCTGTCAACAATTCTTCCAAGTCTTTTATTGTAGCACTTATATGCTTTGCTGTGTGGAGAATAACCAAGAAGAATGCCTTCATCTGCTCTAGGTTCAAGTTTGCCAAGTTGCTCATCAGGATTCTTAATATAGCATTTGCTCCCAAAAATTTTGAAATGCTTTACCGAAGGAGTCTCACCATACCAGAGCTCATGAGGAGTTTGAGTGCTGTTCACTTGGACATTTGTTTTGTTGAGAATAACAACCGCAGCATATGCAGCTTCACCCCAGAAAGTTGCGAGAGTTCCAGACTCATCAATCATAGCACGAGCCATTTGTTGGATTGTTCTGTTCATCCTTTCCACCACTCCATTTTGCTGAGGAGTTCTAGCTGTAGAGAATTCCCTTCTTATCCCATGTTCTTCATAGAAATCAAAGAATTCATTTGAGGTAAACTCCCCACCTCTGTCGGACCTGAGGCACTTAATTTTGTAACCTGATTCATTTTCAACCAAGGCTTTGAAGGATTTAAATTTTTCGAATGCTTCGTCTTTGTGCTTCAAAAGTCCTAACCAAACAAACCTGGAGAAATCGTCAATGAATAATATCAAGTATTCTTCTCCTCGAGGTGACCTTGTCCTGAAAGGACCACATACATCTATATGGACTAGTTCAAGAGGCCTGCTGGCTGATCCTTCCCTCTCAAGGAAGTTGGTTCTGGTTTGTTTACCAAACTGACATGATTTGCATATGGTGTTGTCTGGAATTTTGATATCTGGAAGACCACGAACTGCCTGATATTTGCATGCTTTCCTTATTTGTGAAAGCTTAGATGCCTCAACCTCCGGTGCCATAACCAGTGTTCATCATCCTTGCTCAAATAGCATTGTTGTTGTCCTTCTTCAAATATGTATAGATTATTTGGAGTTCTTCTACCTTTGATCACTGTTTCACCTGTATCAAGATCACGAACACGACATCCATTTGATCTAAATATTACCTCGGTTCCTTGATCACACATCTGGCTGACACTCAGAAGATTATGCTTCGATCCATCAACATACAAAACATTTCCAGCTTTGACCTTTTCCTTCAACTGAGCAGTGCCTTTTCCTTTTATAGCTACAGGAGTATCATTTCCAAAAGAGACTTTCTTTCCCTTTTCTAAAGCAGAATATGATTCAAGTTTTTCTTTATCACCTGTCATATGCTTCGAACATTCACTGTCGATGTACCATAGATTTTCCTGTCCCTTTGCATAAAAGGCTATCCCACATCTTTTTGTTTGAGGTTCCTTTATTCTCCATGTTCTGGTGCTTGAGGCTTGTTCCTTTGTCTGCTGAAACCTGCTCCTGCATTCAAAATCTTCATGACCAAAGTTATTGCAAATAGAACATTCAACTTCATTTTCAAGAGCCGAAAAGTTGTTATAGGTCCTTTTTGTAATCCCAGTCATACTTCTTTGTTTTTGAGCTGCTTTGTGACCAAAGTTATGGCAAGAAAAACATTGTCCATTGAAGAAACTTCTGTGGTTATCAAATCTACCCGCCAAATGATTGTAATTTCTATTGTCATCCATTCTTGAAGCAAATTGAGAAGATTCTACCTGTGGTTGGTTGTAGCTTTTGTTCACCCTTAAGACGGATTGCCCCTGGTTTACCTGATAGTCTTTGTTTGTTCTTGATGTAATTCGTCCCTGCTTTACCTGGTGATCTCCATTGTGCTTTTGCTCATTCCTTCTTGCTGCATCAAGGTAACTCTTTGAGGTGGATGCTTGAGATGTTTCTCCATTATACCCTAGACCTGTCTTGTTTAGCGGAGAACGCTGTACATTGATGATCTCATCCAGAGTTTCAGATCCTTTGACAAACTTAAGATTAATAGCCTTTGTTTTCTCAATTTCTTTTCTAAGGCCAACAATTTCACCTTCTAACTTTTCAAGAAATTTTTCTTTTTCATCAATTTGAAATTGTAGAGTATCAATGATCACATTCTTTTCTTCTATACATGTCTTGAGTCTAGAAATTTCTTCATAAAAGCTATCCACATCTATAGCATCCATGTAATCATCATCTTCAAAGGCCATTAAAAGTTTATAGTCATTACCTCATTCATCTTCATGACTATTTGATAGACCATCACTGTCTTCATGAGTGTAGTAGCTCTTCTTATTTGCATTCTGTTTCTTGTTCCATCTAATAGGTTCCTTTCCCTTTTCGATCTTATCCTTATGAGGACATTTGGCAGCATAGTGACCTACTCTTCCACAAGCAAAGCATTTGAAGGGCAACTTACCTCTGAACCGTCCAGCACCCCGTTGAAGATTTCTGACAAAATTTGATTCTTCTTCTTCTTCTGACCCATGTCCTGATTCATAGTACTCTCCTTTGCCTGAAGCCTTGACGGCAGCTTCTCTCCTGTCAGATGGACCTCCTTTCCTCATTTCATAAGTAGTTAGAATTCCATGCAGTTGTGACATTTTAAGATGTTGTAGATTCTCCTTTTCTTCTATAGCAGAATCTTTAGATTCAAACCTAGGTGACAAATATCTTAGAACTTTTTCAACCACAATAGCCTCTTTTATTTCTTCACCCAAATTTTTCATACAATTAACAATCTCATCCACGCGAAGAAAATAGTTGGCCACACTTTCATCATTATACATCTTGAGATTTTCATACTGAATCCTGAGGATTTGAAGTTTTTCACGTTTTACTTGATCATCTCCTTCATAGCTCAGAACAATCTTGTCCCATATTTCTTTTGAGGATTTATACTGCATAACTTTCACAAATTCTGATTGAGATAGACATCCTAGAAGAGTGTTGACCGCCTTTGCATTTGTTTCATATTTCTTCTTCTCAGCTGGATCTGTAGGAGTAGCTGATGGAAAAGTATAGCTTGTTTCTATGATGTCCCAGACTTCTGTACCCAAAGATTGAAGATAGGCAGTAACTCTTACCTTCCAATATACGAAGTTTGTCCCATCAAAAATCGGTGGCTTGATTGATGCTTCCCTCTCATAGTTGCTCATGATGATGGATCTTCCTTCAAGCGATCAAGCTCCTTCAGAAGGACTTGCTCTGATACCAATTGTTGGAAATAATACTGAGGTGGGGGGGGTGAATCAGTATTATCAAATTCTTTTCAATATATCTTCCTTATTTATACTTTGAATTATTCTTCAGATATTGATCGTTACTTTGTATGTCAGTACCATAAAATAATGAGCATGAACAAGAAAAACAGATAGTCACACCAAAGAACACCAGATATAAGGTGGAAACCCAATGTGGGTGAAAACCACCTGCTGCAATATGTCTCTATCTTCTTTCAATTAGAAACTCCTTTTACAATGATTTTGTACTGGTGCAGTCCTTTACCAGTACGCAGGCTGCAACCTGCAGAGAGCTACAACTCTCTCTCGTTTTCCAGTCTCTCCTGGAAGGGAGCTACAACCCCCTACTTCTTTTCTTTCAAGGACCACTTTTCATAAATTTTCAAACTGGATCCAAGAATATCAAATAATCATCAAGTACATGCAAATCACCCAAACTCCTTATACAATCAACCAAGAATCACCCAACTTCTCAGAATGCTGTAAACAGAAAGATAGTACCAGAAATATAAACCCAAAACTCTGCAGCAAGAGACAAAAGATAACCAACAAATGTTTTAAGACAGATCCACAGTTTTTCCTTATCTGGACTGCGTGACTCTGCACCCCGCCTTCTGTTTTCCTGCGTATCCACGCAGAGCGCCTTCTGCTTCACTGCATATCTCCGCAATTCACCTTCTGTCTTGCTGCGTACCTCTACTGTGCCAGTGCACCTTCTTCTTTTATCGCGCCACGTACCTCTATGTACCTCTGTACCTTTTCCTTCTGTCGCGCCGCGTATCTATAACATCACCTCGCACTGTTTCTTCTGTCGCGCCGCGTGCCTCCGCACCGCGCCTTCTATTGTGCCGCGTACTTCTACTGTATCTCCACACTGTGCCTTTCGTCAGACCGCGTACCACCGCACTGCACCTTTCACTGAGCTGCGAACCTCCGCATCTGCACTGTAAATCACCTGCGTACCTTTGATTTGAACCGAATTAACATCCCTCCAATGTGCCACTGACAGTCAGATGCACAGATGCGCCTGAGAGATCACGACTTAATAGATTCACCCTCAAATTTACTTTGATTTAGATCAAGCTTTTAATCATTGATAACCCAATATTTCAGATCTTAAGATATTCAAATTTCAAAGATACATTAGCCAAGTGATCTCCTTCCCTATTTATAGTCAAGCCCTTATTCACACCATGGGACAAAACCATCAATAACCAATACAAGGGATCCAAACTGGGGCTAAAATAGATCCTATACCACGGGCCAAAACCATAGGATCAAGAACGACGGGCTAAATACCATGGGCCAAACATAAGAAACCCCACGTGAGCGCACTTCTCTACCTTGAAGTGAGTGAACTGGGGGAACGCACCTTCTGAACGGGTAACCTGCGGGTATGATCACACTTCTTGGACGGCGAACCTGCGGGTCCGCACCTTTTGAACCATTCACCTGCGAGCCTCTTAATTTCCATCATTTTGAGAGCCTGAACAGACCATTTCCACTTGAGTGAGTTGCCATCAAGTACAACACCTGTATCATAGAGCCATACCAGAATCATAATTCCAACAGGGTTTAAGGGGTGGGCCGCCTAATGTAGACCTGACCCCCCATTTCAAATGAATTTTGGTTATAAAATTTTATATATGGAGAGGGCGGGATTTGATCCCCTGACCTCTCCTCAACCATTTTCCTCTTTTACCAATGCGCCAACCACTTTCCCTTGGTAAATCCACTGAATGAATTTTATTTAAACAGGCATTTTTTCTAATGCACACAGTTCAAGACAGAGGAGAGAGAATACAGGCATAGATTTTGAGGCATCAGGTAGGCACGAATTTCGAGGCAGCTAATTAATATTTTAATGCAGGAACCATGAATTTTGCAGGAGGGCAAAATTTTCACTTTGTCACAAATTGACAAATTTTATATGGATTTTACGCCTCTTGTCGCCATGAACACAATGGTGTTGTTCATTTATTCATCAGAGTTATGCATTGTTCAATCATTTCCAGAGTGCACATGGAACCATGATTTCAGCGTAGGGAGCAGAACCATGAGCCATGAAATTTTCCCAACGATGTAAAATTTTGACATTTCAGAGTATAGTCAAGTTTATATTTGTTTTTCATGGTTTTCAGTAGGGATCACAATGGCGAGATCAGATTCGCCATCTGAGTTGCAGATTTACAGTCCATGCATGGAGCAGAATCTTTGAGGAATCCCATGGGAATCTAAAAGATTCCTTCAGCCCAGAATTCTCAACTTCTCAGAATTCAGATTTTGGATAGTCAATTTAGCACTACTCGACACCAAAAATCTGATGGTGTCTTCAAATTTCTTATTCTGTCATTTCTTCTTCTAGCCACTTTTCTAAGTGCCAGTGCAAATGTTCACATTCATGTGCGAGCAACCATCTTCATACGATCGATGCCTTGAGATCTATGGTCCGAGTAGCTTTAGCTGTGTGACATCCACTTCTTCAGATGGCCCTTGGTTGTGAGGTATATGATGTGTTCATCTACTTCTTCTTTCTACATTATGCTGCACAGATCCTTGATTGATGTTGATGCAGGATCTTGTTTATTACATGTTGTCATGATTCCTTGCTTAATTTGATGCAGAATATTTTATGTGATGTACTTGTTGTCATAACTCTTTATGTTATGTTTTGAGATCCCTTGTTGTATGTTGTTGGGATACTCTTGTTGTTGTCATGCATGTTTTGTTTTGAAATCCCTTTTATGCCATGTTGGTGGGATGCTCATCATGCTTGTTTTTGTGTCATACTAATAGGAGTCTTTTGATTGAGAATTCCAGTAGTGGAATATCTCTTAGAGCCACTCCTGCATGAGGGAATTTTTCTTTGTATGATCGAGACATCATCTCTGTGTACATCACCATTATTGACAGCACTTAATGCAGCAGCCTACACCATCTTGACACCGGGGCCCAGAGACATAGTCCCTCCTGGACGAACTCCGTTATCAACGTCTTATGTTTTCATGTGCTGATGGTTGTTATGCTCCTCTTCTTTACAATGTTCATATGTATTCATTAATGTTCTTTTAAAATGAAATTTAACACATCACAAAAGTAAAAGGTCTTGGAAGGGTCCTTCTTCACACTCGAACCTGGATCAACCATGTTTTTCAACAGGTGGTCTCATTATTCCCAGTAGGAAACCAAATATGTTTTAGCACCTAATAATAGAATAATTTGTCTGAAATTCTAACATTTTAACAACTTTAGCATGATTACAGTATCTACTGTCTAATTGTAAATCATAAAACTACAAGCTAACATGTCGAAATTAGGAGTCTAAGGAGGTGACATGATTTAGATCTTTGGCGCTAGATATTGGAGGATCTGAGGGAGCAGGAGCACACTGGAGTTGGTGCTCTATATGATCCAACCTTGCATCCATTATTTCTAAACACACTTGTTGATTTCTCTCGACACGTTTTATGTCTTCTGAACTTTCAAAGATATTATATCTTTCTTCATATTTTTCTTTTAAGACCCTACCTAGAAAGGTCTTCATTTTCCAGTATAGTGATATGGCATTAAGATATTACTTCCTCCTTCCCTTGGTATGACCAAGGTTAGGAACCCAGTTAACAACATCTTTCATTATCTTAGAGGCCAATAAATCATATCTATCTCTAACAACAAGGGTTTCTAATTGACATATTTCATTGCGAGTTTTTGATTGGAATACCAAATGATAAGTTTCAGTATCCTACTAGGCCTACTACTAGGCTCAGTTTCAACCCTAGGGGTTGTGGCCTCCCCCTCCATGCCAACTTAGCATCCTTTGATGTTCCTTATTAACTAGCAAGTGTATGCACCAGAGGTATACACGAGAATTAACAATGGTAGTGGACTGAAAGCAGAGGTGAAAAAATCCAAGGTTGGCATCAGGACAAAGGTTTGAGAGCACAATAAAGTCAAAGCACATCTCAAGAACAGGTGTATCAAGAAATAAGAAAATAGGTAGTAGTAGTTTATGCAGAGTATAATTACTAGAGAAGAAAAAAATTCGCAGCAGAGAGACACCACCCCAATATTGTGATTGAGATAAATATACAAGACTATATCCAAACCATAGAAACCTACAAAACTACCTCCAAACTAACATCAAAAACTAGCCAATATTCATACACATAATTTGGAAAAATAATGAGAGGATTTCAGAATTAACTATGTCATAGTAACATATGTGTGCAATGATTGGATTACTAGAATGGATAATTGTGTGGAAGTTGCTTGAGGATTGCCTAAGAAGTATCAACCTTCTGTTGAAGTATGAAAAACTCTCCTTGCAATCTTCTATAACCTTATGCCCCTCATTTCCAACACACAACTCTCACCCAAAAAAATTAATTATAGGGCCAACTTGATAGTAGTTCCCCCCAAATTCACTAAAGGAATAGAAATACCATAGTATCCATGACTTATCGATATCCAGTTACTCATATACCTTACAATTCTCCCTCTTAATCTAATCTATTCCACCAGCATTGGGAAACCGAGCTATTTCCCCTTGGCTCTACACTGCATATGGATGCACCTACCCTCCTTAAATCCTTCCATTTCATATCCCATGGAATTTTTCATATCACATAATTGCATCCTTGTGCGTGCAAGGAAGTGGCCACACCACCTCCTTCATTTAATGAGATCTTCTCTGCAGGGTGCAAGCACGGTCCATAAACAAACTATTCTCGTTGAGTAACATCCCCATTAGGGAAAGTTGATATTAGTTAAGATTTGCAATGAAAATATTTATTTATGGTAGCACTAAAATATTTTTTTACTTTCTTTCTATATATAGATATGTATCAAGTCGATCCTGAAATATTTTAGTTAACGCTTATATTCAAATATTTTATTCAGGATCTACATTGAAAAAAATAAAAATTAGATGAATTACACATTTTCCTACATTGAGGTGCAAAATTTTTAGAATGCATACTTGAATAAAGGTATAAACTCAAGAGTGTACTATTAAGTCATTTTGTGATGTGAAAGTCATAGGTTCGAAACTTTGTGGGAAAAAATCCAGTCATGTTAAAAGGTTAGTGTGGCCCAGGTCAGGCGTCATCCCTCGATGATTCTAACGACTTAGATACCACAGGCCATATTTTCTCAAGGCAAAGGTTAAGCCTATAGTCACTATTAGAGGACACAAACAAATTGACAAACAAACAAAAAAGGTTGTAGCTCATGGTATTTGTTTTCTTTTAATACTTGATAGATCTACTATGAAGATGGATCTATTATATAAAGTCCATGTTAAGCGTGGAAGGAATTGAACATGTCCTTGATTTTGAGTAACATGCATATATATGTATGTTTGTGTACCATGTACCATAGAAGGTATTGCACATGTCCTTCATTTTGAGCAACAGAATAATAAAATGTTTATGCAATACAATTCTTGATGAGATTGTAATTTTTCATTGTTTAAATTGAAGTTTTTAATGCGCAAATTGATTCAACCCCTTGAAAATCACCTTGGGCACTTAGAAATATTGCTTTAACTTGCAATTCCAACACTTATTTCCTAGATTTTGGACAATATTAACTGAAAAGAGTAAAGCTTAAAATAGTTAGACTAATATAAATGTTTTGAAAAATGACAATTAGACTTTCTTTTCTTAAAGTCCCATAGACCACATTGGTCTTTATGGATGTTCATCATCATCATCATCATCATCATCATCATCATTATATATATATATATATATATATACACACACACACACCTCAGATTAAAATATTTTACTCAACATTAACATTGAAATATTTTATTTATGGTCAACCTTGATATTAATATATTTTAAATGATACATATTTCATATTAAAAACTAACTGAATTATATATCTCAAGTTTTTAAATTTATTTTAATTTGAATTAAAATTATTTAAAAAAAGAAGAAGAAGATTACATATTTTCCTCATATAAGAAAGTAAAAATGATTATTATTATTATTATTATCCAATTTTAAGGTCACGACCAAGCCAAACACCAAATTGGTGTATGATACCCCCTTGTTTGTGGGACAAGGGACCCACCTCC
The DNA here is from genome assembly GCA_031772625.1 of Pinus tabuliformis. Taxonomy (NCBI): domain Eukaryota; kingdom Viridiplantae; phylum Streptophyta; class Pinopsida; order Pinales; family Pinaceae; genus Pinus; species Pinus tabuliformis. The sequence continues at coordinate 573,196,810 of CM062811.1, read as the reverse complement.
GCTCAACAATTTGACTCCTAAGTCTAGGAAGACATACATACTCTACCCTCTAGTTTTGAACTTGTGACCCCTTAGGAGGAAACACATGCTCTTAAACTTTTTATCTATTTATAAAATTGTTTTTTTAATTTAATATAGATATTGAAATATTATATTTATGATTGAGAGTGAAATATTGTTTTGTTATTAATATATTTTTTTTAATTCCGACTACCTTAACATGTAAATGAATCGATAAAGTGAGTGAGCACATTAAGAATGAAATATATATATATAAACAAAGAGAGTGAACATAGTGAAAATGAAATTATTGATGTTTTATTATATTATTGATATATAATAGGATGATACATTTTCTTACGATGTAGAATAATACCCACCGTGATAAAGAATAGGGATTTTTGCTTCTTCTTCTTTTTGGGTTTATATTGATAAGGATGTGTAAGTGTGTTTGCCTATTTGTGGAGTTTAATTTGTTTTTTTTAAATTAAAAAAAAACTATGTTTTAAGAAAATTAATATTCATTATAAAAAAAATGAAAAATAGGTTTAAAGTAATTAGAAGTAAAAAAACACAATGTAAGATATTTAAATTCTATATTTTTCAAAAATATTTTAATAGGAGATTTGAGTTATCAATAAAATATTTTAATATAAATTAATATTGACATATACTTAAAAATATATTAATAATAAAAAAATCATTTTAATTTGTGCTATAAAATGTTTCTATGTACATGTTATGTAAAATATTTGAACGTCAATTATGTATATATTATATATCATTTAAAAAAAATTATGTTTGTATCATTAAAAAATAAATTTTTATGATTAAAAGGTTTATTTAGTCGTATATATCTTATATAGCATTCAAAAATACAATTTAAACAATAAAACATTACATATTCTATTTTGCACTTTAAGAAGTTTGCACATAAAGAAATTTGATCTCTCTGCTCATGTTAAATCTATATTTAAGATGAATTTTTAACTAAAATAATATAATTCAAAATTGAATTTGAAAAATTCAAATTAAAACTATCCAAAAATTCTAAATAATAAGATAAGAAAACACTTCAATAGTAAAATTATATATACAAAATTTATGTAATATGAACATAGAAATAGTAAAATTATATATACAATCCTAAATAATAGAATATGAAAACACTTCAATAGCAAAATTATATATACAAAATTTATTTCATATCAAAACAAACAAATAGTAAAATTATATATAAAAGAGTTATTTGACTAAGTCAATGTCTGATTGTTTCGGAGCATTGGAAGGTAGAAAGCACAAAAAGATAAATGTTTGGCAGGAGCTTTTTTAGTGGTATATTATGCAATTTTTTGCAGAGTTGATAATTTTAACACATTTTAACTATTAAGTTTGAAGTTCTCTTTTAATTCGCAAAAATATATATTTTCCAAATTTTTAATATATATATTTATTAGATTAATTAACAAAATGTATTATATTGTATTAATTATCATTTCTAAAGTTTGTATCAGTTAAATAAGTATTTTTGGAAAATCATCCATCCTTAAACTCTTTAACTCAAGTTTATATGATTTTGGAGTTTTCTCCACAATTAAACCCATTTAACTTGCTATTTGATTTACAAAACCTTAACAAATATCCAAAACCCATAAAATATCATCCCTAAAGTAAAATAAAATAACACTTAATCTTTGATGTCTTTATCAGAACTACTCAAATTTAAATGAAATATTCTAACTAATAAATAAAATAGTTTTGAGAGAGATTGTGATTTCTTCTCGTTTAAAATGTGTTTGTAAATGCATAAATGGATTGACACCTTGAAAGAACTCAAAATAGTTAAAATTTACAATTTAAACAATATATGTAAATAGACCATTTTATCTATCACTTAAACTACATTAATTTAAACACACTTCAAAACTTAATCATTTACAAAAATGAAACAAAAATTTCATTTAACATTTCTAGCCTCCATCCATTCATAGATTAAGCTGAATTGGAACTCTATCAATAATATATTAATTTATTAATACATAAGATTAGACACAATATCATTCTTTACTTTTAAACAACATTTAATATTATGAAAAATAACGGATCTTCTCATGATATTGTTATTCTCCGTCATCATCATATTATTCTATACTAAATTAAAATTAATTAATCTAGTGATTACCCAGAGAAAAATGTATACTAGTACAACCACATTTACTAATGTGGTATATGAAATGCATTTACAACCATATTTAACAACAATGTGGTTGATATACCAAGACTGATATCTACCACATCAATAATTATTAAGTGTATAATGTAAATGTGTCATTTACTAATGTGGTATATGAAATGCATTTACAACCACATTTAACAACAATGTAGTTGACATATCGAGGCTTATATCTACCACATCAATAATTATTAAGTGTATAATGTAAATGTGTCTTCTAAAAATTGACCGTTTGACCATTTATGTACAATAATAATTTTATAAATAATAACTACCATGGTTATTATATTTATATTATGTTATATATTAATATAATATTATGTTATTATATAATACTATATTAATATATTAACAATTATATTTGGAACTATAACCTAATTAACATATAATATAAAATACATTTAGTTGTCATAAATATTTTGATGATTAATAAATATTATAAAAAAAATGATTCTATATTAATAATATATAATAATATTAATAAGAATTATATTTATATTTTATTAACATTATAATATTAATATTATAATAATAATATTTATTATTAATATAATAATAATAATAATAAGTAGTGTATATTACATTGAAATATAATATAATTATAGTATAATTAGTATAATTATAAACAGAAATATATATTAATAATAGTAAATAATTAATATTATTTATTATAAGTCTTTGGAGACTTATAATATTAATTTACATTTATTACCTTGGGTTTAAAATACTAACTTTTTGGGTTTAATATTATTCTCTTGGGTTTATAATCCCTTGAGGTTTTAGTATTAATCCCTTGGGTTTTTAGTATGAATAATATTATACTCTAGGAATAAAAACTCTTCGATTAATAAATCCAATTGATTCATATTATAAACCCAATAAAATAATGAACCAAGGGAATAATATTAAACCCAAGGGATATGAACCCTTAGATTGCACCTTAGGATTATGAACCCTAAGATTAATAAACCCAATGTATTGATATTATAAACCAAAGGGAATAATAAACCCAATGGATCAATACTAAGAACACTAGGGAATATAAACCCAAGGGAATATTATTTTTTTTGTAAGCTACGGTAGTGCCTTCCTTTTTCTATTTATATCAAAAACAGGTTAAACCATATACATCGATTTCGTGGCCTCAACCTGCCCATATGGGAAACCAGGTCTGTTGGCCACCTCAAGTTATTATATGCCATCCAATAACAAAAATTTCTAAGTCTATCAGTCCATGCAATATAAACCGCGCACCCATAAACGCTAAATTGTTCTAGACAGTCATGAAGCCATTACAAAGAAAAGAGAATACTGATCCTCAGAAACTAAAAATAATAAACAACTACAAGAGCTAAACTTCTCTGTCTTCCACGTTCTCTGGTGCTGTTGCCACGACCTTCGTTGCTGGAATTAACTTTTTCAACTGTTGCTGGATCTCCTCCAGCTTACTGTCTTGCATGATCATTGTGATTTCAAGATTTTTCATTTTTTTCTTCATGTTTGGCATGCCCTGGGAAAGCTCGACCATTTCACCTTCTACTTGTTCCAGTGCTTTTGCAAGTAAATGTTTCAGCACCCAGTAAACGTGTAAGGCTTGATTATATAAAGTCATTCTTCCCCTGGCGTTTCCCGGGTCAGGAATGAGATCTCCCCATTTCTCCATTTCGGGCTCTGAATCTTCTTCCATTACATTTTCCTCCAAATCCTGAATAATCTTGTGTATATCTGCATCAGTTCCTTCTTGATATGCCCTTGCAGCTTCCTGTATTGTTTTCCTCATAGTTTTCCGAATACGCCTCTAAAGTGCGGGCGCAGAGGTCATGGGGTCGTTACGTCCGGGCAGGCTGTGCCGGCTTCTTCTACCTCGGCCCCTTCCTCAACCTGGACGCTTCATCTTGCATTTTTCTACCTCCTGTTTTTCATGACCAACAACAAAGGTTAAATTATCAGCATTCACTCTTGTTCCCATATTCTGAGTGTCCCTGTCCCAGATTTTGCCCTCCCCACTCCAGGTTCTCCCAGTGGTCCGGGTACTCCCCGGATTCCCTCCCCTTGGGCCCAACATGTGAATATTCTCTATAATATTCTCTACCTCCCAGATTGCATTGTTAATCTCCTCAGTCTTCTCCTATACCCATCCTCTACCGAACCCCACCAAGTTTTCATTCTGGTCCTCTCGGTTCCTTACCTTGCAAGAATCTCCCTCTGCATTCCTCTTCTTGTCCCCCTCTGCCTTCTTACTATGCGCAACAGGGATTATTTCATACTCTTGTGGGCTTCTTCCTCTCGCAACAACTCCTAACTCCCCTCCTGCCTCCATCATACAACAAAAGGATGAAAGGGAAGCAAGAATTAGCACTGAGAGAACATACCTGGACTGTCGCTCGGTTGCAGAAGAATCCAGCTTTCACTTGGCTCTGGTCTTATATTTCCTTCGCTGCGAACTAGTCTCACTTACTCCCTCAGCCTTCCTCATTAACCCTCTCTCTTTTATTTTACATCCCTTCATTCTTCTGCCATCGTTTCCTAGTCCCTCTTCCTTCACTCCCCTGTCACCTCAGTGCCTCGGGATTCCAGCAGTCCTGCATGATGCCCCCACGTCCCTTTGAGTAATTATTAGAACATTCGGTGGTTTCCCTTGCCAGCCTCTCCCCTGTATTATCCTATGAACCGTCTTTTCCTTCTCTCTCACCCCGATCGGGGGAACCCAAGGGAATATTATTAATCCCAAGTGAATAATACAATAATCTTTAGGTATATAAGCCATAATATAAATACTATAAACCCTAAAATAAACATGGTTGACAATGCTTGACCATGGTTGGTTTTAATATTGAGAATAATTTTGTCACAATATGACGATGGACCCTAGTTTGAAATGAGTATAAAACCAAGGGATTTGTATTAATATACCTAGGATTTATACACGTAAGGTTTATAGTATTAATCCCTTGGGTTTAATATTATTAACTTTGGTTTATATTCGTTAGTGTTTATAGTATTAATCCCTTGGGTTTATTATTCCTTTGTGTTTATATTATCAATCCATTGAGTTTATTAATATAATGGTTCGTATTCCTAGGGTGTAATCTAAGGGTTCATATTCCTAGGGTTTATAATATTAATCACCTGGTTTTAATATTATTCCCTTGGTTTTATTATTTCCTTAGCTTTATAATATCAATGCATTGTGTTTATTAATCTAAGGGTTCAAATCCTTAGGGTATAATATTATTCATATTATAAAAATAAGGAAATAATGAACCCAAGGGAATAGTAATAAACCCATGGCATTAATATTATAAACCCTAGGAATGTGAACCCTTAGATTAATAAAACTAATGTATTGATATTATAAACTAAACAGAATCATAAACCCAAGGGATTAATACTAAAAACCCTAGGGAATATAGAAAGGAATAATATTAAACCCAGCGGAATATACCTATAAACCCTAGGTATATAAACCCTACGATAAATACTATGAACCCTAAAATAAAAATGGTTGACCATGGTTGATTTTCATATTGAGAATATCTTTGTCACAATGCGACATTGGACCTTGGTTGACCATGGTTAATTTTCCTATTGAGACAATCTTTGTCACAATGTGACATTGGACCATGGTCGACCATGAGTATAAACCAAAGGGATTTATATTAATATACGTAGGGTTTATACACCTAAGGTTTATAGTATTAATCCATTAGGTTTTTAGTATTAATTCATATTGATACTAATAATTCATATTATTTATAATATTATAAACATTATGAATAATATTATAACCTAGGAACATGAACCCTTATATTAATAAACCCAACCGATTGATATTATAAACCCAATGTGTTATGTAACCAGCTCAAAAAATAGAAGAAAATATAGATTAACGACTTCAAAATCAGCCTCTTCAAGGGGGTAACCTCCTTTACATTACACAAATGAATAATTTTTTGATTATTACAAATGAAAAAACCTACTTTCTATATATGCGAGTCTAAGGGGTCACAATATAATCAAAGCCGACATAACAATAATAATATAACAGAACAATAATAACAATAGTGGGCTTCTATGGGGCACAATAATAACAATATGGGGACAATAAGGGAACAACAATAACAATAAGGGCTACAATGACAATAGCAATGGGGGAATCACTAGCATTATAGGGACCTAACATGCCCCTCTCCTTCAAAAAAGTGTTTTCCTCAATGCTTGGGTAGTTCTGGATGCTTCTGTATAAAATTTTCACCCTCTCATGTGGAATCTTCAGTGGGTAAGTTCTTCCACTTGACGAGATACTCTGAAATTGATCGATTTTATAGCTATCGAGTTATTGTTTCTGTGACTTCTTAAGGTTCAAATATTAATTTTCCTTCCTCTTCAAGTTCTAGAAATATTGCTTAAACCCAGAGTTTGTCACCTATAACCTTCTTTAACCATGAAACATGGAAAACTGGGTGCACTCGGGAAGCTGCAGGAAGCTCCAATTTGTATGCCATAGTACCAATCTTTTGCAACACCTTGTATGGACCATAATACTTTGGTGATAATTTATTATCCTTCTTAGCTTGCTTAACAGACATTTGTTTATATGGTTGTAGTTGTAGGAATACTAAGTCACCTACATCAAAACTTCTTTCTTTGCGATGTTCATCTACCTGTTGTTTCATTCTATTATGTGCTAAAGTGGGGTTATCCTTTAAGATTTGGAGAAATTGTTGTTGATGCTCGATGTGATCTTCCAATGCTTTAACCTTATAATTTTCTCTTAAATATGATCTGATGGATGGTGGATGATATCCGTAAATGGGGTCATTTTTTCTACAGTATGGAAGGAAGTGCTATAACACCATTCAGCGAGAGGAAACCATTTGACCCATTGTGTAAGTTTATCAGATACAAAGTAACGAATATATCCTTCCAAACATTTGTTTACTGTCTCAGTTTTCCCATTAGATTGAGGATGATAAGATGAGTTATGAGCTAACTGAGTACCAAGAGAAGAAAATAATTATGTCTAAAAAATTCTAGTGAAAATGGGATCTCTGTCGCTTAAAATAATCTTTGGGTTTCCATGTAGCTTTTCAATTGTTTCCATAAATGCAGTAGAAATTGTATTGGCTTTGGATGTGATAATGCACAAAAGTGTTCATACTTGGTAAGTCTGTCAACTACCACCATGATGACACTCTTTCCTTTGGACTTGGGTAAACCTGTGATAAAATCCATTGAAACCTCTTCCCAACGTTGGCTTGGAATGGATAAAGGTTGTAATAGACCTGTGGTCTTAATTATTTCAACTTTATTTTGTTTCTCAACCAAACATTCTACCAAAAACCTTTGAATATCCGATTTAAGGCCATCCCAAAAAAAATCCTTCTTAACCCTGTGGTAAGTTTTTAAAAATCCTGAGTGCCCTCTTAAGAGAGAGGTGTACAATTCCATCAGAACATTTTGTTTGAGTTTGGAATTCTTACATAGGTATAAGTGATCTTTGTACCATAACGAATCATTTTTACAACTAAATGTATCAGATGTACTAAGATCTTGTTGTAACTTTTGAATGAGTGCCCACAATTCTTCGTCATTCTTCTATTCATCCCTTGCTTTGTTTATCCAATCTGGTTGGATAATAGAAATGGCGCAAAGCAATGCTTCCACATCCTCATCCTTTCTTTAGATTGCATATGCCACAACATTTTGCTTCCCTTTTTGTAGATGATTTCAAAGTCATAACCCAACATCTTTGTGACCCATTTTTGCCACTCTTGTGAAAATAATATTTGTTCTAAAAAGTATTTAAGACTATCATGATCCGTTTTTACCTCGAAGTGTCTTCCCAATAGGTAGGGTCACCATTTCTTAAGTGCATGTAGTATTGCCAACATTTCCTTCTCATAAATAGCTTTGTGTAAATAATTTCCTTTGATTGACGACTTTCGAAAGCAATCAGTCTTTATTCTTGCACTAAAACAACACCAATTCCATTTGCTAAGGCATCATATTACAGAATAAAGGTTTTTGTGAATTCCGGCGTAGCTAAGACCAGTGCTTGGCACATTGCCTCTTTAAGATATTAAAAGGCCTTTGTTACTTTTGGATTCCATGAAAATGGATATTTCTTCAATAATGTTTTTAGAGGTGTTGTTGTTCACCCATAATTCTTAACAAACTTGCGATAATACCATGTCAACCAGAGAAATCCTCGCAGATGCTTTATAGATGTGGGGATTTTCCATTCCTTAATGGCTTTAATTTTTCTAGGGTCTACCTTCACACCTTCATGAGATACGATATGGCCTAGATATTCCACCTCTTGTACTCCAAAGAAACATTTGGAGCTTTTTGCATATAATTGTTTCTCCTCCAATAGTTTGAGCACCTTGTCAACATGTTGAACATGATCCTTCCAAGACTTGTTGTAGATTAGTATATTATCAAAAAATACTAACACAAATTTTCCAAGGAAGGGTTTGAAATTGGAATTCATCAAACCTTCAAATGTAGAGGGTGCATTGGTAAGGCCAAAAGGCATGACCAAAAATTCATAATGAACCTCATGAGTTCTAAATGTTGTTTTTGGAATGTCTTCAGTCTTCATTCTGATTTGATGATATCCTGAACGAAGATCCAACTTGGTGAATTAAACTGATCCATGAAATTCATACCATAATTCATCAATGACAAGAATGGGAAATTTATCTTTAATAGTGAGCTTGTTGCGCTCCCTATAATCTGGACACATGCTCCATGACCCATCCTTCTTGTGCACCAATACTACTGGAGCAGAGAAAGAACTTTGACTAAGTTGAATTATACTAGCCTCTAGCATTTCTACAACCATACATTTAATTTCACTCTTTTGGGCATAGGGATATATGTAAGGCTTGATGTTTGGAGGAACACTTCCTGGAACCAAATGAGTAGCATGATCATGATCATGATTAGGTGGGAGGCCTTTGGGAGCCTAAAATACCTTGGAATGATTGTCCAAAGATTTTTGGAGATCTGGAGAAATAGATTATTTCGATGTGGGAACCTCTAGCGAACATAATTGTGTAATTACGCCTCGTTGTTATTTCTTTAGAATATTTGTCATTATGTTAGAGTTGATTATCTTTCATGATTTCCTTGTGATACCCTTTAATTCAACTTCTTTTCCTTCCGAAGAAAATTTCATGAAAGTTCATTGAAAATTAGAAACAAGGATTGTAGCCATTGAACTCCTACTACAACATCAATACCACCTATTGGAATGGAAAGAATTGGGCTATTAAATACATATTTTACCATGGATATATTGATATCATGGCACTTTCTAGAGAAATTTATGCTTCCTCCACTTGCAACCATCAATTGACACTTTGGTGTTGGATAGAAGAATCAATTCAATTCCTTGGCTATCTTACAATGAACAAAATTATGGGTACTGCCTGAATCAATCAACATTATTACCTTTTTCTTCTTGATATGTCCTTTTATCTTGATATTTTGAGGAGTGGTAATTCTAGCCAATGCATTACAACATATGGTCGGATTCATATCTTCTTTCTCCAGGGATTTTTCCTGGTGTATATCCTCTTCTTTTGACATTTCTTGTTCATTTTCTTCCTCCTCTTCACAATATATGTAAAATAATTTCTTCTCAACACACTTATGACCTTTAGTGTATTTTCTATCACAACTGTAAAAAATCGCTTTTGCTCTTTTTTCTTCCAATTGTTGTGGTGTCAATGTTGTAGGTTGTGAAAGGCTAGGGGCAACAACACTTACATCTTTATAGTTGTGAGTGGTAGGCTTCCTTGTTGCCATAATTTTGCTTTCCATTTTTCTTGCCACCTTGAATGCCCTCTCCAATGAATTAGGTTCCCAAAGGTGAATCTCATGTTGGATGTTACCCTTTAAAGTCCCTATGAACACATCAATCCTATGCTCCTCTGGAATATCGTTTACCCTTATATTCAATTTTTGGAAGTCCTCAATGTGCTCCATCATTGAACCGTTTTGTTTGATATTTATCAATTGGAAAAAAAAGTTTTGGCCTTTGTATCCTCATAATGTGCTATCATTTCTTCTGTAAAAATTGCCCAAGTGACAATTTTTTTACGAGAGCAAAGCCATTGATAACATACAAATTGATTTGGTTCCAAATATAAAGTTTCGATGTGCACGTTTTGTGTGTTCTGCACATTATGGAGATTAAACTATTTCTCCATCTGTAGTATCCATGTTACGAGATCCTTGCCATCAAACTTCTTAATATCGATCTTTGGAACATGGTGGGTCTCCAATCCACCATTAGAATCTATGAAATCATGATTAACATTTCTTTTGATCTCCTCATGAGTTTCTTTTACTACCCTTTTGCCATTGATAAAATTTCTAGTAGAAAATTTGTCAAATTTGTCTTCAAATCTTTCATGTTGCCTTTAATTTTTTCTTCTATACCATCCATCTTAGATTCCACGATTGTCTTCAAATATTCCATATTTCCTTTAAGCTCTTATTCTATACCATACATATTAGTTTCCACTCCTTTCTTTAAACCATCCATATTAGCTTCCACACCATCCATCTTAGCTTCCACGCCTTTCTTTAAACTATCCATCTTAGCTTCTGTTACTTTTTGTGAGAGTAAATTTTGTTGCTTTTGGTCTCGTAATTTTAATATATCATGTTGCATTTCTTCCTCTTCTTCATAAGTCATGCTACAGATTTTAGGTTGCTTACTAGGTGTTTTCATTTTATTTCTTCGGGGTATAAATTAATGATAATAATTACTCACTATGCCCTTTGAATTCCTTCAAACTAATTTTTCAAAGAAAAATTATGAAAAATTAAAAAAAAAAACTACACACCTTTTTTTACTTTTTAGGAGCTCGATATTGAATCTGTTATATCTCTATAATTGCGAATCTCCAAGATCTAAAATTACGACTTGCAGTGGCCCTTTGTGCCCTCTTTCCAACTCTGCAAGTTTGATCAATATTGGATTCTCCAAGGAAGAGCTATGCCTAATATCCCACGATGACCTGATTATAGACTTGTTGAGTATGGAAAACTTGTATGAAGTTCCACGTGTCACTGTTTCGACCTTTGGACTTGAAATTGATACATAGAAAACTACAAGCTGTTCTCTTTCTGTAACATTTGACGAAATTACAATCTGATGTTCAGAGAGAAAGTTATGATGATTTTCCTCAAGTCTCTTGTTTTAGATATAATTCGGGAGCGTGCAAAAACCCTAACTTCCTTGGATCCTATCTCCTAAAATATTGTGAGAAAAGATCTAAAATTTGGACCTGAGGTTCACTACGATTTCGGCTGAAATGGGTTTTAATTTTCACTTCTAAAATGTCATAGAAAAAACATTATAAAGAAAATTCCATGATGAAATTTTTGGAGAAGCAAAACCCTAGAATAGAAATCTATGATACCAAATGTTGTGTAACTAGCTCACAAAATAGAAGAAAAGATAGATCAATGACTTCAAAATCAACCTCTTCGAGAGAGAAACCTCCTTTACATTACACAAATAAATAATTCCTTGATTATTACAAATGAAAAAACCTCATTTCCATATATAGGAGTCTAAGGGGTCACAATATAATCAAATCTGACATAAAATAATAATATAAGGGCACAACAATAAAAATAGTGGGCTTCTATGGGGCACAATAATAACAATATGGGGATAATAGGGGCACAAAAATAACAATAAGGGCTACAATCACAATATTAATGGGGGAATCACTGGTATCATAGGGACCTAACACAAGGGAATAGTAATAAACCCAAGGGATTAATATTATAAACCCTAGGAATATGAACCCTTAGATTTCACCTTAGGAATATGAACCCTTATATTAATAAACCAAATGTATTAATATTATAAAGTAAAGGGAATAATAAAATCAAGGGATTAATATTAAAAACCCTAGGGAATATAAAACCAAGGGAATATACCTATAAACCCTAGGTATATAAACCCTAAGATCAATACTATGAACCCTAAAATAAAAATGGTTGACCATGGTTTACCATTGTTGATTTTCATATTGAGAATATATTTGTCACAATGCGATGTTGGACCTTGGTTGGCCATGGTTAATTTTCCTATTGAGACAATCTTTGTCACATTTTGATATTGGACAATGATCGACCATGAGTATAAACCCAATGGATTTAAATTAATATACGTAGGGTTTATACACCTAATGTTTATCATATTAGTCCCTTGGGTTTAATATTATTCCACTAGCTTTATATTCCCTAGGGTTTATCGTATTAATTCAATGGGTTTTTAGTATTAATACATATTGATACTAATAATCCACATTGTTTGTAATGTTATAAACATTATGAATAATGTTATGCCCTATGAATATTAACCCTTAGATTAATAAACCCAGCTGATCGATATTATAAAACCAAGGAAATAATGAACCCAAGGGAATAGTAATAAACCTAAGAGGTTAATATTATAAACCCTAGGAATATGAACCCTTAGATTTCACCTTAGGAATATGAACCCTTATATTAATAAACTGAATGCATTGATATTATAAACTAAAGGGAATAATAAACCCAAGAGATTAATACTAAAAACCCTAGGGAATGTAAATCCAAAGGAATAATATTAAACCCAACGGAATATACTTATAAACCCTAGGTATATAGACCCTAAGAGAAATACTATGAATCCTAAAATAAAAATGGTTGACCATGGCTGATTTTCGTATTGAGAATATCTTTGTCACAATGCGACATTAGACCTTGGTTAATTTTCCTATTGAGACAATCTTTGTCACAATGTTACATTGGACCATGGTCGACCATAAGTATAAACCCAAAGGATTTATATTAATATAAATAGGGTTTATACACCTAAGATTTATAGTATTAATCCCTTGGGTTTAATATTAATTTCTTGGGTTTATATTCCCTAGGGTTTATAGTATTAATCCATTGGGTTTTTAGTATTAATCCATATTGATACTAATAATCCATATTTATTATAATATCATAAACATTATGAATGGTATTATACCCTATGAATATGAACCCTTAGATTAATAAACCCAATCGATTGATATTATAAAATTAAGGAAATAATGAACCCAAGAGAATAGTAACAAAACCAAGGTATTAATATTATAAACCATAGGAATATGAACCCTTATATTGCACCTTAGGAATATCAACCCTTAATAAACCCAATGTATTATATTACAAACTAAAGGAAATAATAAACCCAATGGATTAATACCAAAAACCCTAGGGAATATAAAACCAAGGGAATAATATTAAACCCAAGGGAATATACCTATAAACCCTAAGATAAATATATAAAAATGGTTTACCATGATTGATTTTCATATTGAGAATATCTTTCCCACATTGTGACGTTGGATCTTGGTTGACCATGGTTAATTTTCCTATTGAGAAAATATTTGTCACAATCTAACATTGGACCATGGTGGACCATAAGTATAAACCCAAGGGATTTATATTAATATACATAGGTTTTATACACCTAATATTTCTGGTATTAATCCCTTGGGTTTATATTCCCTAGGGTTTATAGTATTAATCCATGTTGATACTAATAATCCATATTATTTGCGTTATTATAAACAGTATGAATAATATTATACCCTAAGAATACGAACCCCTAGATTAAAAAACCCAACCCATTGATATTATAAAACCAAGGAAATAATCAATCGAAGGGAATAGTAATAAACCCAAGGGATTAAATTATAAACCCTATGAATATGAATCCTTAGATTTCACCTTCAGAATATGAAACATTATATTAATAAACCGAATGTATTAATATTATAAACTAAAGGGAATAACAAACCCAAGGGATTGATACTAAAAACCCTAGAGAATATAAACCCAAGGGCATAACATTAAACCCAAGGGATTATACCTATAAACCCTATGTATATAGACCCTAAGATAAATACTATGAACCCTAAAATAAAAAAGGGTTACCATGGTTTACCTTGGTTGATTTTAATATTGAGAATATCTTTGTCATAATGTGACTTTGGACCTTGGTTGACCATGGTTAATTTTCCTATTGAGACAATATTTGTCACAATGTGGCACTGGACGATGGTCAGACATGATATAAAGCCAAGAGATTTATATTATTATACGTAGGGTTTATATACCTAAGGTTTATAGTATTAATATATTGGGTTTAATATTATTCCCTTGGGTTTATAATATTAACCCATTGGGTTTTAGTATTAATCTATATTTTTTATAATATTATAAATGTTATGAATAATATTGTACCCCAGGAATATGAACCCTTAGATTAATAAACACAACCGCTTGAAATTATAAAAACAAGGAAATAATGAACCCAAGGGAATAGTAATAAACCCAAGGCATTAATATTATAAACCCTAGGAATATGAACCCTTAGATTTCACCTTAGGAATATAAACCTTATATTGATAAACCCAATGTATTGATATTATAAATTAAAGAGAATAATAAACCCAAAGGTTTAATACTAAAAACCCTAGGGAATATAAACCCAAGGGAGTATACTGATAAACCCTAGGTATATAGACCCTAAGATCAATACCATGAACCCTAAAAAAATATGGTTGACCATGGTTTACCATTGTTAGTTTTCATATTGAGAATATCTTTGTCACAATGCCACGTTGGACGTTGGCTGACCATGGTTACTTTTCCTATTGGGACAATCTTTGTCACGATGTGACATTAGACCATGGTCGACCATGAGTGTAAACCCAAGGGACTTATATTAAAATATGTATGATTTATACACCTAAGTTTTATCATATTAAGTCCTTGGGTTTAATATTATTCCCTTGGGTTTATATTCCCTAGGGTTTATAGTATTAATCCATTGTGTTTTTAGTATTAATCCATATTTATACTATTAATCCATATTGTTTATAATATTATAAACAGTATGAATAATATTATATACTAGGAACATGAGCCCTTAGATTAACAAACCCAACCGACTGATATTATAAAACCAAGGAAATAATGAATCCAAGGGAATAATAATAAACCCAAGGGATTAATATTATAAACCCTAGGAATATGAACCCTTAGATTAATAAACCCAATGTATTTATATTATAAACAAGGGAATAATAAACCAAAGGGATTAATACTAAAGAAACTAGGAATATAAACCCAAGGGAATAATATTAATCCCAAGGGATTATACCTATAAACCCTAGGTATATAAACCCTAAGATAAATACTATGAACCCTAAAATAAAAATGGTTGACCATGGTTGATTTTTATATTCAAAATATCTTAGTCACAATGTGACATTGGACCTTGATTGACCATGGATAATTTTCCTATTGAGACAATTTTTGTCACCATTATCGACCATGAGTATAAACCCAACAGATTTATATTAATATATGTAGGGTTTGCACTCCTAATGGTTATAATATTAATCCATTGGCATTAGTATTATTCCCTTGGGTTTATAATATTAATCCATTGGGTTTTTAGTATTAATCCATTTGGTCTATAATCCCTTGAGTTTTTAGTATTAATCCTTTAGTTTTTTAGTATCAATAATATTAGACCCTAGGAATATGAACCCTAATATTAATAAACCCAACCTATTGATGTTATAAACCAAAGGAAATAATATTAAACCCAAAAGATTAATATTATAAACCATGGAATATGAACCCTTAGATTAATAAATTGTCATTATAATTATTATAATTATTATCATATTTATAATATAGGGTAATAATATTTTATAATATAATTATTATTATTGTATTACTATTATATTTATATATTTATTAGTATCTATATTAATATTAATATTAAATCACCCGCAGAGGTTTGGTCTCGTGGCCAGTGAACGATCTGCTAAGTCGTCCGTGTCGCTGTACAGGTCACGAGTTCGAGTCTCATATTAACCGAGGGCTATTCTTGCGGGCTGGGCGATTCCTCCTAGAGGATATTGACCCTATGTAACGCGAGTACGATACCACCGCCGTTGCCGATTCCGCTAGTCACCAAAAAAAAATATATTAATATTAAATCTATATTTATACACATTCATTAATGTGTTTGTGCTAGTTAACAATTTTATTGTTAGTAATTAGAGAGAAAACATGTTTAATTTTATTTATCGATATAAATGTTAAATCTATTTTTCTTAACAATCTTATTGTAATTAATATTATTAATATTATTAATTAAATGTTATTAACATTAAGTTATAATGTTAAATTATAATGTAAATGTTATTAACCATATAAATGTGTAATGTGAAAATAATAAATAATAATAATAATTATTATTATTATTATTATTAATAAATAAATATAATATAATATATATTTTTAATATAATATAAATTTAATATTTTTTTTAAATATAATATAATCTTTGTTATAAAAGAAATATGGTTATACTAATATAAATAATAAAACTAATTTAAATTTAATATTATCATTGTATTAAACATAAATTTATTATTATTTTTAAATCTACTATAAACATTAAAAATAAAACAATAATATTATAATACTATAAACATTAAAATTGATTTAAACTTCCTATTATAATATAAATTTTAATATTATTTTTAAATTTTCTAAAAAAAATATATACTTAATATTATGGGTAATAATACCTAAAAACATAGCCCCATGGGGTAGGCGAGTTGGTAATCACAATGCGGTGAAGTTCGTTAGAAAAGCGGGCTCCATACTGAATGTCACGAGTTCAAATCCCCCGGACTTACCTTGCAGCTGTATAGAGGGCGAGTGCAGCTCCTAGTGGTTATAGAGGTAGCGGTCAAAATCGACCCTGACTGTAACGCCAGTCACGAGCCTGCCCCTGTTGTCAATTCCACTATAATTAAATTAAAAAAAAAAAACATAATATTAAAAAACAATATTAAAACCTCTATAAAAAAATATTATAAACTTATTATTATTATTATTAATACCTAAAAACATAATATGTAAAACTTAAAATAAAATTTAAAAATAGAAAATACAATTATAAAATATATAAAGTAAAATTTGAAGGAAGCTAATTGATATCAGCGCAAAACTTAATCACAGAAAATAAAATCTCATTATATTTTGTTGTGAGAGTTTCAATAGAAAAGAAGTAAAACGTTGTAGATCATTTAACAATATGTTAATACACAAATTAAACTAAATTGAAAATATTAATCATACCATTTTAATCCATTGTTTTGAAATCTTAAAAAATAAATAAAAAATGAAGTTAAATAGCTTACATAAAATTGTAAAGGTGGTTACAGCCAAGTACTAAAAAAAATAAAAATTTAAAAAGATGTTTCAACAAAGAGATGAGTGAGTCATATATGTAAAATCTATGTTATTCCTTCCGCACAGAAGACTATTTCAGTACTATGCCTTTGGCTTAACATGTGGCCATCTATAATATAAATAATAAAGATTAATTAAGAAATGGATTTATATTAATATACTTAGGGTTTATTCACCTAAAGTTTATAAGATTAATTCTTTGGGTTTAATCTTATTCCTTTGAATTTATATTCCTTGGGGTTTATAGTATTAATCCATTGAATATTTAGTATTAATTCATTGAGTTTATAATCCATTGAGTGTTTTATTAATATTATTAATTAAATTTTATTAATATTAATTTATAATGTAAATGTTATAAATGTTATTAATATTAAATTATAATGTAAATGTTATTAACAATATAAATGTGTAATGTGAAAATAACAATTATTATTATTGTTATTATTATTAAATAAATAAATATAATATAATATATATTTTTTAAATAATGTAAATTTTAATATTATTTTTAAATATAATATAAATTTTGTTATAAAATAAATATGATTATAATAATATAAATAATAAAGCTAATTTAAATTTAATATTATCATTAAATTTAACATAATTTTTTTTAGTAAATAAGATAGATTCTATTAATTCGAATTTGGATATGTACAGTCTAAAATGGATCCCGCGAGCTTTGTGCTGCAGCACCAGAGCCAATCTTTCTTTGCACAGAATTTACAAAAAAGGCTTCTCTTGCCTCTGCTATAGTAGCCTTTACAGTAATTTTTACAAAAACTTTTCCTCCTTAACTGACTGGTATTTTTGTCTTTACAATTGCAAAATTAAACAAAAAAAAAAGTTTACTCCCTTGAGCTGAAAGGAGAGAATGGAGTTTTATGTGGAAGAAATAGTGCTTCTGATGTTCTAAAAAACGTTGATGGTGCGAGAAATGAGAGAATTTTTAAATGCAATGACGCTAGTGGTGATAGGTGAGCTGTTGAAGACTGCAAACTTCCAGAGATCTGGAATGAGTAGCATAGGTATTATACCAAAAATGAGTTCCATGGCCAAGATTCTTAGGCGCTGACCTCCAATGGATCTTCATCCAGGGTAATAGGCTTCTCCTCCGTGCTTCTAGCCTGAGCCTCTGTAGCTACCTGGCGGCTTGAGGAAGTGTCGATTGTTTCTTTTTTGATACTGGGAGAACCCCCTCCTCTAACGATGCATATTTTGAGTAATGCATAGTGAGGCAATTCCCGAGTGATGAAATTTCGATGGTGGACAGACTCCACGTACATTGTGAACTTGTCGGTTAACATCTCAATATTTTCCAACATTGCCTTGGTGTTCTTTGTCTGCTCGTGAAGAGCTAGCCCCTGAATTGTCTTCAACTGCCATGATAATTCAATTGTGTGGCTATAAAGGCTCCCCCTTTCCCTAGTGAGGCTCGGGTTTGGGATCCATTCGAATTTGGCATCCACTGTTTCTGAGGAGACTCTTCATCTAATGTTTCACACTTGCATTTCCAGGTTTTTATTCTTCCTTGTGTCCCTCGGTTAACTGAGATGGCATAGTTGATAGCGGCCCGTCTTGCAGAGGCCTCCACTCTAGTGCTTGGCGGTCTACTGGTCTTATCCCATCTGCATAATTTTCGGCCTTGACTGCGACCGCGACCATGTTGGAGAGCCGGGTCGGAACCACGCCTTGAAGCCACGTTGGGGAGGAGGCGGAAAACTGGGGGGAGATCAGGGGGTAGCGGGATGGTGTTGGGTGGTAATTTAATGTAGCCAGAATGATGTACATCGCCATGATGAGGGAGGGTGTATAAATACTGGTCGAGAGGTGTGAGAGGCAATGAGGTTGAAGGGATGCAGTGAATCGGTTCGTGCTCATTTCACACAGAGAATTGGGGTTGCTGCACTTGGAGAGGCACATTGTGAATTATTGCGAGGGAGTGTAACTGCTCTGATCTTGAGCGCGAGAGTTGATCTAATTAATGGGAAGGCTTGTTGTCATGTTATGTGGATCATTTATGATTTCACAATCTCGTCTCAACGTACCCTTTTCCAGGTCCCTCCATGTAATGGAGTGAAGTATGAGGTTACCAGTTGTGCCTTTCTTTGCCAATCTATCTTCTAGGTTGTTCGCTTTTCTTCTCACTGCTTGAAAGTGGAGCACATTTGCCTCATTGACGTGTCGCTTGATACTGTGAAGGATTTTGTTCAGCTACCAATTGTCTGAAACTCTGATGACCAACATTCCCTATTGTAGCTTGTGGCAATCTTGAGTGGTGAGCATGGAATCACCTTCCACTACTAATGGCCAAAATATTTGAACTTTAGCAATTTCCAAACCATGCTCCAGAGCCTGCAGCTCAGCGGAATTATTGGCGGATGTTCCTAAATTGCTAGCGTAAGCCCAGATTATATTCCCCTCAGAATTTTTGAAAACACCATTGAATCCAGTAGCTCCCCGGTTACCCTTTGTCACGCCATCATAGTTCACCTTTACTATTTCATTGTCCAAAGGAGACCATTGACACAGAGAATTGTGTTTGTCTATAGCATTTGAAATGTTACTTTGGTGGGGGTAGTTCAGATCGAGAAGAGAGAATTATTTGATCAGCTTAACTAGTAGTGTCGTTGGAGATCAGAATATAGGAAGTGGTGTTGGAGAGATACACAGCTAAATTAAATAAACACACAGCAGAATAAATCAAGCACATAAACACAAGAATTTAACGTGGTTCACCCAACCAATCTGGGCTACGTCCACCAAACTAAGGCATAGGCAATTCTCATTAATCAAACAGGAGATTACATCAATTAAACTCTCACACTCCACCCAGCTATCTGTATGACAACCTATTTTATAGCACGGAGAATCTAACTGCTTCTCACATCAAATTTAGGATGCATTAAATTTCTCCCAACAACCTGGAGATAATCCAGCAACAGATTTTCTATTGTTGTCACACACTGGGATTTTGCCTATTTTGACTAAAACAGAAAAATCTCAACAATCTCCACCTTGACAACAATTAGCCTGATGCCCTGTTTGTTTATTATTTTCATCTTTTCTGCAAGCCAAGACAAGCCAAACACCAACGTAGCTTCTCTAACAAAACTGGTTTCGTGAACATGTCTGCACAGTTTTCCTTTGTATGCACCTTTTCAAGAGAAACTCCCCTTTCAGTGATAACCTGTCTTACAAAATGATATTTGATTGGAATATGCTTTGATTTACTATGATAGGCCGGATTCTTAGCCAAATGTATTGCACTTTGACTGTCACAAAGTAACCTGATGTTGTCCTGTAACCTACCAAATTCACCAAGCAAACCTTTCAACCAAACCGCCTCTTTGCAAGCATGCGAAGGAGCAATGTATTCTGCTTCAGTAGTGGATAAAGCAACAATGTTTTGTAGCTTTGACATCCAGCTAATAGCTCCACCTGCAAGAGTAAAGACATACCCTGAAGTTGACCTTCTCTTATCCAAGTCACCTGCAAAATCAGAATCAACATATCCGCAAACAGATTCACTACTTTTATTGTAAGTAATACAATAACTACTTGTGCCTCTTAAATACCGAAGCACCCATTTTACCGCTGACCAGTGCTCTTTACCCGGATTTGCCATGTACCTGCTGACAACCCCAACTGCATGTGAAATATCTGGTCGCGTACACACCATCGCATACATCAAACATCCTACTACATTGGCATACGGAATTCGAGACATATAATCCTTTTCTTCATCTGTATTAGGACATAAACTCGAAGAAAGCTTAAAATGGGAAGCTAAAGGGAACGACACAGGCTTCACATTATTCATTCCAAACCTCAAAAGTATTTTCTCAACATACTTCTATTGTGATAGCCACAGCTTACCATTACTCCTGTCTCTGAAAATCTCCATGCCCAAAATCTGCCTTGCTGCTCCTAGATCTTTCATATCAAACGTCCTTGCCATCTGAGTCTTCAACCTATTGATTTCTTTAATGCTTTTGCTTGCTAAAAGCATATCGTCAACATACAACACTAAGATAATGAACATGCCATTATTTAACTGCTTAAAGTAAACACAATGATCATATTCACTTCTTACATATTTCTGACTCAACATGAAAGAATCAAACTTCTTATACCACTGCCGAGGTGACTGCTTCAGGCCATATAACGACTTCTTGAGCCTGCAAACAAATTTCTCATTGCGATGCTGAACAAACCCTTCCGGTTGTTCCATATATATTTCCTCATCTAAGTCTCCATGTAGAAATGCAGTCTTAACATCTAATTGCTGCAACTCTAAATCAAGCAAAGCCACTAATGCTAACACAATTCTAATTGAAACAATTTTAACCACTGGTGAAAATATCTCATGAAAGTCTATGCCAGCTTTCTGAGGAAACCCTTTTGCAACCAGTCTCGCTTTGTACCTGTCTTCCGTATCATTCACACCCTGTTTCACCTTGAACACCCACTTGCATCCCACAGTTTTCCTGCCTTTGGGAAGTTCAACCAGACCCCACGTGCCATTCTTACCTAAGGCCATCATTTCTTCCTTCATGGCTGCTTTCCATTTGTCACTATTTGAACCTTCTACAGCTTCCTGATAACACAAAGGTTCATCATCATTAGCGATCAAAGCAACTGAAGTAACATGATCATCATACCTTCTCGGAGGGCGTTTGATCCTTGTAGACCTCCTTAAGAATGTTTCTGGTGCTTCCACAATTGGCTGTCTATCATCTGTAGGAACTTCTTCATGATTGCCATCTGAGACCTGTTCATGACCTCCATCTGAACCCTGTTCATAATCTGATTCTGAAACTTGTTCATGACTAGAATCTGAACTATGGTCGTTATGACTATCATTAGAAATGCTGTCAAACTGAATATGCTGGAAATCAGATACATCATCCTGTTTCAATCTACTATTTACATCTAACTGTACAAGAGAGGATTCATCAAACTTTACATCTCTGTTGATGATGATTTTGCGGGTAGTAGGATCCCACAATCTAAATCCCTTTGTTCCATCACCATACCCAACAAAGACATACCTTTTCGATTTCGGATCTGATTTAGTTCGCTGATGTTTAGGCACTAGAGCATATGCATCACAACCAAACACTTTGAGTTTAGAATAGTCACAAGGGTGTCCTTTCCATACCTCTTGCGGAACCTTGCAGCCTATCGCCGTTGATGGAGATCGGTTTATCACATAACAAGCTGTTGCCACTGCTTCCGTCCACAACTCCTTTTGCAACCCGACGTTACTCAGCATACACCTTGCTCTTTCTAGAAGAGTCCTATTCATGCGTTCAGCAACTCCATTTTGCTAAGGAGTATAAACCGTGGTCTTATGTCTCTCGATCCCTGCATCCTTGCAATAGCTGTCAAACTCCTTGGAGGAAAACTCACCACCATTGTTAGTTCTTAAACATTTTATAGTTCTACCAGTGCTGTTTTCTACCAATGCTCTAAATTGCTTGAAAACTGTAAAAACATCAGACTTTTTTTTCAACATGTAGACCCATACTTTCCGAGAAAAGTCATCAATAAACGACACAAAATACGATGAGCCACCATACGACGTTGTAGGGGCTGGACCCCAAACATCTGAATGAATATAATCAAGTATCCCTTTACTAGTATGTTTGCCTGTTTTAAACTTTTGTTTACTTTGTTTTCCAAACAAGCAATGTTTACAGAAATCTAACTTTCCAGCTCTTAGATTAGGAAGTAACTTGCGGTCAGCCAAAATTTTCAACCCTCGTTCGCTCATATGGCCCAACCTTTGATGCCGCAGGCGAATGGAACTACTGTCCTGTTCAGACACCGACACATGATCTGACCCAGTTCTACCTTCTAATTGAAAAAGATTTCCTACCTTCTTAGCCTTCATCACTAGTAAGATACCTTTATAAATTTTCATAACTCCACCTTGAATTACAGTTTTATATCCATTCGTATCCAGTGCTCCTAATGAAATTAGATTTTTTCTTAGATCTGGTACATGTCTCACATCAGTTAACATTTTGGTTGTGCCATCAAACATTTGTAGTTGTACACTTCCTATTCCAATAATACTGCAAGTGACATCATTACCCATGTACACGACTCCATCATCAACTGATCTATATGTTTTAAACCAATCTTTATGAATACACATGTGGTTAGATGCCCCAGAATCTAACAACCAATGTTGATCATGTTTTGACATATTAACAGACAATACCTCATCAATCATACCTGAACCAGATACTGAACCTGTATCTGTGGTGTTGGCTTCCTTCTTTTCTGTCGAAGAGCCTTCTTTAGCAGCCTGCTTTCGCTTCCAGCAATCCTTTTTTAGATGTCCAGCCTTGCCACAATGCCAGCACTTCACCTTTGTCTTTTTTCCTTTGGACTTTGAACGAGAGTCGCTATGCTTTCCCCCGGAGTGTCTCTCTCTTGAGCGACCTCTGGCCATCATTACCTCTGATGTAGAGGTGTCTGCATTCGACCTCTTCCTCGTCTCCTCAGCCAACAAGGCTCCAACAACATCGTCAAACTCAAGGATGTCTGTTGTACTAAAGCTTATGGAAGTAACAAAGTGATCCCAGGATTCGGGCAATGAACACAATAGAGTTATTGCCTTATCCTCTGAATCAAATTTCACATCTAGACTGTCTAATTGCACCAGTAAGGTATTAAAAACATTCAGGTGATCAGTAATTGAGGTACCTTCTTTCATCCGCAAACCATAAAGCTGCCGTTTCAGGAGAATCCGATTTGTCAGAGATTTCGTCATATAGAGCTTCTCAAGCTTCGACCACAGGCCTGCGGCGGTTTTCTCTGACACAATGTTGAACAGAACATCGTCCGCCAGACATAACCGAATTGCGCTCAGAGCTCTATCGTCCATCTCATCCCATTCATCCTCCGTCATGGAAGGAGGCCTTTTGTTTTTCCCCAACAGTGCTTTTGCCACACCTTGTTGAACCAGCAGATCGTGCATCTTTACCTTCCAGATCTCGAAATTATTTTTTCCATTAAATTTCTCTATTTCAAAACGGGCACTCTGAGTTTTGGCCATCTCGTCTAAAAACAAAGAATCTCCAATTTCAATTTAATTAAAAAACAAAATTGAATGTCAATAAATGCCTATGCCTCAGATTATCTTCGCCTTTTTTAAGAAAAAAAAAACAAACCCCTGTGCTTTGCTGTATAAAACTCAGATTTCCAAGTAAAAAACAAATGGCGCTGGCTAAGCAGCACCTGAACCGCGGCAATTAAAAAATGGTATAAGTGATGACAAATTGGCGCGTTTATACCTTTAAAATTCGCGCTAACCCGAGAATTGGCGCATTGGCGCACTTAAATAATACATTTCTGCGCTAATTCTGTTTGTTGGCGCGACTGCATTTGAATTACCCGCGCCAATCCCAAAACAAAAAATAAAAACGGAAAAACAAATACGCTGCTCACAATTTTATTTGACACGCATCAGCATCAGTGGACATACAATACGTTCCACGCACAAGGTTTACCTTGCAGCTCAGGTCCGCGGAAAAAATTGACACGCAGGTCAGCCCCACGACAATCTGGTTACCACAATGCTGTATCAACGGTTTAATTTTCCACGCGCAGGTAGCTTGCACGCACACGCACCGGCCAGCACCCAATATCTATTAACTATCCACGCCGTTATGGTGGAATCACCATGTGGTGGAAACGTTGTTACATATGGCTGTTCCAATGTTCAGCAATCGTTTTCCACGTACAGCAAACGTTTTACCAACAGCCCACGCAGCACTTGGTTATCCCACCGCAATACCAACAGCCCACGCAGCACTTGGATAGTAATACGCTTTGTCACTTGTGTTTGAAGCCCCCCACGCAGCAGCTACAGGTCACTCAACAGCGCAGTTCTCCACGCAGGTGTCAAATATTCCAACGTTTTGTTTTGAAAAATATATATATCATATATCCACGCTGATATATAACATAACCACGCCTTTTTTTTAAAGTAATTCACACCGTTTGTAAAATAGATCCATGCTGTTTTTAAAATATATATATCCACGCAGCAATCTATATTTCACAACGTAAGTTACCTGCACCAGATCGGATTACCTACACCACGCACCAGCACCCTAACGGCTTTAAGGTAGCCAGCGCTCCACCTCCAGCAGTGCCGCTCCTCCAACGCGCTCTGATACCAATTGTTGGAGAGATACACAGCTAAATTAAATAAACACACAGCAGAATAAATCAAGCACATAAACACAAGAATTTAACGTGGTTCACCCAACCAATCTGGGCTACGTCCACCAAACTAAGGCATAAGCAATTCTCATTAATCAAACAGGAGATTACATCAATTAAACTCTCACACTCCACCCAGCTATCCGTATGACCACCTATTTTATAGCAAGGAGAATCTAACTGCTTCTCACATCAAATTTAGGATGCATTAAATCTCTCCCAACAACCTGGAGATAATCCAGCAACAGATTTTCTATTGTTGTCACACACTGGGATTTTGCCTATTTTGACTAAAACAGAAAAATCTCAACAAGTGGAAACGGTTTCCCTGATCGTCTTCTTGATCAAGGTAAGAAAGTTTTTTCCCGGCCTCTCTTTTCCCCTGAAAATTCTGGTGTTCCTTTCTTTCCATAGAACCCAACATATTATGCCAAGGATTAGGTTCCATGCACTATCAACCATTACGTTACAAGAGACTAAATTTTGCTATTTCTCAATTGTGTTGAGGATTGATGACTTATCCTTGTCTAGGACTTTGAAGATCATTTCAATCCTCTCCGAGAGGTTGTTTGAATTAATTCATTCATTCAGAAGATGAGTGGAAGTTTCTTCTTTTTCTCACAAAGAGTGCATCTTGAGGGTCCGTGGAATTTGTCCCAGGTTAAAATCTTCTTCTCTAGAGTTAGACATAGAAAGAGGGTGATTTTGGGCCACTTTTTTCTACCCCACAGAGCTTTCCACTTTTGCTCTAGTTGAATTTGGTCATGATTTTCCATGTAACTGTAAGATTCCTTGAGGTTGAAGCAGCATGTTGTATTTTCCCCCATCTAATTGTGTCTTCCCCTTTATCATATTGTATTATCCTTTCTTGAATTGCTCAGGCAAAAGCTCCCCAATCAGAGTCATTGTGCAAAGTTTCACAATCTCTAATGTCCAACCATTCTCTCCATTATCATTGCCATTGTGAGGCTTCCAATAATGAGCTACTTTATTTTTCCCCTTTCATTCATAATGTTGCGAAGTTGGCTCGTTGTTTAAATCTCGCATTTTCTGCCATGCGTCCTCCCGGAAGAGAGCACTTTCTCTGTTTCCTATTTCCCAAAAACTATAATTTTGGATGATTGCCTTGTTTCCCACACTTGGTTCCATATGGTCGAGCCTTTGATGTTCTCGTTGAGCTTGATGATATTTTATATAGAGTGATTTGGGACATATTTTGCTTTCAAAATACTACCCATGGTGTATTTGGATTTTCCAACCAGCGCCACCAGGTTTTGGATCCAAGGGTTTTGCTCAGAATTTCTGGACCCCTCAAGCCCAAACCACCAGCATGTTTCGGTCTGCAAATTTTCTCCTAGGAAACCAGTGTCCACATTTTTTTGTTTTCGGTGCCCCTCCAGAAAAAATTCCTTTGGATGTTCCTGATGTTGTTGGAGATCAACTTGGGAGTAATAAGAGCAGAGTGCATGTATTAGGGTATGGCTTGCAACACAAATTTTAATAGGACCAACCTGCCAGCCAGGATAAGGGTATGGAAAGTCCAATTAGCCAATCTTTTTTCTAGTTTATTTATGAGATCTTCCCATATGGAACGGACTAAGGGTTTTTTAGTTAGAGGAACCCCTAATTATTTAGAAGTGAGGTTACATCTTTGGAATTGCAATGTTCTAGAAATGTTCCTTTGAATGGATGTTGGGGTATTAAAAAAGAACAACTTGGATTTCTCTAGGTTGATGGAAGTGCTTGAAGCTTCTGAAAATTCTGCTAGGATATTTTTAAATGAGATGTCTTCCTTCACCATAGGAATGTCCATTAACATAGTATCATCAGCAAATTTCTCATGAGTGGAGGGAGGGGCATTTATATGAAGTTTTAGGCTTGTCAGAGAGTCATTTGAAGAAGCTGATGTGATGGATCTGCTTAGACCTTCTGCCATAATAACAAAGAGGAAATAGGATAGGGGGTCTCCTTGTCTAATGCCTCTGGAAGGGTAGAACAACTTTGATCGGGCTCTGTTTAGAAGAATGGAGAAGAAATCCCCATAAACCATTTCCATGGTCAAATTTGTGCATTCCTTATTGAAGACAAAAGCTTCTAAAACTTCTTTCATATACTCCGAGCTTATTTTTTCAAAGGTTTTTTACAAATCAAGTTGCATCATCATGCCTAGTTTTTTATGAACTTTTAGGGACTGTATATGTTCATGTGTAAGGGTTATGTTGTCCAAGATTTGTCTACCTTCCATGTAGCTCAATTGATTTGGGGAGATTAAGAGTGGAAGGATAGTTTTGATCCTATTAGCTAGAAGCTTTGAGACTATCTTGTAAATTACATTGCAAAGTGATATAGGTCTAAACCTTTCTGGGGATTCATCCCCTTCCTCCTTGGGAATGAGAGTGAGGAAAGTGGCATTCAGAGCTTGTAGAACTCATTTGTGTACTCAGTATTCCTCCACTACAACATGGACTCCCTCTTTTATTAGGGGCCAACAGGCTTTACAGAAGTCATTTTGTGAAGGCATCTAGTGCCAGAGGCTTTCCATTAGGTATAGACAAAACTTCTTCTTCTACCTCTTGCATTATTACTTTACTTAGGAGAATTTTGTTGTGACCTTGATTAAGGATGACTGGTATGTTGTTAGTGATTTCTTTTATTGCTTTGGCCCTGTCTATCTTAGGGTCCTCGAGAACATTGATGAAGTAAATATTTAGTTCATTAGCCATGTCCTAATGATTGTGGATCATGTTCCCCTCTATGGTTTTTCTACCCAGGATTCTATTGTTTCTTATGTGTTGTATCATAGAGCAGTGAAAGAATGAGGATTGTTTTTCTCCACATTTAAGCCAATTGATGCGAGATTTTTGTTGCCATAATTTTTCCTCCTGGGAGACTCTTTCTTCCCATTTATTTTGGAGGCTTAATTGTTCTGATCTCATTTGATTCGTGATGCCATTGCTGATGAAAGTTTTTTTGAGTGTTTCCAATCTTTGTTCCATGTCTTTTTTATTTGCAAAAATGTCGCCAAAGCTCTCCTTGTTCCATGTTTTGATTTTGGTTTTTACGAGTTTCAATCTCTGTTGGAATTGGTACTTTTTTTTCCTCATTGTGGCAATGGGATTTTTCACCACTCTTTCATATTTTCCATGAATTCTGGGTGCTCAAGCTAGAATGCTACAAATCTGAAAGGCTTGTTTTTTAGTCCTATAAAGATTTAAATTTTCAAGGAGATAGGCCAGTGGTCTGAACCTATTTGGGGGAGGATTCAAGCCTCCGTTTCCTAGGATGTCATGTAAATAGCATATGAGAGAAGGAAGTGGTCAAGTTTAGAGGCTATTAGTCTGTCTCCCCCTCTTATTTTGTTCTAGGTGAAGATACCATTGTTGGTGGGGATGTCTATCAAACTTAGCCTATCTATCATTGATTGGAAGGCTTCGGAGTCCTTATCCAATTTGTGGATACCTCATCTTTTTCCCCAAGGTTTAGAACCATATTGAAATCTCACTCTTAATTTTGAAAGGTTGGGGAATGTTTTCCTAGAGTTTGTTGATAATCTATAGCATTCAGATTCTTTCTACTGCCCTACGAGGAGTGTATGAGGATTTTTTCTACTTTCATTATTTCCAATGATTTTTAGAATAGTAGTAATGCAGTGTCTTGTTGCTACAGATGAAGATAGCTCATACAGTGAGCTTTTCCAAAGAGTTATGAGTCCTCCAACAAAGCAGATTGTTGAGTTTTCTATGAAGCTGTAGTTTTTGAAGCGATTTTTTTGAAGGGTGTTGAGGTATTCCATGTCAAGTTTAGTTTCTTGAATGAGAACCATATCATGTTTGTCAGTGATGAGTCTATTCTTTAAGACTCTTTTCTTCCCAGGACCATTAAGGCCTCTTATGTTCCAGGAAATGTAATTCATTGATAAGAATGAGGGGTAAGGGTTACAACTTTTACATCTCCTTCATTGAGGAGCCTTGTGCCAAGTTCCTGAAGGAGATGTCTCATCATTTTTCTTCCTCTTTTTCTGCTGGGTCCTTTTGGATTGTATCTTTCTGTTGTCATATTCGCCAATATTACCTTATTTGCTTGATCCTTTGGTTTTTTTTTTTTAAGTGTACTCTCTTTTAGTTCCTCTTATAGGATGTATGCTCCTTCTATTCTCTATATTTTTTCTTCTAGTATTGCTTCCAATTGAGTTCTTGGCCATTCTTCTGCTATGGATATGAGGATGACACCTTCGAGGGCTTCCTTTACGCATTTTTTTTCTTGGGTGGTTTCCATCATTGCTGGTTCCATTTCAATGTCTTCTTGTGTGTAGTCCTCTTTTATTTGAATATGCTCTAAAATTTTTTCTCCTTGTTCCTCGTTTTCCGATTTTTGATTTTTCCATTTGTTTCCTTTTCTTACCTGTTGTTTGAGAGAGGGTCTTCTTGTATATTTTGTAGTGCTTCAAATTTTTTTGTGATGTTTTCTTGATATTGGTCTTGTTTCCCATATGTCCTCTTGTTAAGCTTGTTTCTTGGTCCAACCTTTGGGAAACCCTGCTCATCTTTTTTTCCTTTGAGTTTTCTCATTGCTTTGAGGAGCCTTGTTTTGGGGGTAGTCTCGAAATAGATGTACATGCTCATGGCATTTCCTACATCGCAATGGTATATGTTCATATTATATGCTTTGGAGCTAGACTTCATCTCTAAATACAAGCTTTATTGCCTCTGGTAGGGATCTGAAACATCTATATATATGGATATTCTTACGTAGGAAACATAGTGGCCGTTTTTAGTGCCTTCTGACATTTTTTATATATTCTCCTAGTTCATATCCAATGCCTTTGAGAACAAATAGTGCCAAGTAATCCGTAGGTAGCAAGTATAGCCTTACCCAAATTGGGACTCTTGTGAAGTATTTTTTTCTAGTAAAGTTTTCCTTCCAGAATCTCATGCAGAGCCCAACTAAGTTGAAGAAGTAGAGGCCTCCTTCAAAAATTTTGTCTCTGTCTTCTAGTGGGTCAAAGATGACTCTCAAAAATCCTTTTGACCCATTGTAGCCCAAGTTCTCCTTTTGGTTTTCACTTTGATTATAAAATTAATATTATTATTAGTAATACTTAAAATATAATACCTAAAACATAATATTAGAAAATAATATTAAAACCATTAAAATAAAATAGAATTTTAAAAGTTGAAAATACAATTATAAAATATATAATATAAAAATTGAAATTAGTTTACCAACGCAAAAATTAATCACATAAAATAAAATCTTATTATATATTTTTTTTTTTTTTCAGATTTTCAATAAAAAGGAATTAAAACGTGGTAGACCATTTAACAATATATTAATATAAAAATTAAACTAAATTGAAAATATTAAACATACCGTTTTAATAAATTGTTCTGAAATCTTAAAAAATAAATAAAAAATGAAGTTAATTATGTCACATAAAATTATAAACCTTGTTACAGTCAAGTACTTAAGAAATAAAAAAATTTAAAAACAAGTTTCAACAAAGAGAGGAATGATCGAGATATGTAAAATATATGTTATTCCTTCCGCGCCCAAGACTATTTCAGTTCTATGCCTTTGGCTTAACATGTGGCCATCTATAATATTAATAACAAAGATGAATTAAATAATAAAACTAATTCAAGTTTAATATTATTAAAGCTAATTAAATATTAATATTATTGTTAAATATACAATAAAATTTGTTATAAACTTAATATTATTATTAGTAATGGTTAAAACATAGTACCTAAAACATAATATTAAAACCTGTAAAATAAAATAGAATTTTAAAAATAGAAAATACAATTATAAAATGTATAAATGAAAAATGGAAAAAATTCATGGTATATTTACTTTGTATCAATGCAAAACTTAATCATAGAAATTTAGAAGTATTGAAAATAAAATCCTATGGGTTGTAGATCATTTTACAATATATCAATATACACATTAATCCAAATTGAAAGTATTAAACATATCATTTTAATAAATTATTTTGAAATCTTAAACAATAAATGAGGAAAGAAGTTAAATATGACATAAAATTTTAAAGGTTGTTACAATCAAGTAGTTAAAAAATAAAAAATAAACTTAAAAGGAGGTTTCAACAAAGAGAGGAATGACCGAGATCTGTAAAATCTATACAATTCCTTCTGTGCCCAAGATTGTTTTAGTACTATGCCTTTGGCTTAACCTATGGCTATCTATATATAATTAAATGCTTGGCAGGTATCATAATTTTCTTTTTAGCTTTTTACATTTAGAAAGGGTGTTTAAGACTTCACATTTCCACCTTACTTCACATTTCTGCCTGGCTCTATATACATCTTCATCGTGTAACTAATTTGTTTAATTCAACAGTCGCAACATGCATCACAACGTGCATGAGTTGATTCCATACTCTCCACTGGTTCTTTTCTATGTAGAAGTTGATTGCAGGACATTCACAATTGGGTTTATCTTCTGTAAAGAAACATAACGTCGGGATACCTTGCAAGATTTCAAGGTTTTTAAGCACTCAAAACCCTTATTACTTCTCCGATGTTAAATTTTTTTTCCTACACAACATAGATCAATATTATATACATTAAAACACATTTCTAAATAACAATAACATGAGAACCTAAATATACCAACAAAATCTAAGAATATCAAGAGGGATTTATGAATTAAACCTGACACACTAGAGTCCAATTTCCTCCCAGTTGTTCGAGCAGGACACAAGACTAATACAAGATATGCTGTTAAGGCGTTTATATAATAGAAGGAACCAGAGGTTGTGACTTTCACATGGAAAAATCAAGCCAAGCCACAACCATCACTCTCTCTATCTTCGATACCAGCTAATAAAATTACCTGTTTGGAAAGAGAAGGAATGAACAATAAAATCTGTGGGTATGCTGCCATGAGAAGGGGAGCAGTGTATACGATTATATTTATGTTTGATCTCATCACTATTATAATTTAGTCATGATAAACATGAGCCACAGAGAACTTTGGGGATCTATGACATGAAAAACAAATTGAAATATGAGTAATCCAAACCAATTTCTGGTCGCCTGAGTAAATCACGCAGTAGAAGGAGAATATGAACCAGAGTAGTTACATAACCACATTACCTTGGGTTGTCATTTTTTCCTCCACGTCTCAAGCCTGCATACATTTTTGGAATGCAAACAGACATTTGTTTCATAGGCACATTTGAAACTAAATTTTCAATTTAATTTTCTCTCAATATGCAAACGTTTTTAGAATGCAAACAGATATCCGTTTCATAGGGACGTTTGAAACTAAATTTTCAATTTTATTTTCTCTCAACATGCATATGTTTTTTAGAATGCAAACAGACATTTGTTTCATACGCACTTTCGAAATAAAATTTTCATTTTTATTTTCTGTAATCCTCATACTTGCAGATCCATAAGAGGCACAGTAAATATTTAATGATAATTTGGTAAAAAATAACTTAAACAAGGTTTAATTACTTGATTTGCATATGCAAAGAAGTTATCAATTTCAATTTTATTCATTGATGGGGCAGCCAAAATGATAATATACCCACAGACCATTTGATCAAGATTAAATAACAAAAAGATTAAAGTGACCCACTCCTATAGGGGAGGCCTATGGGACTTGAAAAACATATATGTATATTAAATGAGATTTTTCTAATTGACATACAAACCAGACTGTAATAAAAACCATCTCGATAAAATTTCCTCCACATTACTTTTATGCTAAATCTTTTGAAAATTTGCAATTGTCCCGAATTTATGTTTTCTATTATGGACAATAGCATTGTGGTCACAAGATTTTCCGTAGGGTTTGGTCGTGCGATCGAATCGGTTCAACAAAATCAAGTTCTTATTCGAGCCAACCGTGGCTTTTTCCTTTCCCGTTTTCATGTCGAATCACACAATTCTGGCTGGAGTGGTTAATCTCTACATGAATTTGAGTTTAACGTTAGATGGTGAAGAATAAAAAGGATGAGCCATTGACTAATTTAGAATTTTTTTCCCAATTATAAAAGGAGTTGTCTATAATGCGACTTTTTGGAGATTCCGGTGACGGAATCCGATGGAAGAAATTGAGGTTAAATCTTGATTTGTTGCAGTTAAAATGGTTTTTTAACTACATATTTGGATTCAGCACCCTCGATAACCCCTGGGATGCTTTCATTGTGCAGAAACTAGCTATCAAACTTGCGATTCCAATAAATTCCTGCCGGATTTCGACCGGAAAAACCCGCCGGAAAGGCTTTCAAAAAGTCGCGTTATAGACTATTTCATTATAAAATAGACACGCCAATTAAATTAATTAAACCTAATTTCTTGATTATAGTTTAATAAGTTGATTGAATCGTCCCGTATCTTGTTCTTTTTTTAAATCCTTGAACTTCTGAAGTCTCGTCTCTGTAGTAGACCAATTAGTTAACATACCACCAAGCCATTTTCTATTTACATAATGACATCGAGCTTCTGTAGCAGCTGATGCTACTAAATCAGTTGCTTGATATTTCGTACAGACTATCAGGAATTGTTTTCCTCTACCTGCTATATCAAACAGCAAATCACAAGCTTCTGATAAAGAATGAACAGTTTTAGCCAGATTTATAATATGAGTATCTTTACGCTCTGTAAAAATGTAAGGTGCCATATAATGTTACCTATAATGTAATCTCTTTTTATTTGATATTTTAATCATTTCTTTTCATTTTGTAATTTGAAAAAACATAGAATCCAAGAAATTAGGAAGATAATGATTGGATTTGAAAATTGTCATACTAGAAATAAAATAACTCTCAGTTGTATATTCTATTAATGTGAATATCACTCTATATATCAAAGTGGTGACTTTTGGGATTTTAATTCTAAGGTTTATTAAAATTACTGTATTTATTCTATTTACATATTTTCGTCTAATCCTTGAAGATTAGGTGTATAACATTCCCCATGGTTCCACACCCCTCTCAATCTATGTCTAATACCCCCCCTATCCAATATGAAGGGGTTTTTGGAGTCCAACCATCATTTTGAATCTTTCAAACTTTTCTCTTCCAAATGCATTAGTGAACATGCCTACAATTTTCTCATTTGTGGAAAAATGTTGTAGGTGAATATTCTTGGCCTCTATATGATTTCGAATCAAAAGATAATTTATTTTGATATTTCTGGTTTGATCATGGAATTAAGGATTCTTGGCCAATTTAATTGTAGAAGTATTGTCAATCAAAAGGGAAGTAGAGTTCACTTGTTTCTCCTGCAAATATTCAAGAATTTTCCTAAGCCACACAATTTCCTTGGTTGCTTTTGCAGTTGCCACATATTTTGTCTCGGTTGTGGAATCTATTGGAACTGATTATTTAAATAACCTCCAGGAGACAGCTCCTGATCCAAGAATCATACTATAGCTTGAAGTAGACACTCCATTTCCCTCATCTCCATCAAAGACTAAATCAGAATATTCAATCAAGCTCGAATCATCCATCTGTGAATATTTGAGTCCAAAGTCTTGAGTTCCTTTCAAGTACTTTAGAACTCTTTTTGTAGCAGACCAATGTCCCTCAGAATGATTTTTCATAAACTTTGAAAGTATTCCAACAATAAATGAAATATATGTTTTGGTAGTGGTGAGGTAGATAAGGCTTTCCACAACTTAGTTGCATCATCAAATTCATTTCCTTCTTTAGATGTGAGCTTTAGAATTTGTTCCATTGGAGTGGAAAAAGGATTGATTTAGCCATGTCAAACTTGTTCATCAATTCTACTCTTTTGAGATAGGAATATATATCTTGGATGTCGAATTACTTCAATGCTCAAATAGTAATGAAGGTGTCTAAAATTTGTCATCTCAATTCCTTCTTTCAATTCTTTCTTTATAGATGCAATATAGTTTACATTTTCCCTGTTATCAATAAATCATCTACATATACCACAAGATAGACAACAATTTTCCAAATTTCTTGAAAAATAGATTTGCACATCAATATTAAATTGTTTGAAATTTAGTTTGAGAAGATGCTCAATGAATTTTTTTACCAAGCAAACAGTTCTTGTTTTAAGCTATACAAGGATTTGATGAATTTGCATACTTTTTGTTTTTTTCCATTCACAACAAAACATTATGGTTGAGACATAAAATCATTTATTTCAAATCGCCATTAAAAAATGTAATATTTAAATCCATTTTATGGATGTTCCATCCATTCTAAGTTTCCAAAGCAAAGAGAGTCTAGATGGTGGACCATTTTGTTGTGGCATCAGAGGTCTATTCATAATCGACATCTTATTTCTATGCAAAGCCTTTTTCCATGAGCCTTTCTTTGTTCTTGTCAAGTGAACCATCTAATTTATACTTTTTCTTAAAGACCCAATTGTAGCCAATTGGTTTGGCTCTAAATGAAGGGTTCACCAACTTCCATGTTCTATTGTTTATGAGTGTATCATACTCCTTTTGTATTACTCCTTTCCATTCATCCTTAGAAGCAGCTTCTTTAATGGAAGTTGGTCCAAAATTAGTAGAAAAAATTAACCGACAATCATTATAAACATCCATATCATCAACTAATCAAAATTGTCTTCATCACCTCTATTTTGTTTGGTAGAACTTCTAATTCATGAATTTTCAACCTTATTAGGGTGAACACATTTAAGTGTTTTAATGAGCCATTTTGGAAGACCTTTCTAAGATGGCACAAGATGTTTTTTTTAATTGGGATGAATTTGCATCAAGATTTAGCATTTCAATCCTCTCTCACATCATTCAAAGTGTCTTTATGATCTAATGAAGTGGTTGGAACTTCATGAGCGAAAGAGAGTGTTTTAGAAGGAGATTCCATAGATTGATCCAAGATAAGGATCCCCCCTTCAAGATGTGGAATCTCATTATCAAATTCACGATAAGATTTTAGATTATTAAATCTATCTAAACAATCAAGTTGCCACTCAATAATATTGTCAATCTTAGAAGATTCAAGAAAAATCACATCTTTAGACAATATAAATTTCTTAATTACCTCATTGCAGAGATTATATGTTTTGGTGGTATCTGGTTACCCCAAGAACATGCACTTTCATCTCTTTCCATCAAGCTTTCTTTTTTGTTCCTTGGGAATCAAGGCATAGCAAGTGGAACCAAATATCATGAGATGTTTTACCGAAGGAATGCAGCTATACCACATTTCATAAGGAGCCTTATTTTTTAGAGCATGATATGGAAATTTGATTTTGATATATATTACACATAGAACTACATCAACCCCAAACATCAACTTCACATTTTTGAAAAACATCATTGAGCAAACCATATTTAAGACATTCATGTTCATTCTTTCAAATACACCATTTCATTGAGGATGTATGGTATAGTTGTTTGATGTTGAATCCCATTTGTTGAAGATAGTTTTCAAATTCATTAGAGGTATATTATTTTCCATTATCAGTATGAAGAAATTCAATATGTGATTGTATGTCATTTTCAATCCATGAATGAAAGTTTCTGAAAGTTTCAAAAGCTTCTGATTTACTGTTTAACAAATATACCCAATACATCCTAGTGTAATCATCAATAAAATTCATCATATATTTATTTCCATTTGTAGAAGGAATTGGCGTAGGACCACACATAACATAATGAATCAGTACAAGATTTTTACATGCTCTAGAAGCATAATCATGAATGGTTGTTTGTTATGATTTCCTTTGATACAAGCATCAAATTTCTTTCATTTCCTTGGAATAGTTGGAAAACAGCAAGACCATTTCTTTTCAACAAATGAATATTGTCTTAATCAAGATATCCAAATATCACATGCCATAGAAGGCTAGATGGAAATGTACATTCATTGTACTTGGAATTATATGTAGAGTATTGTGCGTGAGAAGATGTTCCTTGTAGCTTCAACAATCTTTCCCTCTCTATTCCATACATGAAAATTGTGTTGTTTGATGTTTTGTTATCTTAACTTTGTCATCAAACATATGAATGGAGTGTCTGATGAGCCCCAATTTTGGTACAATTTGGGCTCATTTTGGCCTATTCTACTTGCTCAAACCATTCATCTTTTATTGCTTATGCATGCATTTCTTAGTTTATTCATGTTGTTTGTAGGAAGAAGGGTAGGCACTCTATCCACGTGACTAATGCATTATGATTTCAGGTTTTTGCATTAAAAGGCAGAAAAGACCACGTGAAAAGGAGACAAGGAGACAATGAGGTGGCACTACTGGTTTTTAGGAGAGGATGTCCACAGTCTTGGGACCCTCCTCGTGATTCCCACCATAGCTCCGAGCTCCAATCCATCTCCCCACCGAGCTTAGAAGTAGCCAGCTGTTCTACAAGAACAACAGTTATAACTGTTCTACAGGAACAACAATTATGACTGTCCTACAGGATCAGCGGTTTAAACTTCAGTTGGACAGCCGAGCTCCTAAAATCAAGGACACCTGTTGGATGATCGTTTTTGCATAAGTATAGAGGCCGTAGCCTTTGATAGGTTGTTGAAACTTTCACATTACTATTGTAATTCTTGAGCACAGCTCTGTGTTTTTGTTCCTTTTGTAAGCCAGTTTGGCATGACATCAGATTATGAATAAAGAAGGCATATTTTGATCTAGTTCTGAGTTTTCTCAAGGAGCTATAGCTCTCAGGTTAGGGCCCAACCTGAGAGCAATAGATCTCCTCGGTGTTGTAATGTGTTTGCATTTAGTTCCAGCACTTTGAGTTTGTTTACTTTCACATGCAATTCGAATTTACAGTTTGTTAACTTAGTCTTTTTCATGAGCTTCGATAGGATTAGTTTATGGTGCATTTGTTTCAGTTGCTTAAGTTCAATAGGAGGATAGTTATACATCATTGGAGCTCCAGCAAAAAGGTTGTAAAGGCCCACTGCCATCTCTGTTAGAGACTGGGGTGCAGTCCATAACCAACCACCAAAAATACGCATTTCTTTACTTCATGATTGCTGCAACACAGTCACGGTTATGTTAGATGCTTCCATGTAATTCACACCTGCACCACACACCTTCATCACAGCTTCATGCACATTCCTCTTTGCGTTTTGGATTGCTGTTCATTGAATTCATAGCACAGGTAGTCTAGGTGAATGCATTTTCGTCTTGGTGACAGTCATAAGCATTTGTTTCATTTACACTGCTCTCCCTCGTTCCATTACCTCCTCCTTCGTCTTGATCACGCATGCAACCACATCCTTGACCACTGCTCCGCTCTGTTATCTTCCAAATTCCTCCACTCCTCACGTAGCTTCATTCTTTAGCCCTTTCATTGACATAGCCCTCTATCTTCCAACCTACTCCCTACACTCATTCCCCATCCTATCCCTCCACTTCTGAGCCATCACCAGCCTTATTCCTACCTTACATATCTCCCCCTACCATTCCATCACTCCTCCATCACTTCAAACACCCACGGTAGGTCATCCTGTAGCAATTTGTAGACTTCCTGTAGAAACCTCTGAGTTTCCTGTAGGATCCCCTGCAGACATCCTGTAGGAGGCCACTCACTCGGTTGCTGAGCTTCTGAACGTGAGGAACCTCTGTGGACGGATGCTAAGGATCCCTGGGGACCTCTCCTAGCCTCCCCAACCTTTCCCACGCTTTCCTTCCTTCTCCATCCCATCTGCACAACCAAACCCTAATAAGCACAAAATCACAATCATTCCATCCACTTAAAGAAAAAATACAAAAACATGTCTTTTCAGATGCAAGCAGCTTAGATTCATGCATTTTCACTTATTAGAGGTAATGACAACATTGGTAGAAGTTTCATTCACATTCTTTGCATTATAGAGGTTAGACTAGTCAAATTAGGGTTTCCTAGGTTTACATGCTTTGATTTGCTTTCAGTCCATTTTTGTCAAGTAAAGTAGCTTTCCTTTGAGAATAGCTTTTGTCCATCAATTAGCAAGCTTCTTCTGAGAGCCTATAGAAGTTGGCTTGAGCCCTAGCGGACTTGTGCCAGCTGACCAAGTGACAGCTTCGACAAGAGCTAGTACTTGTGCATATAGCATCGTCGCTTCCAAGTTTGTACGAACTACCGGGTTGATAAAATTAAGAGACAGGAAGCCCCAGGAGTTGTAGCATTATTGCTACAATACTGGAGCTCACCATCTTTTTGGCGCCGTTGCCGGGGAAGCGTCAGAGTATTAGTAATTGTTGCTTTTCTTGTACTTTCATACTCTTACTTCTGCTCAGTAGTTTATTTCATTTTCATTCTGCAAAAGTAGCATAGACATTTCCTGCTTTCATAGATTAGTATTTCCTGCTTTCATAGATTAGCATTTCCTGCTTTCATAGATTAGCATTTCCTGCTTTCATAGATTAGCATTTCCTGCTTTCATAGATTAGTATTTTTTGCTTTCCTAGATTAGCTTTCCAATTCCGCAATTTCATTTGAGCAAGATAGTTAGTTGTAGATCACTCTGTTTCAGTTTTGCAGGTACCAAAGAAAAAAAGCAAAAGCAATCAAAAAAGAAAAGTCCTTTCCATTTCATGCCTCGTAGGAACCGAGATAAATCAGGCAAATTCCTACCCAACACCCCCACCACATCACTAAGTCACCCTTCTCTCTTCTTTGGTGACAGTGACCCAGAGGAACCTATAGGTGAACAACCTGAGATATACCAAGACCCTATAGAAGAAGAGTTAGAGACCACTCCATCTGAAGCCATGGCTGATAATAGAAGAGAGGATGAGAGAATAGAAGGAGCTTTCCCCATCCGAGAGACCAATGGAGAGATGAAAATGAAGAACATTAGCCCCTCTGCCTTGCCTCACTTCCATGGACTGACCACTGAGGATCCTGATACCTTCCTGTTTGAGTTTGTTGTCCTTTGTAGAACTTATGACTATACCGAAGATGAGCAAAAGCTGAAGCTTTTCCCTTCAACTCTTAAGGATGCAGCATTACGCTGGTTCATGGGATTACCTGGGAATAGTATCACTACTTGGGCTCATATGCAGCAAGCCTTCAATACCAAGTATAGGGATTACTGTAGGTCCAAGGAAACCAAGGGAGAAATCTTTCGGATGACCATGGGAAATGATGAGTCCTTAGAGGATTATGAGGAGAGGTTCCAACTTAGCTATAAGCGGGCCAGGTGCACACTTGACCCTGAATCCCTCAAGTTGGTTCTACTCCGAGGAGTCCCTGAAGATCTCTTAGACACCCTTCACATGTTAGCTGGGGGGGACATTTACCAGCTGCCTTATGAGGACATCAAGACTATGTTTAGAAATCACTCCAGGGCAGCTAGGAAGCGAGGTAGAGGAAATCTCCTCTCCACTGGTGTCCCTTTCTCCAAACATGAGTTTACAAACCAACTAGAAGATCTTAAGAGTGAGGTGAGACAGACCATTGCCATGCAGCTGGACACATTCAGGATCCAGCAGAAGAAGGAAGAAGCTGAGAGAGCCTTGGCTGTCTTCTGCCCTAGGTGCACTAGAAGACACCCTAAGAACGAATGCCCATTGCACTCGGTTGAAGTGTGTTTTGTTTGTGAGGAGGACCATCCAACAAATCAGTGTCCAACCTTACCTGGGTTTAAAGCCATGTACCAAGGGACCGAAGCCCCCACTGAACCTCTCTACTTCATCAACCAAAGGAGGCCACAAGGATCTAGACCTTATCAGCAGGGAATGCAAGGGGCACCACAAGCTTATTATAACCCCAACCAATCGACTCCCATGCCTTCTTGGGGTCCCCCTGCTCATCCTTCTTGGTCCATGCCTCCTCCATGGTCTTATCCACCTCAGTACCCTACTCAACCTACTTCTCATTCATATCATTCACACGCCTAGTCACAGCCTCAATGGAGTGCACCTCAGTCGGGGTGGAGGCCCCAATACAACACTCCTCCTGCCATTTTGCCTCCACCACCAGTTCAACCTCAGCCTTTACCTCCTGCTCCTCCAAGGCAACCTCAAATGCCCGCTCAACCGAACCCAAACCCCAACAATAGATAGGCTCAGCAGGTATACACTGGGGAGACCTCATGCCCTACCTATGCTGTGGAGATCCAGGAGATCAATCTTAGATCTGGAAAGACTCTTCCAGGTCGTCAACCTCCTCCCCCAGAGGATGAGGAAGACCATCAGGAGAGTGAACCAAAGCCTATTCC
The DNA here is from genome assembly GCA_031772625.1 of Pinus tabuliformis. NCBI lineage: Eukaryota > Viridiplantae > Streptophyta > Pinopsida > Pinales > Pinaceae > Pinus > Pinus tabuliformis. The sequence goes on along the minus strand of CM062811.1, from coordinate 573,154,838 downwards.
ACCCTTTCCTGAGAGACTAACAGCCACCACACAACCCAACCGAGAGGAGGATGAGCTTCTGGGAGAGCTCAAGCAGTTGTGTGTGAAGATACCCCTTCTCCAAGCCATCAAGGATGTGCCCATATACAACAAACTGGTTAAGGAAAAGTGCTTTAAACACCCAGGCAGGAGAAAGAAAGATGCCTCAACTATCAATGTCATAGGACAACTGTCCGACCTTATGCTAGGACAAGTCATTTGCCCAAAGTACCTAGATCCTGGAAGTCCTGTAGTAGATGTCCACATCAATGGCACCATTATACCTCACACCTTGATTGATCTGGGAGCTGCCATTAATGTGATGACCAGAGATACTATGCTTAAACTCAATCTTCAGGGTTCCTTAAGGAAGACCTCGACAGTACTGCAATTAGCAGATCACTCCACCGTGACTCCCGAAGGGATTGTGGAGGATGTCTTGGTCTCTATTGATTCTTGGGAATACCCTACAGACTTCCTGGTTCTGCAACCAAAGGCCAAGCTTACTGGATATCCTCTCATTTTGGGAAGGCCTTGGTTAGCTACTGCAGATGCTTACATAAGTTGTCGTGCAGGAAATATGACCATCAAAAATGGTCCCATGTCCAAGCAGCTAGTCCTATACCCTCCTGCCCAACCCTCCTTAGAGCATGATTTACCACTCTGGTTAGAAGAAGGAGAGGAAGACGAGGTGTACTCAGCACCTCTATGCACCCTAGATACCACTAGAAGAGACCCTCCAACCGAGGATGACTTGATTGAGACTCTGATCCAGAATCCACCTTCCAGTGCATTATCCTTAGAGAAGTTGGTGGAGGATGCCCAAGCTAGCACCTTAGTGGACCTTTGTACAACCAACCCTGTCACTCCCAGAGTCAAAAACGTGGAGTTCGGCCCTGAGAGAGCATTAAAGATCAGCTCCTCCCTATCTCCTTCCCAGGAAAAGGAGCTGTGTAGTCTGTTGGCCAACCACCTAGATGCTTTTGCTTGGAGCTATAAGGAGATGAAAGGAGTCCATCCCTCGGTCTGTACCCATCATATATACATCAAAGAGGATTGTAAACCGGTTAGGCAACCCCAGAGGAGAATGAATCCAGCCCTTAAGGACATTGTCAAGGAAGAATTGCAGAAACTGTTAGATGCCGGATTCATCTACCCCATCTCAGATAGTGAATGGGTGTCCCCTCTGGTCTTGGTTCCCAAGAAAAATGGGAAATGGAGAATCTGTGTGGACTACCGAGAACTGAACAAAGCTACCAAGAAAGACCATTTTCCTCTACCTTTCATAGATCAAGTGTTGGATGGACTGGCAGGAAAGAAGTTCTTCTCTTTCCTAGATGGGTTCAGCGGGTACAACTAGATTCAAATCAGCCCGGAAGACCAAGATAAGACCACCTTCACCTGTCCTTAGGGTACCTTTGCCTACCGTGTCCTTCCCTTTGGGCTATGCAATGCTCCTGCTACCTTCCAGAGAGCTGTCTTGAGCATCTTCTCGGAGCTGGTCCATGATGCAGTAGAAATCTATATGGACGACTTTACTCCTTATGGGGCCAACTTCCAGGAAGCATTGTCCAATTTGGGAAAATTCCTAACCAAGTGCATCGAGATGAACTTGTCCCTTAGCCCTGAAAAATGTGAATTCCTAATGACTGAAGGGACCGTGCTAGGCCATACCATCTCTCGCCAAGGGTTACAGGTGGATCCTAACAAAATTGCTCTAATCAAGAGGGTTCCACCTCCACAGAAGGTAAGGGATGTTAGGAGTTTCTTGGGATTAGCAGGATATTACCGAAGATTCATTAAAGACTTCAGCAAGTTAGCCTCACCATTGTTTGGCCTTTTGGCAAAAGATGTGGAGTTTAATTGGACTGATGATTGTCAGAAGAGTTTGAATGAATTAAAAGACAAGTTAGTGTCAGCACCAATCCTGAGAGGTCCAAACTGGGCCCTACCTTTCCACATCCACACTGATGCCTCGAACAAAGCCATAGGTGCAGCCTTAGGACAAGTTGAGCAAAAACTTCCATATGCCATTTACTTCGTTAGCAAAAACTTGTCCAAAGCTGAGCTGAATTACACTGTAACCGAGAAAGAATTCTTAGCTGTGGTCCATGCACTGAACAAGTTCCGACATTACATCACTGGCTATCAAACATTTGTACATACTGACCATGCTGCAATCCGATATTTAATGAATAAACCAGATGTGAATGCTCGTATTATTAGATGGTTACTTTTATTACAACAGTTTGACTTAACCATTGTTGATAAACCAGGTAGAGAAAATGTTGTTGCTGATTTTTTATCTAGATTGGATTTGTCTGCAGATGAAGATGGGACGGTGGATGACCAGATGCCTGATGAGCATCTGTTTGCTATCTCAGTACTCTCTCCATGGTTTGCTGATATAGCAAACTACCTTGTTTCAGCTCAGTTCCCTCCGCACCTCTCTTCAAAAGAGAAGAGCAGAATCATCAGAAAGAGTGCCTCATTTACCTGGATCGGGGGCAATCTGTTCAAGCTTGGCCCCGATCAGATCTTAAGGCGTTGTGTAAGGGAGGAGGAAGTCTTTGACCTCCTCCTCACCTGTCATGATGGGCCTTGTGGAGGACATTTTGCAGCAAAGAGAACTGCCTTCAAGATCCTGCAGGCAGGCTACTATTGGCCCACACTTCATCAAGATGTCAGAAGATATGTCAGTCAGTGTGACCAATGCCAAAGAATGGGGAAACCGACCCAAAGGGATGAGATGCCTCTCCAACCTCAAGTGACTCTTGAGCCATTTGAGAAGTGGGGTATGGACTTTGTGGGCCCAATCAACCCTCCTTCAAGGCAAAGGTCTTACATCATTGTGTGCACTGACTATTTGACAAAGTGGGCAGAGACCAAAGCAATCAAAGCAGCAACAGAAGAAAGGGTGGTCGAGTTCTTAAGAGAGAACATCTTCTACAAGTTTGGCTACCCAAGAGAGCTGGTGACCGATCAAGGGAGCCAGTTCACATCCAACTTGGTTGAAGATCTACTAGCTCATCACAAGATCAAGCATAGGACTTCCACCCCCTATCATCCTCAAGCAAATGGGCAGGTGGAAGTCACCAATAGAGCATTAGAAGGGATCTTGACCAAGGTGGTGAGCAGCAGCAGAAAGGACTGGGCAGATCGCCTAGTTGAAGCCACATGGGCTTACAACACCACTTGGAAGACCACCACCGGCTTCACACCTTATGAGCTGGTCTATGGGAAGAAGGCTTTGCTGTCCATTGAGTTCGAATACAACACTTTGAGGATGGCAGCTCAGCTGGATCTAGATCTCAGCCATGCACAACAAGAAAGGCTATTGCAGCTGAATGGACTGGATGAGCACCGCATGCAGGCCCTCCTTCACTCAGAAGTGGTCCAACTTCAGAGAAAGGTGTGGCATGACCAACATCTCCATGACAAGCAATTTCAGCCGGGAGATTAGGCTTTGTTGTATGATTCCAGATACAAAGACTTCAAGGGGAAGCTGAGAACCAGATGGCTCGGGCCATATTCAGTGGAAAAATGTCATGACAATGGATCTGTTCTTATTCGGACCATTGATGAGGAAGCCATCCCCATGCTTGTCAACGGGCATCGATTGAAGATCTACAGGAAGCCTCCCTCCAGACAAGAGTTCATCAAAACTATGGAGAAGGCAGTATTGGTCATAGAGAAGGGTTCTGCCCCTGCTTTGGGCACACCCTGAAGAATCTAAAAAAAAAAAAAAAAAAAAAAAAAAATAAATAATAAATAATAATAAATAAATAATAAAGATCCTTGGGTGAAAACCTTTCTGAGGCGCCCAAGGCAGGTGGTAGGGGTGAAAACCTCATTGAGGCGCCCCTACTATCTTTCAAAAAAAGAAAAAGAAAAAAGAGATAAAGATCCTTGAATGAAAACCTCTCTGAGGCGCTTAAGGCAAGTGGTAAGGGTGAAAACCTCATTGAGGCGCCCCAGCTATCTTTCAAAAAAAAAAAAGAAAAAAAAAACAAAAAGAAAAAATACAAGATCAACAAGTTTCTTATGTGAAAGTTGCATGCAGATTGCAGGTGTTCTATGGAGGAGATGAAGCCTCTCAACTCAAGGCCAAAAGTCCTTATCATGCAGCCAGGACACCTCACCAGCACCTCCTCCAAGAATGCTTATGTTCTTCAAGGTATGTGCACTTTCATTATAGATTGAGTCTCCTACAGGAAGACGCAGATTTTCTACAGGAAGGTGCAAATTTCTACAGGAAGGTGCAAATTTCTACAGGAAGGTGAAAATTTCTACAGGAAGAGCTGTCTGTCTACAGGAAGCTCTGTATTTCTACAGGAAACTTCCTATAGAAGCTCAGAACAGCCCAGAATGCATTTCATGAACAGATCTGATGACTACGGGTTGGTTTGGACGCATGCAAGCCTCTTTTGGGCCCATGCACGACGCTGTTACCTTGCTCCACCATCCTCGTCGACATGCACCCAAGATCCCTGCACCAGCAAACCAGATCAATGAGTTCTCATGGTAAAGCCATTTGTCAAAGAAAAACAAGCACCGAGAGCTCATACCACATCCATGTCGAGCATCAGAAGCTCCGGGAGCGTGATCAGAAGATTCTATCCATCGTCGTGCAGCATGCACCCAAGGAGGCGAGACTGTTACAAGGCACCCCGCGGGAATCCTGTAACAGTCAAACCTGCATGAGTGGATACCATTCACAGCACCGCCATCTGCAAACAACACACGGGCGCAAGCAACCAGAGCATCCACTCCATCGCCGGCATCCTGTAACCATGAGCCTCCGGGACTGTGTAGGTCGCATGCAGCAGGTAGATCCGCTCCCCGTCGTCCAAAAACCGAAAAATCGTGTGCAGCCGCGCGCAGGTAAGTGTCTCAACCCTTCCTTCCACCAAATCGCATGAGTATTACTTTGATTTGTTTGCATGGCGTAGAAATGAATGGTTGAGCGGCCGTATGGCCAGTTGACTGGCCACGTCGGCTAGTTATGGTATAGTCGGATGATTGGGTGGCATCCACGACAAAGAAAATACGCAGCACGCACGTGAGGATAGTCCCGTTAACCGAGAAACGAGTTTAACCGAAAAGGGCGGCGACAGATCTGTGGGAATGAATGCGGCAGCGAGTGAATATGCAGGCAAATGATGGGTGACGTCGCCCAACGGTCCGGCGTAGACAGCTCACCCCCCGCGCCACGAGCTGCGCCGATTCAAAATCTAACCGGCTAGATTATGCGCATGTATTCATCAACCTCCACTTCAAAACTCGAGTGGCTCTTTTGATTTCCTCTGCACGTTGATATGCCGAGCTTTCGGCTACCAGAACGCCGGTGAAGCACATCTCGACCGCTGGCCAACTACAGTCCTCCCTGAAGTTTGCACACTGCTCCTATAGGAACAGCTTCTACAGGAACGCAGTCTTCTACAAGAACACGGGTGCTCACGTAAAAAAGGTGGCCGAGTAACGAGGTAACCCTGGACTTCTCATGCAAATGGTCATTAAAGGTGGTAGGATTGTCAGTCACTGTCTGGGTATAGAGAAAGTGGTGAAATTGCTGTCTGTGTGCCTATACTGTCATTCTACAGGATTGTTGAGTAATTAGACTGTGTTGAAAATTTTGTGGGTTATGCGCATTGTTCTACACTCTGTCCCCAAAACTAAACTCTCTGCCACCATCACCACCTCCGGTTAAGAAAATTGTGCCATCATGCCGGGTGGATTTATCAGGCGAGAACCCACGGATTCAGATAAATTGAGGAGAAACCCGGCAGTGGTAGAGCTCTTCACCAGAGCACAATGGATGACTTTTTGTGATAAGCTGCAGGGCTACGATGATGAAGTAGCCGAAGAATTCTTGCAGGCTATGAAGCCTAAATCCCAGACACTGGCCACAGTGAACTTCAGAGGTCTGAGCCTCAAGCTCACCCCAGAACATATCAGTCGGATCACAGAACTCCCTATGGGTCTGCCATGGGACAAGGACGAAAGAAAGCTAAGCCAGCAAGCCAAGAAAGAGTTCTTCCCACCTGAAGAAGAATTCACGGAGGATAAAAATGGGGTGAGAAGGACAAGCCTGTTGCCACCATGGAACGAAGTCAGTTTGCAAATCATGAAATATATCACCTGTGAGGGTCGTTACAGCATCGTGTATGCATATCACTTTAGGCTACTCACCGAATTAAGACACCGGATCAATCTTCCTGTAGAGCAGAAATTAAGCATTCCTTATTTCCTGTTGCAATCCTTGATTGAGTGCGCTACAAAGCTCAAAGATGGCATACCGGATCAAGTCGCACACCATGGGCTGATCAAGCTTCTTGTGGAAGACGCGCTCCACTCACAAAAGGTTCCCCTCTCATGGGAATCCTTCCGGAATTTAACACGAGAGGGAGACATAAAAATGTTGATGGAAGAAACAGGGTCGTCTAGCAGTGAAGAACAAGAAGCAGTGGCCGAAGAAAAGAAGGAAACTAGCCCAAGTACCCCGACTACCATGCAGGAGAAGCAGCACGAAGAAAAAGATGCTGAAGAAAAAGCTGACTCCCCCATCCTGTCAGCGAGGGAAATAAGGTCAAAGAGCAGAAGGGACAAAGTTGGGGCGGGCCATGTCAGCCCAATTACCTCTCCAGCACTCACAAGCAAACAAAAAGATAAAACCCCTGCAGCAAAGCGAGCGAAAGTGAAGACACCTGTCACTACAGGAAAGGAGAAGCAGGCTTCTACAGGAAGCCCGAAAACAGCTTCTACAGGAAGCACAAAAGCGCAGAAACAGGCTTCTACAGGAAGCCCGAAAACGGAGAAACAGGCTTCTACAGGAAGCCATGCAAAATCAAAATCAAAGGAGCAGAAAGTGGATGTTCTGGCCAGGGAGGCAGCGGCTGTATTAGCTGGCCTCAGTACGCCGCCTAAGCCAAGAGGAAAGAGGAAGAGGGACCCTCCTCTCTACTTCAAAGCCCGGAGAAGTGTTAGGATAAAAACAGGGAAACCACAGACGCAGTCCAGCAGCCCAATTGTCATCGAAGACACCCCTGCTTCTCCCAAAGAAACATCCCCCTCAAAGATTACAGTTACCTACGAAAAGGGAAGTCCAAAGAAGAACACATGGCAAGAAAGGTTAGATCTGTTGGATGAAAAAACCCGGCTACAGGAAGCCGAAAATGTCCTACAGGATACTTTGGCTCGACTACAGGAAACCGAACAAAGAGAAGGGGAAGGACCCTCGTCACCAAAGGAGGGTGAGCTAGCACCTCCTGGAGAGGAAGAAAGAGAACATATCCCTGAACCTAGCCCTTCACCTAATCTGAACTCCTACTACACCTTCTTGGAGGCGGGAAAGATCATACCGCAAAAATTTACTGTACCTCTATTTTTTGCATTGGAAGAGGAGAGGGTCCGTTCCCACACATGGATGCAAATTGCCAAGTCCAAGGGTGTGGCGGACATAGGTCCCCTGCAAGAACAACTTAAGGAGGTCAGGAGTGAATTTGCATTGGTGGCTAATTGTCAACGTGTGCTTCTACAGGAAGAAAACCAAAAGTTGAAATTGCAGCTACAGGAGCTAAGGGCAGGGGTAGGAACATCCTCCAAAGACACCACAAATGAGCAGCAAGGAAAACAAGAGCTGACCACCCATCTTGAGGAGCCAATAACACTTCTACAGGAAACAAGACAGCAGGGCCAAATTGAAATACAAGCTCTGAAAGAGCAGCTGAAACAAAAGGAAACACAATTGGCTTGCATGGCCAGTTGGGCCATGGAAGCCCTGCAGTGCAGACATCCTGCAAAATCTTATGGGTTGTACTTAAAGGATCAGTGGCTGCAGTTCCAGATAAACACATTAGCACAAAGAGGCATTGCGCAAATCCATAACCCACAGCAATTTGCCGAATTATGCAATACTAGCTCGGCAGAAGACAAAGCCAAACTAGCAGAATTCTACCTCCACAATCTGGTTTTGCCTAATGAAGTCTCTTGGGATCCCAATATTGCCTTGGGTGATATGCAGTTGATGGCCTTCGCTTCATGGCTAAATCATGAGGATCAGAGAGCAACTGAAGAAAAATCGGTCATGAACCGAGAAATGAGTGAGCCACTATACATTCGAGCAGAACCAGAGGATCCGGTTGCCCTCATCTCAGCCCGCCAACAGTTGTCTAATGATCCCACAGCTTCCTTGAGATTTATGGACCAGCAGGCCCAAGCAATAGCCCACTTTGAAGACATGGAAAGATTATTGGGAGAAACTGCTGCCCAAGCATGTGCACGCAGGTGGAATACCTTGGCACATAGTTTGAAGATCCGGGAATACCATACCCCAACCCGGATGAGGGAAGCATTGGCAAGAGTGAACCTTTACAAGAAATCCATGCAAAGACTTCAGGCCAGCTGGATTGGCCTTAAACTCAGTCCCCCATTGCTGCTAGGATTGGCTGAAGGGAGTACAGAGAAAGATGACAATGCACAATGGGAAAAGGTGGACAAAACAGCCGGGTTTCATATCAACAAAGAGGACATCACCACAGAAGCTTGGGATGTAAGGGGAGCAGTGAAAGCCATGAAGGATGAGGATCTTGACTGAGTTGCTCAAGGATGAGCAAATGGTTCAGCTGGGGGGTGATGATGAGCCCCAATTTTGGTACAATTTGGGCTCATTTTGGCCTATTCTACTTGCTCAAACCATTCATCTTTTATTGCTTATGCATGCATTTCTTAGTTTATTCATGTTGTTTGTAGGAAGAAGGGTAGGCACTCTATCCACGTGACTAATGCATTATGATTTCAGGTTTTTGCATTAAATGGGAGAAAAGACCACGTGAAAAGGAGACAAGGATACAATGAGGTGGCACTACTAGTTTTTAGGAGAGGATGTCCACAGTCTTGGGACCCTCCTCGTGATTCCCACCATAGCTCCGAGCTCCAATCCATCTCCCCACCGAGCTTAGAAGCAGCCAGCTGTTCTACAGGAACAGCAGTTATAACTGTTCTACAGGAACAACAATTATGACTGTCCTACAGGATCAGCAGTTTAAACTTCAGTTGGACAGCCGAGCTCCTAAAATCAAGGACACCTGTTGGATGATCGTTTTCGCATAAGTATAGAGGCCGTAGCCTTTGATAGGTTGTTGAAACTTTCGCATTACTATTGTAATTCTTGAGCACAGCTCTGTGTTTTTGTTCCTTTTGTAAGCCAGTTTGGCATGACATCAGATTATGAATAAAGAAGGCAGATTTTGATCTAGTTCTGAGTTTTCTCAAGGAGCTATAGCTCTCAGGTTAGGGCCCAACCTGAGAGCAATAGATCTCCTCGGTGTTGTAATGTGTTTGCATTTAGTTCCAGCACTTTGAGTTTGTTTACTTTCACATGCAATTCGAATTTACAGTTTGTTAACTTAGTCTTTTTCATGAGCTTAGATAGGATTAGTTTATGGTGCATTTGTTTCAGTTGCTTAAGTTCAATAGGAGGATAGTTATACATCATTGGAGCTCCAGCAAAAAGGTTGTAAAGGCCCACTGCCATCTCTGTTAGAGACTGGGGTGCAGTCCATAACCAACCACCAAAAATACGCATTTCTTTACTTCATGATTGCTGCAACACAGTCACAGTTATGTTAGATGCTTCCATGTAATTCACACCTACACCACACACCTTCATCACAGCTTCATGCACATTCCTCTTCGCGTTTTGGATTGCTGTTCATTGAATTCATAGCACAGGTAGTCTAGCTGAATGCATTTTCGTCTTGGTGACAGTCATAAGCATTTGTTTCATTTACACTGCTCTCCCTCGTTCCATTACCTCCTCCTTCGTCTTGATCACGCATGTAACCACATCCTTGACCACTGCTCCGCTCTGTTATCTTCCAAATTCCTCCACTCCTCACGTAGCTTCATTCTTTAGCCCTTTCATTGACATAGCCCTCTATCTTCCAACCTACTCCCTACACTCATTCCCCATCCTATCCCTCCACTTCTGAGCCATCACCAGCCTTATTCTTACCTTACATATCTCCCCCTACCATTCCATCACTCCTCCATCACTTCAAACACCCACGGTAGGTCATCCTGTAGCAATTTGTAGACTTCCTGTAGAAACCTCTGAGTTTCCTGTAGGATCCCCTGCAGACATCCTGTAGGAGGCCACTCACTCGGTTGCTGAGCTTCTGAACGTGAGGAACCTCTGTGGACGGATGCTAAGGATCCCTGGGGACCTCTCCTAGCCTCCCCAACCTTTCCCACGCTTTCCTTCCTTCTCCATCCCATTTGCACAACCAAACCCTAATAAGCACAAAATCACAATCATTCCATCCACTTAAAGAAAAAATACAAAAACATGTCTTTTCAGATGCAAGCAGCTTAGATTCATGCATTTTCACTTATTAGAGGTAATGAAAGCATTGGTAGAAGTTTCATTCACATTCTTTGCATTATAGAGGTTAGACTAGTCAAATTAGGGTTTCCTAGGTTTACATGCTTTGATTTGCTTTCAGTCCATTTTTGTCAAGTAAAGTAGCTTTCCTTTGAGAATAGCTTTCGTCCATCAATTAGCAAGCTTCTTCTGAGAGCCTATAGAAGTTGGCTTGAGCCCTAGCGGACTTGTGCCAGCTGACCAAGTGACAGCTGCGACAAGAGCTAGTACTTGTACATATAGCACCGTCGCTTCCAAGTTTGTACGAACTACCGGGTTGATAAAATTAAGAGACAGGAAGCCCCAGGAGTTGTAGCATTATTGCTACAATACTGGAGCTCACTAGTGTCCTTGTTAGAGAATGTGAACAAGGTACAACACGTTTCTCTACATATCTAAAAGGTAGAGTACATCATGCAAAAGTTAGGAATTCCAAAGAGTTTAAGCCTGATGATGTCAAATCTAGATGGCTTGAGACTTGACTTGTCTGCAACATATACTACTCTTATGGTAAGCAAAATGTTGCAGCACAAAATCTGCTTTAAGGCCTTTATGTGAAGCTTGGCCGATTCAGATAAAGGCCAAATTATAAACAAGGATGGATATTGTAGTATATACGAGTTCTCACATTTGGTAGCCTCCCGTGAAAGAGAGGATTATAGAGCGCAGGTGTCTCAAGAATGGAAAAATGCCTACAACTTTGAAGATAATTACAAAAAGAAATACAAAGAAGGAAGTTTTTCATTTTTTCTTAAACCGCTACAACGATTTTTCTAATTCGGTTCACGAAATGACTCCCAAAAGGCCCTATGAGGATTAAGCATAAGGAAATTTGACCATGTTTAGAAATTTTTTTGGGCTTCAAACCCAAGTCAATATCATTTGGGCTTGAAAATTGATTTTGAAGAAAGATTCTCTGATCCAAGGCATAATGGACTGTATAGAAGACGTTGGCAATGGGAGATTTGGGATTTTACACATGTGAGTGGGGGGAGAGTAGATGATGCTGAGACCAATATGGTCAGACTTGCATGGGACACCATTTGCTAAGCAGAATACAGAGAGAAGGGAATGTTACAATATTGGCAAAGAAGTGTTACAACTAGGACGATGGAATAATGCCCGGGTAAAGTTGCGCGTGCATGAATTGACCCACAAATAGACGAATGAATGCACAGTTACCACAGTAAGAGAGACAGAGATGGAGAAGCATTTTTGTCAAGGTAGGGAATTAATAGAGGTGTGAGAAGAGCCGCTCATAGTAGTTACAAGGGATAAAAGAATATCTAAATTTGGGGTCGAGCTCTAATACCATGTTAGGTTAAGAAGGTAATTCTTAATTTATATTCTTATTAGTATGAACATTATTTTATATATATATATATATATATATATATATATCTATATATATATATATATTTCAAAGTGCATTATTATATATATATATCAAAGTGGTGATTTTTGGGATTCTAATTTCATGGCCTATTCTGATTACTCTATTTACATATTTTTTTTAATTTTTGAGAATTAAGTGTCTAACAAAAATTATATTAAATCAATACTTGAATAAAAAAATTGAAGTAATAAATATTATGTATAATATTATAAAAAAATTTGAATTATTTTAAAATTTTATGAAAATATATATTATAAGTTAAAATTTATTTTCAAAAGCATAAATTTTTTAATTTTACAAAATATGAAATTTAAGAAATTATGAGAGGAATTATTGGGTTGGAATTGTTTTTACAAAATATGAAATTTAAGAAGTTATGAGAAGAATTATTGGGTTGGAAATATTCCAATAGGACCACGTTTAGAGAGTGAGTAACAAATATTATGTTTAACATTAACGTTAAATATTATAAAATATATTTAGATTTTTTTATTTTATTTTAAATTTCTTCAAAAATCTTATAGGTTAAAGTTATCTTCAATATTATTATAAACTTGTCTATATAGGATTTTTTTGTTGGAGATATTTTAATTTTAAATTAAAAGTAAATTTAAATTAATAACTAAATATTTATAAGATTTTACATTATTTATGTTATGAGCTTATAAAATTGAAAGATATTTTTTTTTATGTTTACATTTTTTAATATATAAAATATTATATTGGTTTAATTATATAAATAGGTATGTTTACTTTTTTAAAAGTTTTAATAATTTTAATGCAATTATTATATTTATTATGTGGATGATAGGATTTAATCTTCATAAAATATTTTATAATATTTTTAGTAATATATACAAATCAAAGATAGAGATTTATCTTTAAAATAGTTATGTTCTTTTTGTTTTTTAATTAAACTGATTAATTATGAACAATAATCATATGAAGTGGATTCACATTAAAATAAAATTAAATAATAATAATTGATTTTCTTAACCATAACATTTCAAAACATATAATTAATAAACATATAAAAGCTTAATAAATTTAATTAATAAGAATATAATTAGAAAGTATATATATATAATCATGTCTTATTGAAAAAGTAATGTAAAAAATATTATAAAATATGTCAAAGAAAAGTGTTTGACTCATATATAGGTATTATATGTGTTAGGGTTTTAATAATATAGAGAGGGAGAATCTTATTAAAACCATCATAGTCCATCTTAACTGTGGATCTACCAAGCATCTAAGAGGAATAAAATCTATTGAAGTGCAAATCTTTCTTCAATTTTTGAACTAAAAGAGCGGTTTACATCTTGAGAAATCTCACTAGATTTGTTTGTTTATACCAAATATGGAGATATGCACTTTCATTTTTTAGTTTGTTTAAATCTCGTTTGATGCTTGTCAACTCACACGTCAACGCCAATATCCCCAATCTACTCCACACACAGTTTCATATTTACAGTCAATATAAGAATATGAATTTATTATAATAAATTCCATGAGATATTTTTTCTCTCACCCTCCCTCAGGAATCTCTACTCATTTCAGATATGGAATTACATACACTTCAACTTAAAAAATAATGTATGCAATATAATAACGTTTTGACACACACATTTAAGCATTTGTCCTAGTGTTTTAATCCTTCATGTTTATACACATATAATAATGGATTCGACTTTTTGTCACATGCAATGCCCAAAAATAAAAAATACCCACACAATTGCGTAATACAGAAGCAAGCCAAAAGGGGATTTCAAACTAACACCCGGTCTTTCAAAATTAATTTTTTTTTATCAGGCACTACAAAATAATTTCGTAGCGTCCATTTCTAGTTCATCACTGAGTCGCTATAGAATAATTTCGTAGTGTCATTCGCTACAAACTAATTTTGTAGCACTTGTTAAAATTATGTACAATAATGTTGGGGAAGATGAAACAACTGGGCTTTTTCCCAAATCGACTCTCCACGCACCAGACTTGCTTCTTAACACAATAAATGATTTACTTTTCCTCTCTTCACTGATTTTTGGATCTTGGTTTGAATTTTACAGTTAGAAAACCAATCACAAAGGGGTTTGGACCGTATTAAAAAAAGCATGGCGCTCTGTTTTTGTTGATGGTACTCGCATCGCAGTATCCCATGGATTCACTACTCCAAAATGCAGCAACACCTTCCTTCATGGGATTTAACGCTAATACAACAAGAACCCCAAAAGGAAAATGAAAAATAACACAACGATTGAAGCCACAAGATTCACATTCTTAATAAAAATCAATTCAACAAGATACAAGTTTTCATAAACTAGCCAATATCAACGCACAGGAGTAAAAATTACAAGTGATAACAGTTCATAAGAATAAAAAAAATTGGTTTAAGCACAGGGATCTGATTCAATCTCAAGTCATGTAACAATCCCATAATTTACAGGCCTTGTTCATTTACGCCATTCACACAAAAATACCTTCTAGTTTTGTTAGGGCCCTATACTACTAGTGTAACCCCCTATTGTTATTAGTACAACCCCCTTATTATATTTTTATGCCGATGTAGTCCCCATATTGTTATTATTGTGCCCCATAGAAGCCCACTATTTTTATTATTATGCCCTTTCATTATTATTGTTATGTCGGCTTTGATTATATTATGACCCCTTAGACTCCTATATAGAAAGGAGATCTTGTCATTTGTATCATCCAAGAATTGTTCATTTGTGTAATGTAAAGGAAGTTATCCCATCGAAGAGGCTGATTTTTAAGGCATTCATCTATATTTTCTATCTTTTTGTGAGCTGGTTTCATAACATTTGGTATAAGAGCTTTGGATTCTAGGGTTTCGCTGCTACAAATAGGGCTTCGTGGAATTTTTGATATAACTTTTTTCTGCGACGTTTCAGAGGATAACAAAAAACCCATTTGCGATGAAATCATTCTGAACCTCGGGTGAAAATTTCAGATCTTGTATCGTTATATTTTCAGAGACATGATATGAGGAAATTAGGGTTTTTGTAAGCCCCAGAATTTCATCTCAAACAGGTCATAGTGGAATTTTCGCTATAATTTTTTTTCTATGAAGGTTTAGACTCTGAAATTAAAACCCATTTGAGCTGAAATCTGGGTGAAGCTCAGGTCCTAATTTCAGATCTTGTCTTGCTATATTGTGGAGATATAATCTGAGGAAGTTAGGGTTTTTTGCATAATCCTGAATTACATTGTAAACGGGTGACCTTGGGAAAATCATCATAACGTGTCTGCTAAGCATCTGATTGAAGTTTCGTAAGAAGTTACAGAAAGAGGATGGCCTGTAGATTTCTGTGTATCAGTTTTAGGTCCGAGGGTTGGAACAGTGACACGTGTAACTTCATACAAGTTGCTCTACTAAACCAGTCTATAATCAAGTCATTGTGGGAGATTTGGAATAACTCTTCCTTGGAGAATCCAACCTTGATTAGACTTGTGGGGTTGGAAAGAGGATGTAGAGGGCTACCATAGTTCACAATTATAGACCTTGGAGGGCCGAACTTTAAGAGATACAATAGATTAAATATTGAGATCCTAAAAAGAAAAATAATGACTCGAATCATGAAAATAGAAACATCTAGTAATCAAAATGGGATGGATGATTTGAAGAATGTGATCAAAGGAAAGGTAAATAGTTTTATCAATGCCATGGAAGCTGATATCGATGGTATGAAAGCATATTGGAAGAAAGGCATCGAAGATTTGAAGAAAGACATGGAAGGTTTTAAGGAAGGTGGGAGAAAGCTGCTACAAGAATGGCCTCCTAATGACGAAAATGTAGTAGAGGAAACTCATGATGAGAAAACAATAAATGTCAATCATGATTTCATAGAATCTAACATTGGATTGATGACCCAACATATTCTAAAGATCGATATGAGGAAGTTTGATGGAAAGGATCAAGAAAAATCAAAAGAAGAGAATATACACCAGGAACCAACCCAAAGAAAGAAGAAATGAATCTAAACATATCTTGTAAAGCATTGGCAAGAATTACCACTCCTAAAACTCTCAAGATAGAAGGACATATCAAGAAGAAAAAGGTTCAAGAAGTGAAATATGACATCAAGAAAGAAGAAATGAATTTGACCATATCTTGTAATGCATTGGCCAGAATTACCACTCCTCAAACTATCAAGAGAGAAGGACATATCAAGAAGAAAGTTGTTCAAGAAGTGAAAGATCACATCGAGCATCAGGAAATGAATCCGACCATATCTTGTAATGCATTGGAAGAAATTACCACTCCTCAAACTCTCAAGATAGAAGGACATATCAAGAAGAAAAATATTCAAGCAGTGAAATATCACATTGAGCATCAACAACAAGTTCTCCAACTTTTAAAGGATAACGCCACTTTGATGCAGAATCTAATGAAACAATAGGATGATTAACATCGCAGTGAAAGAAGTTTTGATGTAGGCAATTGGGTATTTTTACGGCTGTATCTCAAGCAATCTATTTATGAGAAGGAAATGTTGGCAATACTACATGCACTTAAGAAATGGCAACCTTACCTAATGGGAAGACACTTCAAGGTAAAAATGGATCATGATAGTCTTAAATAACTTTTAGATTATCTTTAGAAGAACAAAAAATATGGGTCACAAATATTTTGGGTTATGACTTTGAAATCATGTACAAATTGGGGAAGCAAAATGTTGTTGCAGATGCACACTCAAGAAAGGATGAGGATGTGGAAGCATTGTTTTGTGATATTTATATTATCCAAACAGATTGGATAAACGAAGCAAGGGATGAATGGAAGAAGGACAAAGAAGTGTGGCCACTCATTCAAAAGTTGCAGAAGATCCCAGTTCAAACAATATTTCCAGAACTTGATGAGGAAGGAAAAATCATATTAGAACCTGGAGTAGTCACAGAAACAAGAACCCGAAAACTACGAAATCAATCAATTTCAGAGTGTCTCATCAAGTGGAAGAACTTACCCGCTGAAGATTCCACATTAGAGGACAAGAATTTTATACAGAAGCATCAAGAAATACTCAAGCATTGAGGACAACACTTTTTGAAGGAGAGGGGCATGTTTGGTCCCTATACTACTAGTGTAACCCCCTATTGTTATTAGTACAACCCCCTTATTATATTGTTGTGCCCATGTAGTCCCCATATTGTTAATATTGTGCCCCATAGAAGCCCACTATTATTATTATTGTGCCCTTACATTATTATTGTTATGTCGGGTCTGATTATATTATGACCCCTTAGACTCCTATATATAGAAAGGAGGTCTTCTCATTTGTATCATCCAATAATTGTTCATTTGTGTAATGTAAAGGAGGTTTCCCCCTCAAGGAGGCTAATTTTTAAGGCGTTCATCTATATTTTCTATCTTTTTGTGAGTTGGTTTCATAACAAGTTCACATAGATTGAAGCTACAGGCGGGTTTACAAAATTCATAACTTGAACACATAGAGACACAGTGGGTTCCTCTCTTCTCCTCCTCTTTTCTCCTTCCCACTTCTTCTCCTCACTAGGAGGTTCTACTTCTATCTTCTTCTTCCTAAACACTCTTTTCTTATTGTTTCCAAAAATAAACTGATCATGACAACCAAGAGTCACAAAGGATGAATCATTTCCCCTTCTCCACAAAATAAGGGAAATTGAAAACTAGAACTCACTTTCTAATGTAAATATTTACCATTTGTTACAAAACATTTAAAATTTCCTCCCAGCATTATCATGTGGCCATCCCATCACATTAGTAAGCTCTAGTCCAAACTTTGTCAATTTGTGTGCTCGGCCTATGCACCTGCATCAGACTCCCAAGCTGAAAAACGATACATGGTCTCCTGAACATGTGTTGATGAAGTGAATCTTCCTCGATCCCAAACTTTATATTATAGCTAGCCCTTCTCCTTGCCATGTCATTTCTCTATTGTTTTCTCCTACTGTATTCTTCCTCCCTCTTTTCTAATGAAAACTCACTTTACCATTTGTAACATGTTGTCCTTTATTATTTTGTTCCCTACATACCTCTTTCTGCAAGGTTTCAACAACATCTACTTCCTTATTCTCTATATTTCCACATCCAAACTATCCTTTGGCTAGCACAAACTATTAGTTCATGGCTGAAATTCACCGATGTCCTCCACTAAAACATCAAGATAACAATTGCTTGAAACTACTTTTACCACTCTCTGTATTTTCTGTTGGCACTCTTCATCATTGTTGGCTATTTTTTGCTGCAATTTCTTCATGGAAAGCTTTTCCTAGTGATCTCTTAGGTTGTTTCAATTCACTATACTTGTTATCCTTGGATTGTTCAACTAATTTTCTAAATACTTGAATTCAGTTGCAATGTCTTCCGTGCCTATTCTTCAATATTGTAGGTTCTCTCCTAATGGTTATTGTACTTCATTAATGGAAGTATTTCCAATCCATTTTATTCTTTCTTGCACAACTGCATACTCAAACCAATTATTTGTTTTAAAAATATGAGACTTTGTAATTTCCCTTGTTTCTTCCATCATCTCTCCCTCATGCAATGCTAAAAATTTCAAACTACCCATCAAATATTCATCTGCTTCATCCACCATGATAGATTCCTCACTAATATCCGCACACATGTGTTCATCAATCTTTGGTTGGTTTTCCATGGTTGTATTTTCCCATCGAACATAGTCTTCATCTTGAATATCCTCTATCTTCCTTCCAGTCTATATAGCAATATTTAGTGAATTTTCCTCCTCTTTACATAGAACAAAATAAATGATATGCCCTTCATCTAAAGCAACTCCTTCATTCACACACCAAATTCTAAAATATAAATCATCAAGGATTGTTTCCTCCATTAACACCTCATCCATCATATGTTGATTGTACACATTACTTGCGAGACTCTTAAATAGTCTCTCATCAACATTTTCTTCATGCTAGCTTTTAGCGTCCAAATGGACCATGATACTTTCAATTAGTCTCCTTTCAACATTATCATTCTCTCTCTCTTCAAGGTTTACTCCTTGTTTAAGTTCACAAAGAGGTTCTTCAATAGTTGTCCTTTGTTGTAGCTCAACTCCTTTGAGTTTTTCCTCCAACTAAGCATTTAACTTTTGTTCAGACTCCTTGATTTTCTCTGTCAACTGAGCATTTAATATCTCTCTCTCAACTTCACCTGCAAAAAAATTCATTTTACTATCTTCTGGAGAGTCCATTTATAACCGTGGTATTCCTCATCTTTCTATAGTAGTTCTCTCAAAATATCTAGTTGTGAATTGGTTTCATATAATTCTCTATAAATTTTGTCCTAACTTGATCTACTATGGCTTCTCTCTGAACCTTTACTGTGACTCTCAGTAGTCACAAATCGCCTCCTTCTACGAGCTTCTCCCTTCTCATCGTGAGATGCAAACAATCCACTATAACAAGTTAACTCCATCAACCTATTTGTAAACACCATACTAAGCTTTTCCATGCATAGTCTTCTCCTGGTATTTTTATTGACTCCTTCCTCTAGAATATTCATCTGAGTGCTCTCTGCTCTTCTAGCTCATGCATGCAATTTACTCACCTTCCTTCTTTGAGAACTTTTCTTGTCCTCCTTCTCTATTGCAAGGTTCCTTACCATCATCATCAAGAACTCTCTTTGTTCTTGGTTATAATCATCAACTATAACCATCATCACTACTACATGTATTTAGTAATTAATTAACAAAAGACCATTACCTCACAATCTAAATATCTATTGAACATGCATCATTGTTGTTGTAGTGTTCTCTGTTGTCTCTACCTTCAATGTTACAGTGTTCTAATGTCCTTCAATAAAAAAAAATTGTTTTCAGATCTATCTTCAAAACAAAAATGATCTACTTCCTCCCATAATAGATTTTCTTCCACACATTGTCTTCTTTATATTACCATCATGCAAGCATCAATCTTCAAATTCAATAAGAATTAAAATAAGTTACCTCAATCAAATTTTCAAATATGATTATGGTCCATGCTTCTGTAGTGAACTATAAACTTTACTGGTTTCCTTTCTTTCATATTTTCATTCTATAGTTAGTCAATTAGATTTATTAGATTTTATTTTGCTCCATGTTATGAATTTCAGCTCCAAAACTTTGCTTCCTTGCTGAGTTGTTCTAATCTCATCACCAAAAGGAATTCATAATTTGATACCACTTGATGGCACGGAACTGATAGGCTGGTGCTAATATCTCCAATCCACTCCACACATAGTCTCATATTTATATTTAACATAAGAATATGAATTTATTATCATAAATTCCAAGAGACATTTTTTCTCTCATCCTCCCTGGGAATCTCACCTCATTTCAGAAATCTAATTACATATTCCCCCACTTAAAAAATAATGTATGAAATATAATAACACTTTGAAACACTCATTTTAGTGTGTGTCCCAGTGTTTTAATCCTTCATGTTTATGCCCATATAACAATGGGTTCGACCCTTAGTCACATTCAATTCCCATCAATAAAAAATACCCACACAACTGGGTAATACGGAAGCAAGCTAAAAGGGGATTTCAAACCGACATGTAGTCTTTCAAAATTTAAATACTTTTTCAACAATCGCTACGAAATAAATTCACAACATATGATTCTTAATCACTGCCCATTCGCTACAGAATAATTTTGTAGCGTTGTTCACCATGAAATAATTTCGCAATGCTCGTTAAAATTCTGTATGGCAATTTTGGGGAAGATGAAATGACTCGACTATTTCCCAGATCGACTCTCCACATCCTAAAATTGCTTCTGAACATAGTTAACAATTTAATTTTCCTCTCTTCACTGAGTTTTCAATGTTGGTTTGAATTTCATATTCAGAAAACGAATGAAAAAAGGGTTTTGACCATATTAAAAAAAATAGGGTGCTCTTTTTTTGTTGATGGTACTCACATCGCAGAGGACCATGCATTCACTACTCTATAATGCAAGAACACCTTCCTTCGTGGGCTTTAAATAACATAGTGATTGAAGCCACAAGATTCATATTCTTAATATAAATAGGTTCAACGAACTACATGTTTTCATAAACTGACCAATATCAACACACAGGAATAAAAATCGCAAGTAATAATAGTTCATAAGCAGAAACCAATTTGGTTTAAACATAGGGATTTTATTCAATCTCAAGTCATGTAACAATCCCACAATTTACAGTCCAAATTGCTCTTCATTTACGCCATTCACAGAGAAATACCTTCTAGTTCACATAGATTGAAGGAACACGCGGGTTTGCAAACTTCATAACTATAATACATGGAGAAATAGTGGGTTCCTCTCTTCTCCTCCTCTGTTCTCCTTCCTACTTCTTCTCCTCACTCAGGAGCTTCTCCTCCTCTCTTCTTCTTCCCAAATACTGTTTTCTTATTGCTTCCCAAAATAAACTGACCATGACAACCAAGAGTCACAAAGGGCGAATTGTTTCCCCTTCACCACAAAATAAGGGAAACGAAAAACTAAAACTAACTTCCTAATGTAAATATTTTTAGTTTATTATAAAACACTAAACATTTCCTCCCAATATTACCATGTGGTCATCCCATCATATTGGTAAGCTCTTGTAAAGACTTCGTCATTTTTTGTGATCAACCTATGCACCTGCATCATCTTTCATGCATTTTTAATATTTAATTTTGGTTGTTATATTTATATTTTTTATTTTAATATTTCATTTTGGATTTTACCTTCATAGTTTTCATTTTCCTCCTTCCAATCATGCCAAACCAGAAAAAGAGAGAATTTTTTTATGGATGGTATATGATTTTCTTTTTCTTTTTTCCCTGTTACATCTTTGCAATGGTGTTAAAATATTTTTGCAAGAAAAGCAAGGGTTTCATGATAAGCATATACTTTGAGAAGGATGTTAGTGAAAAAAATAAAACAAAACAAAACCTTGCTTGTAATAGTTCACTTGATTCAAAATTATTTTATTGAAATAGAAGAGTTGAGTTTAGGTCTTTCTTTTATATGTTATATTTTGAAAAGTGTATGAAAGTTTCAATTATTAAAAAAAAAAAGAAAAAATATTTATTATAAAGTAGATCTTAGTTAAATTATAAGATTGAATTAGTCATGAAGTAAATTCATTTTGTTATTGATGATGATAATGATGATGATGAATTTTCTCTATTAAACCTTAATAAGGGTAGGAAATGAAATTTTTTTAATAGTTTGATTGATTGAAAATTATTTCTATTAAGACAAAATTTGCTTTATTAAACCTTAATAAGGGTAAGAAATGTAATTTTTGTAATAGTTCAATTGATTGTTAATTATTTCATTAAAATAGAGGACTTTAGTTTAAGTCTTTCTTTTATATGTTATATTTTGAAAGCGCATGAAACATTCAATTATAAGAAAACCTTATTATAAAGTGGATCTTACCTAAATTATAAAATTGAATTATTCATGAAGTAAATTCATTTTGTTACTCGTGATGATAATGGTTATTATCCACTAAGATAAAAATTGCTCTGTTAGACTTTAATAAGGGTAAAAAATGTAATTTTTCTACCTTTATAGTGATGTAATGCATACTAATATTCTTTGTTAAAAAATAAATAAAAGTAAGAAAATATTATTGACATAGTATTCAAAGATTTATCCTAAAAACTTTTAACTCCACTTCATTTTTGTTCAAAAATTTCTTTTTTATTACTCATGATCATCCTAGAACTGTTAGGCAAGTAGTGGCTTCATAGGATGGAAAATTCTAGAAAAAGGTCATGGTTGATGAAATGATAGCCTTATATAAGAATGAGGCGTACAGAGAAGTTTCCAGTTGGAAGAAATCCCATTGGCAAAAAATGGGTGTTAAGAAGAAGTTAAATGAATAGGGAAAAATGATGAAATACAAAGCTTGGTTAGTAGCAAAGGATTATTCCCAAGTAGAGATAAGTCACTTTGGTGATATTTTTTCTCTTATTTCCAAGTTAACTTCTATTAGATTTCATGTGTTACTACTACTTTTAATCTTGAAGTGGAACAGATGGATGTGAAGATGACATTTCCACCTGGGGATATGCAATAAGAAATCTACATAAAGAATCCAGAATGCTTTGCTATGAAATAAAGGAAAGAGCTAGTTTGAATGTTGAAAGAGTCTTGTTGATCAGAAAAAATGTCATCCGTCAACATTAGGGGAGACCACCCAATCAGGAACTTAAAGAAGCTCATTTTCCATTGAAGATGATGGTTCTAGGTCCAATTACCTTGTCATCTAAGACAAACCTAAAATTAATCTAATATTAATCTAAACTAAACTAAGAGTTAATTTATACAAATCACAATATGTTACATTTCCTTCATATCGATCCTTAAATATGTAAATTCAAGGAATAGATCAATGCAAAGGTTTGATCGAATTAAAGGTTGATCAAACCACAATTAAATGATTCATTTTCCTCTTTAAGAGAGGACTTAGTGAAAATTAAGATGTTAATGCAAAACTAATCTAAAACATCAAATCCTATCTCAAACTAGAATGGGATATCCCTCTCCTAATCGGAGAGGAAGTTAACTAAAATGGGGGCAAAGAACTGATATAATTCATCATATGATTTTGTATTAGTTAAAGGAATTAGTTCACATTAACTAATGCAAGTGAAAGAAAAAGAAGCCTACAAATGAATAATAAATAGTTGTTAGTCACCAGAGGAATACTACAACAAATTAGCATTGATTCTGATCTCATTATACCCTGAAAAGATAAGTTTAACAATTGTTCAATAGAAAAATGTCAATGACACAACAATAGTGCATAATATCGAAGAAACATAATATTGTTTAGAATAAATATCAGAACCAAAAATGAAACTTTAACAGTGAGACAATAATCCTTCATTCCAGTAATAGTACACAAGAACAAGAATTAATTAAACAGTGCGAAAGCATATTATAAAATATGCAGTCCTGGAGTATCTTAGACCCAAAATTGCATTGCCTACAATAGTGCAAAGCAATTATAACAAATCTAGAAACCCTTTGTTTTCTCTATAATCATCCTTTATGTACATAACGGTAGTGTTATTGCACAAATTGAATAGCTACAAAGAATCCCCCTTGAGTGGATCACGACCTCCTCTCATCTTATTGAGGAGACAAGTGTTTATACAGAGTTTCAAAGTTAATAGATCCCTTCAATTTCTCAACAAACAAGAATTAAAAAGTAAATGAATCTGGAGGTTTTTTATTTTGTTGAGTCACAAGCTAAACTTATAAGATCTTAGAAGCTTCATTTGGATTAGATCTGAACAGTCTTCAAATGAGTGAAATGGTAGTTTCCAACAAATTCTCCGAATAGCCTTTTTCAACAACCTTTGTCTTTCTTTAGCGCTATAGTGGTTCAAATGTTCAATTAAAATCAGAAGAGAAAGTATTTCTAGAATCGGTCTTGTAATCCAAATACAACAAAGCAATCAGTGTTTTACAAATAATTTGAATCTAAACTAATCCCAATGAAAAACCAATGACAAATAGCCTGAGACCATTAAAAGTGACTTATTTAAAGCTTAATAGTAAATACCAAACCAAGGTGTGACAAGAGGCGAACTCAAATGGATATCAGAGGTTGGAGTATCGAAGTTTTAACATAACACACTCTGCAAAACTTGTGATATATGGAAAGTTCTTATGAGGAGTAGATGAAATATTATATTAAATCGTTGTGAAAAATCCCGTCAGATCTGCAACCAAATCGGTGATCGAAAGATTAACTCATGTCGACAATTTTAGATATGTGTCATTTCAACAGTTCTGATATGAGAGTGGATGCAATATTCTGATTAAACCAACTTTAATACGCATATCATGTTCACTTATTGGAAGGAATAGTATGTCGGAGGTTGGAGCAAAGGCCTATCGGAGATCAGAGGCAAATGATTATCGGCATATTGGAGCGGAGCCCTTTAGGGATATTGGCGATCAGAGGGAACATTGTATCGGAAATAGGAGATCAGGGAAATATAATATCAAAAATTTTAAGAGGTGACACATAACAAAAACTTTGATATGATGGATTCTCTGATATAAGGGAGTGGAGGAGAGTTATGTGGTATGTGGGTCCATAATACTTCAGCCACTTTATAATATATATCATCGAAACATATATTCGTTTGTTTGTATTTAATCCATTTGTCATATGGTTCGAAGTTTATATTTTAATGTTTATTAAAAAGGGCTAAGCCACTTAACACATTATAATATGGTTAATTTATGAATCTTTGTCTTAGAGCTATGTTTTATTAATTAATCTAAGATGTTTAAAACAAAAACTTATTTACAAAGTTTTTTAACAAAAAAACTTAATAAAACTTAGGCAAACTATAAAATTAAAACTAGTGTAAATAAAAGGAAAATTAGACTTGAAATGAAGTAATCACACTCAAAGCCTACATACAATGCAAAAAAGGGTCCCAATGTTTATTATGTTAGAAAAAAATGGGGGTGTTGTGTTTTCACTACAACAATGGTGACACACTGGGGAGAAGCAGTTATCTTTGTCCTAAAGATATGGAACCTAGTTTAAAAATCAAGGAATTATAATTAGATAATTTGAAATGATCAAATTTAGATATCCTAACCATTTTGTCCCTATAATACGCTATCAAATAAATATATATAACATTATCGTTAATGAACTTGTAAAAATTTACCCTGTGAATTCAATGTTTCAGTAAATTTATATGCACAACAGCCATCTTAGTTGGGCATGAGTTTTTGAGTAAAAACGATAATCAAGAAAACATAGTATTAATTTACCTTCCATACCACAGACATGGAAACTGCTTCCAGCAGGAATCTATAGCTTCGACAGGATGCCTTTTAACCCTTTTAGGTTCCAGTGTCCCATCTATTCGGAATAAATCCATAGTTGCAAAAGATCGTCTCAAACTTATTTGATAGTTAATTGAAGATCATTGTCCTAGCTTGGTAACCATCTAATGACAATTACATTCATGATATCTAACATTATGAACAAGCCAACTCATGATGAGACCTCTTGTCCTTCAGCCTTACGGTCGAAAGCCATTACCTTGGCTTGGTGGCCAATAATGATAATGTCACAATGTTAGAACTTATGATCATGGTAGGTCAGCTCCTGATGGGACCTCCTATCCTTTAATTGACCATTTTTGTTTTTATGTTTAAATATGGTTATTGTTAATCTCATAGAGATTACATCATATATGGGGTGGCATAGTTCTCCTTAAGAGTAATGGATGGCATAAAAATATTTAAGCTGACTACTATTCACTTGACTAAACCTGCTCCCAAAAGAACTCATGACCTTAAGAAACTATTGTTATATATGTTTTACTTTATTTAAAGCTTATGGGTTAAAGATATTTCATTACAAAATAATGGAAAGATTTAAACTAAAAGAACAAAAAACCAAGGACTCTACTTGGTAACGAAAGCGAAAATTGAACATAAATGAAATCATCTTCATTGAAGTGATCCTTAAAGATTAGGTTCCATTGATATATATTAGAGTATGAAAATGACTCTCCCAACGGTTATGCCAATCTTAAAGAGAAAAAATTACTCCATTTTATTGTGAAATGAAATGAAAAGACAATCCAGCTAAGCCTAAAATGCTTATCAAATTAGAAAGAATACAATTAAGAGAGTGAACCTTGAGATACAAGTAACAAGAAAAATGAGATTATGTTGATTTTATCTTGTAATATGATTTTTTTAATAAAGCTATTTTGTTTCAAAGCATAGTTATTGATTTATAATTATTGTTGTATGCCTTGACAGGGGTTTTTTAACTTTTTCAAATCTTGGTTAAAGATAATTTACGAGTCTTTATAGATTTAATTTTAAGTATAAGACTGGAAATTGATTTCAAAATGTATGGAAAATTAGAAAAGAGAAAAATCCCTAATATCATATGATGATTGTTCTTCCAAAATGTAAATTTCCAGCAAGGCTAAATCTACAAATCAAATCCATGGAAACCTACAAGAAGAACAACAAAATATAAGAAAGAAATAATGATTAGAAGAGAAAAGAAAAGTTGTAGTAGAGCTCAAACTAGATGAGAATGAACATATATATGTGTACCTGGAAGAATTCACTCATGATTTTACCTAATGAATCTTCATTTTCTCCCATGTATTAATCACAGTTCAAAACCATCTTCTTATTCAAACTAATTTCTAAACTAGTCCTCATCCTAATCTAAAAAGTAGACTAAGACTAAGTGAAATCATACTTCCAATGTAGCCATTCAAGCATCTTATTTTTTGCATGAATATATACATCAAACATTAGTAACCAAAGTATAAATCTACTTAAACCAACATAAATACATTTGAAAATATTATGTACAATTATTGTTAATGTATTTACAAGAATAAGCTTGTGTACAATCACCTTCTCTTGACATGTCCTTTCTAACTGACTTTCAATTGGATCATACAAATCCATATCACAGTGAGATAAACGCTCTGAAACTAAATCACTAGCTGCAGCAACTGGAAGTATATTTCAGCATCCATCACATTGAAGAAGAACAAAATATTTCATTTACATGGCTGAAATTAGAGGCACATGCCCTAACTTAGTGGGAAATCCACATGGAGACCCTAAGGTTGGAAGGATAGCCTCAAGTGACTAAGTGTGATGACTTTAAAACCCTTATTAATTCATAGTTTTACCCTATTGGGTATGAAGAGGACAAGTGGATCTGACAGCACTACTTTAGGCAAAAGCCAGGGAAAAGCATACAGGAGTACATCATATACTTCTAAAATATGGCCATAATGTTGGGTATCTCCCTAAAAAACCCAAATATACTCCTTAAGTATCTAGTGGGTCTACACTACCATTTGCGGGATCACGTGATGTTTTTCAAGCCTATATTGGTGGATGAGGCTTGTATACATGCATAGTACCTTGAGAATATAGGCTTCAATAAAGTGCAATCAAGTCAATCGAAACAAAAGGAGAAATAGAGCACTTCCAAGGAGGGGAAGGAGAAGCATAAAGAGACAGTAGCCACAACACATCAGTGAAAATATCCCAACAGCCACTACAACATTAATGGCCATATAGAGGAGAAGTCTTGGAAGTTGCATCCAGATATTAAACCAAAGAAAAAAAAGAAAGATAATAAGAAGAAGAATTTCATGGCCACTGATTCCAACAACCAAGTTTAAAGAAAATCATACGTGGATGAGAAGATCATATGTAAATCAATGTATAAGGAGGTGAATCTGAGTAGCCTTCAACAACAATAAAAGAAAGAAATGATTAAATGCTTCCACATAAAGATACAGGTCAAAAATACTAAGTTGATGCTCTCTTTGACTCAAGATTGAAAGTGAATTCTATTGCAGCAAAGCTAGTTGAAGAGTTGGGGATGGAAGTTTTTGATCATCCAAGCCCATATCCATTGGTATGGGAAAATAAAGATGCAAATTTGAAGGTAAAAAAATAGTGAAAAAATATATTTTCTATTAGTGTTGATTTTATTGATGAAGTAGAACTAGATGTGGTTCCCCTTCATGTATGTAGAGTTAAGTTTTGTAGTCCCTACATCTCATGTGAGATGAAATATTCATGTGAAGAGCCAACTTGTACTGGATCATCAAGGATGGAAAATTATTCACCGTCAAAGTGCACAAAGGAAAGTCAAAAATTTTCTCGTGAGTGAAAACCAAGCCAAGAATTGATCAGTTCCAGCAAGAAGTATGTTTTGTTGTTTTTAAGAGAAAATTAGTTTGTAGAAGAGTCAGTTAGAGGCAAGACATCGATGGATGGGTGTATTTGAGAAAAAAAAACAACAAATGGAATATTTTATACATGAATGCAGGGACGTGTTCCAGCGACCTAAAGGGTTACCACTTAAAAGGGAAGTGGAGCACTAGATCCCGTTATTGTCATACTCCCCATTGCCAAACATTTGGTTGTAGAGGGAGTCTATTATATAAGCAAGTGAGGTTAAGAAAAAATTGTAGCAACTATTGGAACATGGTGTCATTTGAACAAGTACATCAATATGTGGGTCACCCATTATCATTGTCCCAAAGAAGGGTGGGACTTAGCGGATGTGTATAGATTACAGGGCATTGAACAAAATCACACTTAAGAACAAGTACCCCCTACCTAGGATAGATGATCTCTTGGATCAGTTACAGCAAGAAAAATAC
This sequence comes from Pinus tabuliformis, assembly GCA_031772625.1. Taxonomy (NCBI): domain Eukaryota; kingdom Viridiplantae; phylum Streptophyta; class Pinopsida; order Pinales; family Pinaceae; genus Pinus; species Pinus tabuliformis. The sequence continues at coordinate 573,125,816 of CM062811.1, read as the reverse complement.
TTCAACATCTAGACTTAGAGTCTATATATTACGAGGTTCGAGTTAGAGATGAAGATACCTGGAAGACTACCTTCAAAACTAGGAAAGTTTTGTATTAGTGGTTAGTGGTTCCATTTGGCCTACACAATGCACTAGTTACATTTATGAGATTAATGAATGATGTATTGTTCCCTTTTATAGATTCATTTGTTATTGTCTATGTTACCTGATCATAGTCTCATTTTCAGTGGTAACAACGCCACTCAATTATACAACAAGTGGAAAGAGTGTCTAGTGGGGAAAGGGTTAGCAAAGGGCTTTCAAGGAGCTAAAGAAGAAGATCATTCAAGCACCATTTTTGTCATTACCAAACTTGCAGCAGCCCTTTGAAGTGGAGATAGATGAAAGTGGGTATGTTATGGGAGAAGTCTTAATGTAGGGAGGAAGGTTTTTATTCTACCATTTTGAGGTATTCCATGGGATGGTTCTTAACTACCCTATGTACGAAAAGTAGCCTTATGCCCTAGTTCATGCTGTGAAGAAGTGGAAGCACTATCTAAGGGGAAAGGAGCTAATAATCCACATAGATCACCAACTGCTATAGTACTTGCGGGCCCAAACTAATCTACAACATATCATACATTACAAGTGGATGGGTTTCTTAGAAATTTCATTTAGTGGTTAAGTACAAGAAGGGAAGCACAAACAAGTTTGCAAACATAATTTTAAGCATCCACCTACACTAAAAATCACATATTTGGGAACTCTTATGCATATTAAGCCATTCACCCATGATGTATATAGAGAGGCATATTTAGAAGATGAGGACTTCAAGAAGATGTTTTGGTAATTGCAAAGTTAGATTCATGCGCATGATGTGACAACACCATTGACTACCATCTCTAGGATGGCTTACTCTACAAATTGGATAATCTAGGTGTTCCTAATGTTGAGCGCAACTGATTAGAGAGGCTCACACCTCGAAGTTTGCAAGGCACTTTGGTGTAGGAAATATTGTTTCCAACTTGCAGAGGTATGGGTATTGGCTCAAGATGCAAGAATAGGTAACTAGGTTGATAAGAGGATACATGATTTGTTGTACCAGTAAGCCTAGCAACAAGAAACAAGGCCTATATCATCCCTTAATTGTACCCACTCTTCGTTGGGAAAAAATTTCCATGGAATTTTTTGGAGGTTTACCAACAACCAGGAAGGGACATGGTACTACCTATTCATGGTAGTTGATAGGTTCAACAAGTTGTGTGTTGTGATGTCCTGTAAGAAGACCATTAGTGGGAAAGAAGCAGCAAAATTTTCTTTAGATAGGTGTGGGTGCACTTTTGGATACCAAATAGCATCATTTCAGATATGGAAATGAGATTTATCAGTGCATTATGGACTACATTGTGGGAGAATGTGGACACAACGTTGAAGATATTTACAAAATTCCATCCCCAAATAGATGGGTAGACATAAGTAGTCAGAATGATTTTGGTGTAGCTTATGAGGGGTTACAACCAAAAGAATTTGAATACCTAGGATGAAAATATAGTATATATACAAAAATCTTACAAAAAATTAGCCCACACTTCTACAAGAAATTCCCCATTTGAAGCTTGTTTTGGATATTTGTGGCCTTCACCTTTAGACATTTCATGTGGGTAGAAAGGAGGAGTGAGGGAAGATCTCACACAAGACGCCTTGATTGTTGAAAAAATTATAGAAAATATCGGGCATATCCATATACAAGTACAAGAGACATTGTAGAAGTCACAGGATAAATATAACGCCAAGCATGATCAACATAGAACAGAGAAAGAATTCAAGGTGGGAGACAGAGTATAGTTTCAGTTAAACAAGGACATGATAAATGAGCCTGGTAAGAAAATTAAGAATATGAGATATGGTCCTTTTGAGATATTGGAAAAGTTGGCCGGTAATGCATATCAACTCAATTTACCACCATATATGTTCATTTTCTCAGTTTTAAATGTAGAGAATCTAAAACTCTATGAGCCTTCCATGTTAGATCAGGAATAGGAATAGGTCGTACCTTTTGTGGAGGATTTGGAACCATATGTTAAGGAAGAGCTGAAAAATGATACATTTTTTAAAAAGAGGTATAGAACTAAAATACGGGGATAGCATGACCTTTGGCATATTAGGTTGAAAGGAAAACTTCTAGGAAAAGCTAAATGGTACACCTGAGAGAAGGTGGAGGAAAAATTTCCTCACCTCATTCAGTAGAAGCTTTTCGAGACCAAAATCATTCTAAAATGGGAATTTATGATACAAATTGGATCATTATATTTGTTTTCATCCATATCGATGCTTTTAGAGTGGAAAAAGTGGAGGAATCAACTCTTGGGACCATTTTTACCAGTGGGACCCAATTTGGAAAATTGGGGTCTGAAAAATTTTGAGAGTGTTTTGAGGCATCAAATTAATTTTTGGGGGGTAAAAAGTTTCCACTTTGATTTGGAATATTATTTTCCTATTCTACACATAGATACCTTTCCAATGGTGCAAGAGTCATGTTAATCAGAGTTTGTATGCGAAAGTTATGCAACTCAAAATTTGGCCTTCCTATTTTCACCACCATAATTTGAGAGCATGCCATTCTAGCCCCCATTATTCATGAAAAATGGGCTAGCCACATGATTATGATATATAAGAATCCAGAAGAGTCTACATTGTAACTCTAGTTCACAGTTGAGGTAGTAAAAATTGTTAGAAAAATATATATTACAGATCAATGGAACACATAAAATATTGTGGAAACACAATTACAAAAATGCATAAAATAAGAGAGACACAGATATACATGGTTCACAAAATTTGGGCTACTTTCACGGAGAAACATCCAATCCTTCCTTTTATATTATCCAATAAAATGAAGCAATATAACCTAGAACATGTCCGCTGTAATCTCCTCTTCACTCTCACACATCCGCTTCTCTCTCTCTCGCTTAGAAATCATACACAACCACAATAAAATTATGTTGTATAAACCAAGGGTTTCCTTCTAGGGAAAAAACCCTAAATTAAAATAACTTCTACTATCATATCATGCACCTAATGAATGACTCAGATTGACTATGAAATTACAATATTTTACAAGGTAATTTTTCATCTATTTTTAGCTTCGGGGAACTACCCCCGAACCCAAGCCAGGAGGGGGCTCTTTAAAAGTAGTCATCACCCCCCCTTGACCCCCCCAGAAGCTATCGTATGGGAAGGTTTTTGACCCCATTTAGGAACTGGGGTCCAACGTCACTAAGACATCTAAATCAAGAAGATAAACAAGCTCCACTTCCAACAATATCCCACTTTTAGACTGATTATAACAACTCCATCGCTGCTTCATTTGCAGGAAAATGCTTCCACTTCAGACCTATTTGTTTCTCATATTCATCATCATACTTGAAGACCAATTGTAACTAAGAAATATCTCAGTTTCTCACCGGTTAAAACCTTTGTTAACATGTCTGCGAGATTCTAGCTAGTGTGTATCTTTATCATCTTCAATTGTCCATCTTCCAACACTGACTGTATGAAATGGTACTCGATATGTATATGTTTAGCCTTCGAATGAAATGTTGAATTCTTTACAAGATGAATGGAACTCTCTTTGCCACTGTATAACCTTCCCATCTCCCACTTGTTTGCCAACTCATCCATAAACCTTTGTAACCAAATCATTTCTTTACTAGCCTCTATAGTAGCAACATACTCTAATTTCGTTGTTCAAAGTGAAACAATGTTTTTCAATTTTGAAACCCAACTGACAGTTGTTCCACCTACATTAAACACATACCCTATGGTGTTCCTCCTATTATCTCTATCACCTACCATATCTGCATCAACATATCCCTGTAGAGAAATGTTTGAACCACCAAAACATAATGTTTGATTTGTGGTGCCTCTCAAATATTTCAGAATGCACTTCACTGTCATACAATTGTAACAGTCCTAGTTAAAAATCCATGTAAAAATATATAAGACCATGGTGATGGGACACATATTACAAGCTAAATGGTGGGGAAAACATCCTATTGGGTGTTCATTCAGTTTGTTATGGCTAAGAAAATTTGCAAAGACAAAGGCTAAGGCATTAAAAAGGCATGAGGCATTTATTGGCATTTTATTTATAAAAGTAATGGGAATTTGGAGAAAAGGTGAAAGGTCGCAGTTTGCATGTAAGGAGGAAATTGAAGGAAAATAATGGAAAATGAAGAAAATATATGCCTCATTAATAAAAAGGCTTATGAGGATCAGTGGGCAGGTTTGGTCAGTGTAAGCTTGGTCATTTCAGTTTGGTGGAGCTCTCCTCTATTCTCTCTCTCATACTCTTGGATACTTAGATTTTTCTTGGAGCACTTTTGGAGAGTGTGGCATACTTGTATTTTTGAGGTAAGAAGGCAAAGGAATATCTAGAATGCATAAGAGGACATCGGGATCAACAGCTACAATGGATTGTGTTTGTAGGTACCGAGTTTCATGTATGTTTTCCTCACTAGTTTCGACGTGCATGGCACATTCATGTGGTTTATTTCTTATGATATGTCATTGGCATGGATGATTGCCTAGATTGACAATGGATTTTCCTAGCCTTGTCATTTCCTAGATAGCGATGGTGTTGTGGGTTTATTGCTTTGTTTTTCTAGTTGGTTCTCATGATTCCTTTAGCTTGGGTTGAGTTAATAGTTCTCGGAATCCCTAGTTGGAAAAATGCTTTGGAAGCCCTGTAACAGCTTGGGTTGAGTTACTAGTCCTGGAAGCCTTGGTTGGATAGACACCTTGGAAACCCTTAGTGGGTTGAGTTACTAGTCCTGGAAGCCTTTGTTGGAAAAACGCTCTGGAATCCTGACGACAGTCGTGGGTTGATTTACTAGTCCTGGAAGCCTTGGCTGGAACAAATGCTCTGGAAGACCTGGAAGGCTTGGATAAAGACCAATCTGATGATTATTTTTTGTTGTCTAACCGTGAGGTGGAATCACTGTTTGATGGGTTGAGGTGGATGGCCTCTGGAATCCATGGATGGTTTTGGATTGATGTGTTCTATGAGATCCCACATTCATGCTTGGAATATGTCATGAGGGTGAATGGCTAAAGAGAGATTTGGCTCAGCCATTCTATGGTCGTGTGGTACATGGAAGTTCCATCCTGGGTTTTGATTTTTCATCATCAATACGAGATTATTTCTCCTTGTAATCCTATGATTTTTATACGTTTTATATGTGGTTTATATGGATGTGATTTCATTGTTATTTCTGCTATTATTATGTTGGTTATATATATGTTTCATGATAGTAGCTATGTATGGATCTCATCATTTTTTTACTGGTAACTGAATGAACAATGTATCTATGACCTAATGGATGAAATGGAAGTTGATGTGTTGAGGCATCAATGTTTCTTAGCGATTCTCAGCTAAGTATGAGATCCCTATGCTCAGATTTATTAATTACACTTGTAGATTACATATTCATGATATGTTTGATGAAATGCCTGTCATGGCTAGTAGGGGTCCAGTCAAGGTCTTCTCAAGTGATTGCATTTATACTTTCATTTCCTTATCAATTTAATGTTCTGAATATGTCATTCAATTCACAGTAGTGACCTAGGCTTTGGGCTTGAAAAAGTGGAGCAAATCTTGGGGATGCTAGCACAACACTGTGCAATATAGTCCCTGGACGCTGGCTTGTAGGCCTGTGAGAGAATCCAAACGTCCCTAGACACTGGCATGCCCATAGCATCAGAGTTCCCATAGGTCAAGTAGTCCAAAATGTCAGTGGGACCGAGGTGCTGGTTGGAAGGAAGGTTGGATTAGTTCCTAAGGGTCCTAATGTTGATGTTGAATGCTTTTATGGTGTAATTCTGTGAGTTCCACTTCCTTAATCTGACTTGGGAGGTCGAGTCATATCATAGTGGCTTCTTGTCGCATGTTTTCCCCGGTTGGTTGGTTGCTTGGGTAGATGTGGGAGGAGAGTGTTACATAGGGGTATTAGAGCATGGTTCACCCCTCAAACTAGATGGGCAGTGTGTTGGTCATGCATTAATGTTGGTTGCATATGTCTTGCTTATCCTTGTAGTCCAGTTCTTGTTGCATTTACATGGTGTTGATCATGGTTGTAGTGATTTTTCCATGAGAAGTTTGATGATTATTTTGTGGGATGTGTCGTCATGAGTGTATGGTTATATATGCAGTTGTTATGCATGTTAGTGTATATATGTTATTAGGCATGCATTGTCATGGTTATAGTTATGCATGTATAGTACGTCAAACATGCATTTTCAGGTCATTGTTTGCACTTTAGGTCATCATGATGTTGTTGGTTGTTATGATGTTGTTGTTTTGGCTGAGATAAAGCAGGAGATGTAGATCATCAAAGTGAGGTTGCAACATTGGACCTCAAGGAAAGAGCATGTCGTCATGCAGATTTTTATGTTGGGCATGTAGGTATGTATGTTAAGGGTTGTTATATGCTTTATGGTTACGTGAATTCCTTTCATTCTATTGATGTTATGGTTACATACGTGATAGATTCTAGTTTATTAGTGTAGTCATATGCACATGTGACAGATAGTCATGAGTGGTAGTAACCTATGGTTGTATGCATTACTCTTGTTGTTTTATGTTAGATAACTTGATGAGTATGTTCTAGGTTAATTTGTTGTGGTTATATGATAGTTAGCTTGATGATTATATTATATGTTGTTGATGAGCATGATATATAAATTGTTTTTGTTATATGTTAGTTAACTTGATGATTAGGGTTATTGCATTTAAGATCTTGATTTTATATGTATCATGCTAAAGTGGATTGGCCTATGTAGATGGTTAGGGTTATGACATTCAGGTATGAGTTGACAATTTTGTGATATTATGTTGTACTAATCTATATTGACTATGCAGATGTGATTATTATGTATGAATGATAATCGCTTATGAGCTTATGATGTGAACATGTTATCTAGTTACTATTATGGATATCATGGCCTTATTTATCGTTGATTTGATATGTTGTGAAGTTATACTGTGTGAATCTAGCTTGATTGTGTAGAAAAGGTAGCCTCCCTTGAGATACATTAAGGTATGGGTTTGCTTATGTCATCTACTTGGTGCTTGAATGTTTGATTATGTCATATACTTGGTGTTTGAGTGTTTGGTGTCTATTATGTCATCTATATGTATTTTAAATGTTTGATTACTTGCATTATACGAGTATATGTCTGTAAGCTTACATGAATGAATGGTCTTGTTTTAAGATGGTTGTACTAATGCATTATGTGTTGAGACAGTTGATATTTACTTGAGAGTAAGTAGGTGATAGTTGTAGCATTATATGCTATGACTAATGAATGTGAGTTGATTATTGAGTATGACATGGTTGTTAGTATTGGTAAAGATTGATTTCAAATTCATACACATGATTTTATTGATATTTGGAACATGTGGTTGACATGTGTAAACAGTTGCAGGAAACATGCTTGGTATTAACATGGCAAGGTAGTAGTTGTTGTGTTTATATAACTAATAGTTTGGTGATGTGACAGTGCATAGTAACACTCAACTACAACAAGGAAAAGGTCAAAGAAAGGAATTGGGCAAGAATTATTTTGGTTATGTTTGGAAACCCTAATTCCAAACAAATGAGTGCTTTGCATATAGGAAGTATTCTTAACCTTAATCTTGTCTGACATTATGTGGATATGTGCTAGATTCATGAACTTGTATTTGACAGTTATATTATCTAGCCTCTAGTTACAGGTGGATCTGTCATGACAATTTGAGTCCCTTAAGAGATGGCCTGGATGTGTTCAGTTGCAGGCAACGTGATTTTCACAATAAGGTAAGACAGATAGTATATTGTATACTTATTTATGCACTAACAATTATGTGTTTCTGGGAATATGATGTAGGGGATTGCATGGGAAAGAGACTGCCATGAAATTCTGAAGAAGGTTCTGGTTGAGATTTCCCTTGGAGGCTTCGGGAACCATAGGGATTGAGTCATGGTGTTTGCTTCTACTTTTTTGTGTTTTCTCTTTTGTGATTTTTTGTGCTTGATTGCGAATTTGTTTACGTGTGGTGTATGGCCATACTGCTTTGTTTGTGGTATCATATTATTATTGGTTTTCATGGTTTTATCTTGTTTGTTTCTTGTGTTTTCCTTTTAAGTTTTGAGTCTTGTGAATTGGTTTGGAAAGAGAAAAGTTAGTGGAGCTCGAAGAGACTTGAATGAAATCCAATAGGCAATGTAAGACTCAGAGGAAGCCGGTGCATGTATAAAGGAAGTTGAAGGAAAGAGTATGACAACCAATTGGATTGGTTGGGTCCATTGGTGTAAATGGACGATGACAAGATAGTCATGGGGAAGGTAATCAAGGAAGGTAAGTTGAATGGATTTGAGGAATCATATGCCTTGGCTATGTTGGGAACTGTTTTTCTCGACGTTGCACATGTGTTTCACGCAAAAAGGGAGTTCTCTTAACCTTGACCTTCTGATATCTAGTAATTACGTGTGATCATGATTATGTTGCTGTCTATATGTGTATACATGTATGTATGTATGTATGTATGTATGTATGTATGTCATGTCTGACAGGGTCATTATGGATCATTATTATTCTATGTTGATTTTTATGTGTATGTATGTGTACGTATGCATATCGTTATCTGACAGGATCATGATTGTTTATGCTAATATTTATGTGTATATATGTATGTATCCATGTATCTATGTCATTGTCTGACAGGGTCATCAGGGATCATTCTTGTGGAAGAATGATTTCTTATGTAGGTTAATTGCATGAAGAGGTTCCTCAATTATAAGGAATCAAGTGGGAAAAGTAGTCATGGAAAATGTATGAGGTCAGTGTCATATGGATATGAATTGATATTGTATGCTTGTATTATGCCTCTGTTTATGTTATGACAGGTAACATTTGTTATTCCCCTATACCAATAGGTGTCATATATCATGATTGACTTGATGAGCTATGTAATATGTTCATACCTTTACTTGTTGCAAAGGTTTTCCATATTTGTAAAAAATCAAAAAATTTAAAAAAAGTAAAGATCTAGTATACCCTAAAAGAAAAATCAAAGGGTGAAAAGAATAAAAGATGGTCAAAAAATGAAAGAAAATGAACCCCAACAAAAAATAAAGACTAGGAAAGTGTGCAAGTCTAAATGCCACTACTTTTTCACTTTTGTATAATAAACAATTATGTGAAGCTTGTCACTTATGACACAATTCATGAATAGTCAAACAGTTTAAACTTGGATAGTTCATATTTTCAATTTCATGTTGTAGAAATAGAGAATTAAGATCTGACCAAACAGTGTAATCTTGGCAGATAAGTAGATAGGTAGAGTGAAAAAAGGAGCTCAACAGTGTAATTTGAGCCCTTGGATGTAATAAGTGTAGACTTAGATAGGAATCACCATGTAAAAGAAAAGAAAGTTTGATAAGGGTTTTCCAGTCTAAGTGCACCCTAATAAATAAGTAAAAATGTTAGGTTAAGCAGGTAGGGTAGGTAGATGATGGTTGCATAATAACATATGATGAATGATAAGTTTAACTGTGTAAATCTTTTACTGTCATCACAAGACAAAGGCATACATCACATGGAAGGCATATCAAGCAAGAAAAGTCAAAATAGTTAACTTCCCTACTCATTTCCCCTAAATTTTTACTAATTTCCCCTAAGTGCCAAGGTATCTATCAAATTAGAGGGGCTCAGAGCATTTCTCTAACTTTTGGAGGGACCGAACCCTCGACCCAATAATTTATAATGTCGAAGTACTTAAGCCCACTCATCAATCATCATACCCCTTCATAAGTCATTTATCCCCTTTATAAAGTTTTTCCTAAGTAAAATTCCATTTTACTTAGGGAAATTAAAATATTTTCCATAAAAACCCTCATTTCTCACTTAGCCTAAGTTTAAATATACACATGAAAATGTTTGATACTTAGTGCCTTTTCTATTCATTCAGTCATATTAACTACTAACTTATATTATTAAATAGTTCCCCTAAAAGATTTCCCATTCTCGTATTACTTTAACTATGTAAAAACCCTGAAATCTTATATATCCTGTCCCTCAGGTTAAAATATAACCATAATAAATTCCTAATTGGGATTAATTAGTTAATCTGTAACTAATTAAGAACTATGACCCTGCCATATTAAATATAAGGATTAATTAACCCCCACGGTTAATTAATAACTTTCCCGACCAATCCCGTTGCTCCCGATATGATTAAAAAATCTTTAATTGTGTTGGGCTCACCCTCATTAAAATCCCGTCACCTCACCTCCTCGATAGCCATCCGATCAAGTGCCCCACATCCAACGGCTGTTGTGCATATTGTACAGCCCTTCGCGACTAAACGTTAGCGTGCAATCGCAAAGCGGTTTTATGAACAATGCCATCACCACACGTCACTCATCCTATGGAATCGCTCGGTCTAGCCTAAATACCACATCCCCTCCATTAGCGGTGCGATAGAAACTGCTTACTGCCTCCCGCTAATGACAAAACATCAAATCCTCCTGCTGACGCCACCTGTCCAAATCCTGAAACCCACCAAATTCTTGACTTTGTATAAAAAACAAAAGAAATCATTTCGTTGTTCTATTCTGCGAACCTGTACAAACATGCAAACTTAACAACGAGGTCAACCAGCTTGTGCTCCCAGCCGCCAACCAACTTCAAAACTTGTAGTCGACGCTGCTTAGAGTCATCCATTCACACCCAATGTATCTGCATTATGTTTCCCGTCCCTAAAAGCAGGTATTTACCAAATTCCCGTCAAGAAACCCTCTGAATATTTGTTTTCACTGCAAATTTAATTGAAAAGAACCCCAATTCACCATAATTCAGTTATCACACTTGAAATTCAAGTTCCCCAGACCATCTGTTTTCACCAATTTTCCATAAAAATCTGAGTTTCCTTTCTGAATCCACAAGAACCAAAATGGAAACCCTAGTTTCCCTAAATTGCTCCCATTACCACCCCTCACCGTGATTTAGACTATCTGTTTTCAAATAAAAGACCTAACCACTAAGAAAGACCATTTGAAAGTGTTTTGCCAATGCTGAGATAATCACTTGAATGGCTATGATGCCATAGGACTATGGGAATCCAATCTCCCAATGTACTTTCTCCCCTCTGTGCACGTTTTTCCTGATATAATCCATCAGTGCATGCAAATTATGACCCCAACCTCAGGGCAGTGATGTCTCCTAATCAAAGAGTCCTCTTCACCATAACTGTTGACTCAATCAATGAGATGCTGCAATTTCATCCTAGTCAAGCCCTCACCCCCATTTCCCTTGGAGATTTGCTTGAAAAATAAACTAAATTGACCCAATCTGAACTCAGTCACCTTTGTCAGACCTTTGTGGATAAGAACCATCAACCCAAAGATCCCCCTCCTTATATGTCAGCTTTCTTCACAGATATAGGCAAAATTACAGTTGATATGATAGTTGCAGTCATGGGATTCAACACTAGTGAGTATGTAGATGAGTAGACCCTAGTGTTGATGTCCATATTTACCCTGGGTCAACCCCCTGCTATCAAGTACAATTATGCTTCATTTATTGCTGAGAAAATTCATGACCAGTTCACGAGACTGGAAAATGAAAAGGTTTTCAAATACTCCACATTCATATACCACCTCATTCTCTACTACCAGTCTGACAAGTTCCCTTTTTCTGTCAAGAAACTTGATACAAAGGGTAATCCAAGGTCTGTCATCTTTTGGACTTCTATCTTCCATGAATCTTTTGCTTGCCCTTATTCATATAATGAGTTCATTGACCAGTTTGTCCACCCAAAAACTACCTTGCTGACAGGAAATCCTCCCCCGAGGATTAGTGATGAAATCAAAAGGATCCTTCAGCTATCAAAACAGTACAGAGTAGGTGACTAGTACTTATACCAGAATCACACAAAAATTAGGGTATATGGTTGTGAACTTCCCCTATTCATGCTACGAAGATATGTTCCAATGAGACTTTTTGCTTTGGAATATTATAGACAAATGATATACTCAGATCTTATTCATTTTACCAAGGCCAAGAAGAAATCACAACTGAGAATAAAAGATCATCTAGGCCCATTTGTCTGCAACAATAGGGAAGCATGGAAAGCAGTAGAACAAATCCTAGAAGACCACATGAAATTAAACAAAAGTTTTAGTTGGACTCCATATGACCCCCACAGTTTCATATGTGATAGGAGAATGAAAAATAGACTATCACCATATTTTCATCATAGAATTCCAGAAATTGAGCAATATGCTAACATGGATAAATGGAGGGAAGGGACTCTTGTAGAAATGGATAGTTATCAGGTCAATGTAGAAAATGTCATGAAAGATCTAGAAAAAACACTTGACTTGGAATCTTTTGGACATGTGCAATTTGAGACTTCTCACAAGCCAGCATCAGGGACTAGTGCCTCAACAGCTGATACCTCACAAAGGCACTCATAGGATACTAGTGCACCACTTGCAGAGACATCACAAGGAAGAGAACAAGAAACTAGCACTCCAGCAACAGAGCAATCAAGCATGTCAAAGTAGCCTCAAACCTCTCAAGAAAAGGCTCAAACACAGGCCCACCCAACTCAAGTTAACATGGGAGACCCTCCAATTTTGCAGACTCCTATGAATGAGGAAAAAAGCTTAAAGAGAGACAGGGAAGTAGCTACCCCTCCCAATGGCCCTACAAACCAGCCTGGTGCTAAGAGGCATAGGCTAAATCCCCATTCAGAAGAAGATTTCTTTGAAGAAACTACAGAGAGTCAGAGGAAAGAAGGTGCAAACAGTCAACATACCTTCCCAGTAGGTGGGACACCTTCTAGCTCACAAAGACAGGAGCTGGAGAGACAGAAAAGTGTTGAAGTATCATCCTTCAGGCCTTCAGCGAATAACAACCTAGACATTAAAGAGAAATTCAAAGAAATAAAGGCCAGAAATGAACCACTAAGGGTCCAAGTCTATAATCAATATTTGAAGATGGATCCCACCAATCAGAATAGGTTGATGTCAGCCTATGACATCAAGCAAGTCAAAATGCAGATGAGCTTCTTTAAGCCCAAAGTACAACAACCTCAGTCAATTGAAAAGTACCTCAAGACTGATTTTGAGGTCATGGCCAAGGACATTCACCCCCTAGATCAGATTGAATTACATAAGTAGATAGGGGAGATGGTGTATTCCACCTTGACAAGTAAAGCAATGATGGCCCATAGATTAGAGAATTCTTTTTACAATACCACTACTCAGCTATAGCTAGAAAGAGCCTCCTCATAGGCTAAAGACAATAGAATTAAATCACTGGAGGAGTTGGTTATTGGATTGGGTCATAACCCAAAAGATGTAAAAGCTACAGAAGCCTTGATAAAGAAGAAAGATGAAGACATAGCTACCTTGAGAAAGTAGTTAAAGTTGCCTCCATCAAGGCATCCACAAACTGCTGAAGTTATTCAAAAGAAATATGACGAAGAGCTTATGGACCTAGTCCTCAAGCTCAATGAACAATTAAATGAGATTGAGCAGGAACTAGAAAAATCAGTAAAAAGCAGGCAGGGTGAGCCGACCTACCAGCCTCAAAATGTGATACCAGTGGTCTCCACGGCAGTCCCTTCAACACTTGCAACAGCTCTGGCACCAAATGTTCCTTTGGCCACAATAGAAGCAGTCACAGGTACAAGCACAAGTACATTATAGGTGGGAACTTCAATTCAAAGTACTGCAGAACTAATTAATTCCATGGAGGAGATGGAACTCCAAGTCTCTGAATTGCGAAAGGTAAAAGAAAAATTTGTCACCTTGGAGCAGAAGTATGATGTCTCAAAGATTAATTTTGTTGAAGAAGTAAGGAAAAATAGAGGTTTGGCTCAGCAGGTGAAAACACTAGAGAAGGACCTCACTTTTGAAAAACCTTTAACAGATATTAGGAATATTCTTTGGACCAACATCACTCAATCAATAAATGATGTTTGGTCATCCATACAAATCATTTTTGAACAGATTGACCTGGTGAAAGTAGCTCTTCAAGAGATTCAAAAAACTAAGGAAGAGCTAGGAGGGAAGCCCGAGGAAGCTATCAGGCTAATAAAATTTTTAAATAGTAGGACCAGGAACTAGCTAGAAGAGCTAAATATTGAGGATAGAATTGGAACTATCCTAGAAATTAAGAAGGTCTTAACCAAAAGGTCTCTAATGTAGATCTTAGAAAGAAAATGTCAAAACATGCAGGAGGACATTGATGAATTTATGGAGAAGTTTGGCATTTTACAGAGCAAAGGACTTCCAAGTCCTTTAGTGATCAATGATAAGTTGATGAGGCATGAGGATTATATCGACAAATTGGATAAGTATGCAAATAACCAAGCTAGTTAATCAACTAGTGCATCTACACCCAAGGCACTCCCTACAGGCAGAGTTCTCTATGACAGTCTAGAGAACCTTTTCTATGTTGAACATGAATTAAAACATTTGTTTTTAGTTCAATCTAATTTTCTAAAATACACAAAGGCTGATGAAATCTTCAGGAAGCTACAAAGGACCAGGATACCAAAGGAAGATTGGTGGACAGATATGACAAAAATTTTATGATTTCCCTTGGTAAAAAGAAGTAAATTTCAGTATTTACCATAGTCAATTTTGGTAAAAATGTGAATAAGGATAAAGCAGGGAAAAAGTATCAGAACAGGTCAAAGAGTATCAGTAAGAAGATGAAAAGTAAAAAGCGAACACAGAATTACGAGCAAGATAGCAAGATGCTCAATCATAAGGCCTGCCTCCAGCTTATTCACAAAAACAGGGACAATAAGCCATTGGTTCACTTTTAGCTTCTATCTTTGAGACCATCTGTCTCTACTTTTATGTAACATATAGTTAGTCTTCCTAGATTATATTTCTCTCAGTTATGAGATATTTTGATTGTAAATTTTTGTATAAGTACTTCCCCATTCGAAGTACTTAGGGTGGATTCAAAAACATTTATGTAGACTTATTATTTTGGAATAAAGTGTTGTTGAACAACTTTTGTATGGTTGGCTGGATGAAGAAATAAAGCAAAGGACTTTTACAGGATTCATGTGTCAAACATTGGACAAATAAGTATTCTATATCTTATGTGTTATTGTTTTCTAGTTTAATATTTCATTTGTGTTTCATATCTGAATACTAAATGAAAAATTATATTTCAGAATGTGCTTTACTGCAATCTGTCTTTAAAATCGTTTTTATTATAAATGTTTTCTTCTAAGCTATCATAGGCAAGGAATTCTTAACTGCTCTTTGCTTCTTAGTTTATCATTGTGTTCATTTCATAAGAAATTCTTAATTTCTTTTTATTAGTGATAACCCTTTTCCCTACTCTTAAAATTTGTTGAAGGATTCTTAACTGCCCTTCTTCCCTTTTGAGACCATATCACCCTTTCAAGTTACCATTTGTCCCTTGTTTAGCTATCTTTCCTTGTGAAGCCCTCCTTTGTTGAATAATCCAAATCTAGTTTAGCCATCTGCAATTGACTCCATAGCCCAATGGCCTGAGATAATCTGTTCTACCCATCTTCTCTTGAATTCCACCACCAAACACAATCAAAACCCCTAAGATTTCATAACTAGCCTAATATCCTATAAAACAAAGCTAAATCTTAAAGAGAGAGCCCCCTCTGAGTACAGATTGGCTAGATTTCATACTTTAAAGTTGGTTTGTGGTTACCTCAGACCCCTTTCCTTCTTCTGACAACTTCAAGGAAAATTTGAGTGATAACAACGTTGACAGATACATCAACGAAATGAAAGCAGTTTGCTCTGCGACATGTTGGGACAAGCATGGATAAGACACAGAAGCAAGGTTCTTGGTAGAGACAGTGTGATTTTGGATGTGAGCTACTATTGTTGTGTATATGTTGTGCATGGTGTACATGTTTCATTTGTGATGTTGTGTACATATTGTATTGTGTGCGTGATGGATATGCGGTGTTGTGTGCATGTTAGATATGCAGTGCTGTGTACAGAGGGTGCTATGTACATATTGTATATGTAGTGCTATGTAGATATGGTGTTGTGTGCATGTTTTACATTTGGTACTATGTACATATGGTGTTGTGTGCAGGTGGTGTTTTGTACATGTCGTGCATATGGTGTTGTGTACATGTGGTGTCGTGTACATGTCATGCATGTGGTGATGTGTACGTATGGCATTGTATACACATTGTACAGGTGGTATGATGTACATGTGGCATTGTGTACACATTGTGCATGTAGTGCTGTGTACATGTGATGTTGTGCACATGTTGTGCAGGTGGTACTATGTACAGGTGGTACTATGTACAGGTGGTACTATGTACAGGTTGTACTGTATGTGTTGTACATATGGTACCGGTGTACGTGTGGTATTGTGTGCATGTTGTACATGTTGTGTTGCAGGCATGTGGTATTATGTATGTGCATTCTATAGTCATCGTATCGTGACATGTATTCATTATGTTGTACTATGTGTATGTATATGTATTGTGTGGGGTTGTACATCAGGTAAAGATGTTTGTATTGTGTTGTACACCGGGTGTAGGTGTATGTATTGTGTGGTGTTGTAAACTTAACGTGGGCATATGTATTGTATTGTGTTTTACATCTAGTGTAGGTGTATGTATTGTGTGGTGGTGTACACTGGATGTAGGCATATGTATTGTGTTGTGTTGTACACTGGATGTAGGTTTATGTGTGGCATGTCAAGTGTAGGTGCATGTATTGCATGGTGTTATATGTCGTGTTTCATTGTATGTGTGCGATGCACACTATGTGTATGTGCACATGGTTGAGGAGAAGGCACTGGGTGTTTGTTAGGTTTGGCAACCGATCCGAAGTGTGTACAGAATAAAGACAAAGATAGAAGCAAAGGATTGATTAAAGGATAAGTACTAGTACTTTATTTCAATTTTATTATTCATGTGACTTATGATTCTGGTCTATGATGATTACATGTGATCTATGATTCTGGTTGATGATGGTTACATGCGATTTATGATGTTGATCTATGATGGTTGTGTTTTGAGCTAACCTGATGTGATATGTTTATACATGTTGATCTGGTAAAAGATGCTAGTTTGACTTGTTGTGGTAGGAAGCAAATAGGATTGCAAGTGTACCTTATTGGTGCGCTACCAATAAGGCGTGATGTGAATTTATTTCATTTCATTTTAAATCTAATGGAAATTATGTGCTTGGTATAAGAATACATGAACATGCTCGATTGGGTGGTTGAAATTGACTACAAGAACATTCAACAACAAAAGGAATTGGAAAAGGCAGCAGTATGTTGGTAAAGCATCCAATAGTAGGTCCATTGTGGGACATTGGTACCCATATATTCCACTGATTTCGATGAGCATCTTATGAAGGGTATGATGGTTTTAATGTAGGGATATGCCTTGGTTTTTGTATCTTCTGGTGTAAGGAATCCTTGCAAGGGATGGACTGCCTGGGATGGGGGTGCCAATGGAACTTGGAAGGTGAGTGACTACATAGAAGGGGTGACCAGATTGCTTGAGGGACTATGTAGCAGAGAAGGTAATGTTGGGGATGGATTCTTTTTTGTCACTAGCATTGATAGATGGAATTTGATGCACATTAGGAGTGTGCCCTGGAACAATGAGCCGATAATTTTTCATTGAGAGGAAAAGTTGTGCTAGATTGTTGCGCTGGACATTAGATGTAGGTTTGACCTTATAGTGGATTATGGACTTCCTGGGAAGGAGGTGAATCCTGGTATTACTTTGAGGGTGGAGGTGTGAGTCCATGGATTCCCTATTGGGGATGCAAGCATCATATCATTTTATTTGTTGGTTGAGAAAATGTACATGTTTATATGTGTGTATTATTGTAATACTATATTGAGCTTGATTTATAAAGTTTCATAGGCAGTATGATTATTTTTTGGGCGAGGAAAATGTGCATGAGTATATGTTGTTGTTATTGTAAATAACGTAATGAGTATTGTTATAAAGCTCTAGTAAACGGTATGTTTGTCATGTTTTAACAGATGGTCATTGTAAATACTGTAACGAGCTATGTTATAAACCTCCATGGGCAGTATCTTTTGTTTCAACAGTCTTGTTGGCTATAGGTGTCATTGAACACCAAGGACGGTGTTCCTCCAAGGGGAAGGGTTCTGTAACAACCTTGGTTAAAAATCCATATAAAAATATATAAAGCCATGGTGATGGGACATGTATTCCAATCTAAATGGTGGGGAAAACATACTAGTGGGTGTTCATTCAGTTTATTATGGCTAAGGAAATTGGTAAAGGAAAAGGGTAATGCATTAAAAAGGCATGAGGCATTTATTGGCATTTTATTTATGAAAATAATGGAAATTAGGAGAAAAGGAAGGTGGAAGGTCACAGGTTGCATGTGAGGAGGAAATTGAAGAAAAATAATGGAAAATGAAGAAAATAGAGGCCTCATTAATAAAAAGGCTTATGAGGATCAGTGGGCAGGATTGGTCAGTGTAAGCTTGGCTAGTTTTGTTTGGTGGAGCTCTATTCTATTCTCTCTCTCATACTCTTGGATACTTGGAGTTTTCTTGGAGCACTCTTGGATAGTGTGGAATACTTGGATTCTTGGGGCAATAAGGCAAAGAAAGAGCAGGAAATCGCAAGAGGACATTGGGAAGCTACAACGAGTTTTTCTTGCAGGTACCGAGTTGCATGTATGTTTTCCTCACTAGTTTCGGCATGCATGGAACATGAATGTGGTTTCTTTCTTATGATCTGTCATTGACATGGAGGATTGCCTAGATTGACAGTGGATTTTCCTAGCCTTTCCATTTCCTAGATATCCATGGTGTTGTGAGTTTATTTCTTTGTTTTTCTAGTTGGTTCTCATGTTTTCTTTAGGTTGGGTTGAATTACTAGTTCCTGGAAGCCCTGGTTGGACAAACACTCTTGAAGGGCCTGTAACATCTTGGGTTGAGTGAGTAGTCCTCGAAGTCTTGGTTGGACAAACGCTTTGGATGCCCTTGGTGGGTTGAGTTCCTAGTCCCATAAGACTTGGTTGGAAAAACACTCTGGAAGCTCGATGGAAGTTGTGGGTTGAGTTACTAGTCCTGGAAGCCTTGGTTGGAACAAATGCTCTGGAAGCCCTAAAAGGATTGGATAGAGACCAATCTGATGATGGTTTTGTGATGTCTGACTATGAGGTCGAATCACTGTTTGATGGGTTGAGGTAGATGTCCTTTGGAAGACCTAGATGGTTTTGGATTGATGTGTTATATGACATCCCACATTTATGCTTGGAATATGGCATGAGGGTGAATGGCTGAAGAGAGATTTGGCTCAGCCATACTACAGTCGAGTGGAACGTAGAAGTCCCATCCTGGGATAGGATTTTTCATCATCAATATAAGATTATTTTTCCTTGTAATTCTATGTGTATTATGCTGGTTATATGTGGTTTATATAGATGTGATTTCAATGGTATTTATACTACTATTGTGTTGTTTATTTATATGTTTCATGACAGTAGCCATGTATGGCTCTCATCATGTTTTTACTGGTAAATGAATGAAAAATGTATCTATGACCTAATGGATGAAATGGCATTTTATGCCTTGAGGCATCAATTTTTCTTAGCGATTCTCAGCTAAGTATGAGACCCCTATCCAAAAATATGTTAATTACACCTCTATATTACATATTCATGATATGTTTGAAGAAATTCCTAGCATGGCTAGTAGTGGTCCAGTCAAGGTCTTATTCAAGTGATTTCATGTGTACTATCATTTCCTTGTCAATATAATGTTCTAAAGATGTCATTCAATTATTGGCAGTGACCTAGGCTCTGGACATGAAAAATTGGCTCAAATATTGGGGACGCTAGCATAGCACTGTGCAACATAGTCCCTGGACATTGGCTTGCAGGCCTATGAGAGCATCCAGAGGTCCCTCGACGTTGGCATTCACATAGCATGAGAGCATACAGAGGTCAAGTAGTACAAAATGTTAGTGGGACCCAGGGGATGGTTGGAAGGAAGGTTGGATTGGTTCATGAGGGTCCTAATGTTGATGTTGAATGTTTGTATGGTGTGTTTCCATTGGTTCCACTTCCTTAACGTGACTTAGGTGGTCGAATCATATCATAATGGCCTCCCATCGCATATTTACCTCAGCTGGCTAGTTGCTTGGGTAGATGTCAGAGGAGGGTGTTACACCAATGCTCTTTTCATATATTATTCATATACCTACTTACAACTCCCACTAAATGTGCAATATCAGGCCTTGTGCAGACCATTGCATACAATAAGCGTCCAAATATTGATGCATATGGAACTTTATATATATATAATCCATCTCTTCTTGGGTCTTGGGACACATCTCCTTACTTAGTTTGAAATGGCTAGCCAAAGGTGTACTAACTGGTTTTGCATTCTCCATATTAAATATTTCCATAACCTTTTCTATGTACTCACTCTGAGACAGTGTTAATTTCTGATTTTTCTTGTCTCTAGTTATTCTCATACCAAGGATTTGTTTTGCAACACCCAAATTTTAGGTTTTAACCCCGTACAGAAATTACCTACATACGAATTCTAAAACACAAAAAATAAACAATGTGAGAGCATAACACATAAAACACATATACATAGAGATTTTCCATAGATCCCAAAACCGAGACTACTAGCTTGATTTTTCATTATGTTCTTTTCAATGTTACAATACATATTTATACATGTCGAAGAATCCAATACCATGGACCAAAAACCATCGCGTCCAAAACCATGGACTGAAAACCATCGTGTCCAAAACCATGTGCGAAAATCATGCACAAAACCTAGCTAGGTCCACCCAACCTAATATAGGGTCCAAGAAACAAAATTTTCCGAGGTGTTGCCCTGGACCCCATAAAGGGGGATTACCTGCACCCTTCAAACCCCCTGTGACCCCCCCACTACGCAATCGGCGCAACGAATGGGTGGCTTCGCCCCCCTCTAACCCCCTGGTTAACTACGAGGGCTAGTTGTGGAAAGAATATAACACAACCCAACATTCTCCCAATTGTTGTTTTCTTACCACAGGGGGCCACAAGAGAGCTTAGTCATTTATCCAGCCCTACAATGCCCATTGTTTCTCTACACCAAGAGAACTTCTCAGAGCTCACAAATTTTTCCAATTCATCAGTAGTATTCTTCAAAGTGTCCACCTTTACTAGCAACACCTTTTTGTCTTCTATCATATCCCTCACAAAGTGATATTGAACACCAATGTGCTTTATCTTTGAATGATATGCAATGTTCTTTGCCAAGAAAATGGCACTTTGGCTATCACATTCTATCCTTATAGTTGCCTATACTAACCCCATACTTGAACACAATCTCTTCAACCAAACTGCTTCCTTGCTTACACGAGTGGCTACCATGTATTCTTCCTCTGTAGTTGATAGTGCCACTATAGATTATTTCTTACTCATCCAACTGACTACACCTCCAAATAGGTTAAACACATATCCACTTGTAGATCTTCTCTGATCCAGATCTTCAGCCCAGTCTGCATCAGCAAAGCCACGAATATCTAACACTTTGTCCAATCCTGGTCTTCCTTGGTAGCACAAACCATAATCACTAGTGCCACGCAAATACCTGAAAACCCACTTCACTGTTGTCTAGTGCTCCTTCCCTGGTTTTGACATAAGACTGCTCAATACTCCCATTGCATGTACAATGTCTGGTCTAGTATAGACCATTGCATACATCAGGCTACCGACTGCACTTGCATATGGAACACGGGACATGTCCTCTTCCTCTTCTTGTGTCTTGGGACACTGTTCAACAGATAAATTTAGACCTATAGGAATAGGAACCTTCATCGATTTACTATCCTACATATTAGAACTCTGCAGTATTGTCTGGACATACTTCCTCTGGTTTAACCAGAGCTTCCTCTTTGCCCGATCTCTTTTAATTTCCATGCCCAAAATATATTTTGCAGCACCAATATCTTTCATGTCGAATTTGGAGGACAATTGGGTCTTCAAATCCTGGATAATTTCTTTGTCATTTCCAATTAGCAACATATCATCCACATACAAGACCAGATAAATAACACGGTCACCAATTAATTTAAAATACACATAGTGATCTTCTTTACTTCTGGTGAAGCCAAGTCCTCGTATAAATGTATTAAATTTTTGATACCACATCCTTGGTGATTGTTTTAATCCATATAGAGACCAAGGATAATTTTAGGGGCGAATGTTCGCCCTTTGGCGAAATTAAGGGGTTTTAAATTTTTAGTGCGCGAATATTTTGTATCATAGTACATTTTTACAAATCACCTCAAATAGCCCACCTTATTTTAAGGGAGAGGGTAAAAAAGGTAAATTTAGCCCTTGAAATTAGGACTTACAACCTTCCATTCGCCCATTTTCAAGAATAGGTTTTATTTAAGTGAATCTATTCGCGCATTTCAAGAATAGGTTTTATTTAAGTGAATCCTATGGGCCAAATACCATATTTATAAAAGAGGTATGGTAAATTAATAAAAATATAAATAAATGAGAGGTATGGTAAATAAATAAAACATTTTTTATATTTACTCCATAAGTCACCTTATATATATGTAAGGGTGTAAACAAATAAAAATATAAGTAAAGTGGAGGTATGGTAAATAAATAAAACGTCTTTTTATACTTACTCAAAAGGTATGGTAAATAAATAAAAATATAAATAAACTAGACGTATCGTAAATAAATAAAACCTCTTTTTATATTTAGTCCATAACCCTCGTTCTATTTATGAAGGCTCAAGAAAGAGGTTTTATTTAAGTGAATCCTATGGGCCAAATACCATATTTGTAAAAGAGGTATGGTAAATTAATAAAAATATAAATAAATGAGAGGTATGGTAAACAAATAAAACATTTTCTTATATTTACTCCATAAGTCACCTTATATTTACGAACACTCAAAAAATGGGTTATATTTAGGTGAAACCTATGGCCAAAATACTATGGGACAAATACCATGGACTAGATTGTTATTAATACCATGCAAAAAACCATTATTAACCCTAATATTAGAATTAATAAAAATAAAAATGGCACATGGTATTGACCCATGGTATTCACCTAGAATGTAGCCTATTTAAATCGGGGAATTAAACCAGCATGTAGCCTATGCTAAGATTCACTAGGACTTTACAAAGTTTTATTATTTAGTGAAAGACTCGCCAAGATCTTACAAGATTTTATAATTGAGTAAAATATTCGCCATGCCTGGTTAGAGATTCGCCAAAAAATTATATATACATATTATATTATTGATAAAATCGCCTTCCATTTTTCCTATATACCATGGAGATTCGCCCATTTATTATATTTATAAATTTAGGGGGGGTTCTTAAAATTTTCCCTGATAGAGACTTCTTTAACTTTCATACCAGTTCTTTCTTACCCTTGACTGCAAAGCCTTCAGGGTTATTCATGTAGATTTCCTCTTCTAGATCCCCGTGAAGAAATTATGTCTTCACATCCATCTGTTCTACCTCAAAATCAAAAGCAGCAACAACAAATAAAAGTAATGTAATAGAAGTTACCTTGGCAACAGGAGAAAAAATATCACCAAAATCAATTCCCAACACGTGGGAATAGCCTTTTGCTACCAACCAAGCTTTGTATTAACCACCTTTCCTTCTGCATTTGTCTTCTTCTTGAAAACCCATTTGCTGCCAATGGGTTTCCTTCTAGTCGGCAACTCCACCAGATCCCAAGCCTCATTTTTGTGCAAAGATGCCATTTCATCAACCATGGCCTCTTTTCATAGTTTTCCATCCTCTGAATCTACTACTTCCTTCACAGTTCTGGGATCATCGTCAGTAATAGATAAAGACAAATTTGAACAGAAAGAAGATGGACTATACCTTTTTGGTTGCCTTCTTTCTCGAATTGATCTTCTCACACCTAGAGTTTGTGGCTTTTCATCTTCTGATTCCTCCTCTGTTGCAGAGTCTGATTCTTCCTCCTTAAGCTCAAATGTTATCTTCTCAGGTTCCTTTGGTTGGACTTCATGTTTAGTAACATCTTTTACCTCTCTGAACACCACATCTTAGTTGTAGACAACCTTCCTTGTTATTGGGTTCCAAATCTTATAACCCTTTAAACCATTCTTATACCCAATAAAGATGCACTTTTCAGATTTACTATCCAACTTGGTTCGTTTCTCCTTTGGAACATGTACATATGAATCACATCCAAATACCCTCAGATGTGAAAGAGAGGGTTTCTTACCAGCCCATACCTCTTGTGGATTCTTATCCTCCAACGTTGATGAAGGTGATCTATTGACTAGGCAACATGCTATCTCCACTGCCTCTACCCAGAATTCCTATCCTAACCTGGCACCATTGAGCATGCTTCTTGCCCTTTCCATTAAATTCTTCTTGATTCTTTCTGCAACTCCATTTTTCTCAGGTGTGTATGGAGTAGTCTTCTCCCATGCTATACCACACTTCTTACAAAATTCTTCAAATTCTTTGGTACAAAACTCTCCACCGTTATCTGTCCTCAACACTTTTATCTTCTTCTCTGTCTTGTCTTCCACTAGAGCCTTAAATTATTTAAATCTATCGAAGACTTCAAATTTCTTCTTAAGGAAATATATCCATGTATTCCTTGAGAAGTCATCTATAAATGATACATAGTACACAGACTTACCCAGTGATGGAACCTTCACAGGTCCAAACACATCACTGTGCACAAGTTCTAATATATGTTTCACCCTCTTACCACCAGAGGGGAAACTCACTCGATTCTGCTTCCCATATACACAATTTTCACAAAAATCAAAATCGAGAGAGATATTGCTCATACCTTCTACCATACCTTTACCATGAAGTATTCGAAGGCCCTTCTCTCCAATATGTCCAAGCCTTTGATGCCACATCATGGTCTTCTCTCCAGAGACCACTAGATTTTCTGCTCCACTTTCAGGAACCATAGAGCTATTGTACCCATCAACAACAGTGCTACCTTGCAGCTTGTACAGAGTTCCAATCTGAACTCCCTGCATCAATACCAGTGCTGCCCGAACCATCTTGCAGGTATCATTCTCGAACAGTATTTTTACACCTACATCATCTAACTTGCTTACAGAAATCAGATTTTTGGCCAATGAAGGAATATGCAGAACACCCAGAAGTGTTCTAACCCTTCCACCTTGCAATATCAAATTTACTTTTCTGTGACCAACGATTCTAGCCTTCCTATCATCCCCTAAGAAGACATCACCACCATCGTATTTCTCATACTCACAGAACCACTCCCTATAGGGAGTGAAGTGAAAGGATGCACCTGAGTCAATCAACCATGCCTCATGATCTACATGTGTACTTGAAGAAGCCAAGTACACATCCCCACCTTCATCTAAGGTGGTTTTCGCCTCTATAGAGGGAGCATGATTAGATCCCTTTCCTTTATTAGGAGCTTTAGATTTACAGTCCCTTTTGTAGTGCCCTTCCTTTCCGCATTTCCAGCATACCACCTTTACATGTTTTCCTCCAGATTTACATCCCCCACTTGATGACTTATTTTTGTTTCTGTTATGGGACCGTCCTCATACAAACAAGGCATCACCATTCTGGCTCTCCATATTTTTCCATCTCATCTCCTCTGTCAGCAAGGATGAGACTATTTCATCAAACTGTAAGGCAGTTGTATTACTACCTATTGCAATAACCAGACTATCCCACGAATCTGGTAGAGAACACAACAAACTGATGCACTTATCTTCATCTGAAATTTTAATATCAACAGATAATAATTGACTTAACATAGTATTAAATTTGTTCAGATGCTCTGTCACCAAGTCTCCATCTTTCATCCTTAGTTTATACATCTTTTTCTGCAGGAACAATTTATTCACCAGAGACTTAGATTTGTACAAAGTCCCTAACTTGTCCCACAAAGCCTTCATCGTAGCTTCCCCTGATAGATTCAACAATATTGAATCTGAGACACACAATCATATTGTGCTCTTTTCCTTCCGATCCAACTTCATCCATTCTTCATCAGACACTCTCGTTGGTTTAGTACCTGGATCTACCGTGATCCACTGATCTTTATCCACCAACAGATCCTCCATTTTGAGTTTCCACAACTCAAAAATTTGACCATTAAATTTCTCGATTTCTATCTTTCCACTGCTCGCCATCTTCTTTCACCACCAGAATCCATCTCGTAGATCTCCCACTGAACAAGGTCTGCCACAGGCCCAAGTGAAACCCCTCAGCAATAAAGGCGTCCCCTTGAAGCAAAAAACAACTCTGATACAAAATGTCAGTTTTAAACCTGTACAGAAATTACCTGCATATGAATTCTAAAACACAGAAAAGAAACAATGCGAGAGCATAACACATAAAACACATATACACAGAGATTTCCCTTGGATCCCAAAACCAGGACTACTAGCTTGATTTTTCATTATGTTCCTTTTAATGTTACAATACATATTTATACATGCCGAAGCATCCAATACCATGGACCAAAAAACATCACATCCAAAACCATGGACCAAAAACCATCGCGTCCAAAACCATGTGCGAAAATCATGCACAAGACCATAGGTAGGTCCACCCAACCTAATACAGGGTCCAAAAAACAAAATTTTCTAGGGCACTGCCCCAGACCCCATAGAGGGGGGTTACCTACACCCGTCAAACCCCCTGTGACCCCCCTGCTCCGCCCCCCCTCTAACCCCCCGGTTAACTACATGGGCTAGCCATTGAAATAATATAACACAACCAACACAAATCCTTCATTTCAAATGCATTTGCCAATTTTCCTTTGAGCACATTTATTTCCCGCATGCTAGACCCTGCAAAAAGCATGTCATCTACATGCAATAGAAATATCATATAGCCGCCATCATTTTGTTTCTTAAGATAAACACAATGATCAAAATGACATCTAATATAACCTTGTTCAGACATAAACTTATCAAATTTTAGATATCATTGCCTTGGAGCTTGTTTTAGGCCATACAAGCTCTTCTTCAACCTACACACTAATTTATCCTTCCCTTTGACCTCATACCCTTGTGGTTGTTGCATATATATTTATTCCTCCAAATCCCCATGGAGAAAGGTTGTATTTACATCTAATTTCTCAAGATGAAAATCTTCTTCTGCCACTAGACTTAAAATAGTTCTAATTGAAGTCATTTTAACAATAGGAGAAAAAATTTCATCAAATTATATACATTTATTTTTTGAAAACCCCTTCCCCACAAGTCTAGCATTATACCTTTGTTTTCCTCCATCTTCTTCCTTCAACCTGTAAACTCATTTATTCTGCAATGATGTTTTACCTACAAAGTCCCAAGTCTATTTATGCGTTAAGGAGTCCATCGCTTCTTCCATGGATTGCTCCCACTTAATTCTAGTATCTATCTGCATTACTTCATCATATATTTTCGGTTCACTAGAATTAGTCAACAATACATAATATAATGAAGGAGAGTATCATTTAGGGGGTCTACTTATCCTGGTAGATATTCTAATGCCACTTTCAAGTGTTTGAGGTGTTTGTTGTTGTTGTGGTTGTTTTGGTTGTTGTTGTTGTTGTCACTACTGATCATTATCAGTTTTAGGCACCTTTACTTTTTCTATGATCTCATTAAGCATTTCATATTCTTTTTTTTCCTTTTCCTATTTCTTTCAATGCATTTGATCCTTATAAGATACATTTCATTGAATATGACATCTCTGCTCCTAATGATTTTGTGGTTCTAATAATCACATAAGCGATAACCAAAATCATTCACACCATATCCAATAAAGGTACATTTCTTTGATTTCTCCTCAAGTTTTGTTCTATTTTATTTATTAATGTGGGCAAAGGATTCATAACCGAAAGTATTTAAAAATGAGTAGTTTACCTTTTTACCTGTCGATGCCTCCTATGGAATACCACTATCTAAAGAAATTCAAGGTCCTATATTTATTAGATAAACAAAAGTATCTACAACATCTACCCAAAATCGTACATGTAATCTCATGCACCTTGCAAGCTCAATGATGGTCATGTTCATCCTTTCTGACACACCATTTTCCTATGGCACTCTTGGAACTGTCTTCTCTCTACGAATTCCATGTTCTGAACAATATTTATCAAACTCTTTGTTGCAGTATTCACCTCCATTATTTGATCAAAGACAGTTCAACTTCTTTATTTTCTCATTCTCAACCAAATCTTTCCATTTCTTGAAAGTTTTGAATACATCATATTTATTCTGAATACAATAAATCCAATTTTTTCTAGTTGCATCATCAATAAAAATAGCATAATAGAGAGAGCTACCAAGAGATGATACCAGATCTGGTCCACATACATCTATATGCACAAGCTCTAATTTTTCTCTCTTCTTATCCTTCCAACTTTGATAATTTGACTCTCTTTTGTTTTTCATAAACACAATTCTCACAAAAATCCAAATCAACATGATTCAAACCTAGTAACAAATTTCTTGAGTGAAGAATATGCATCCCTTTTTCACTCATGTGCCCAAGCCTATGATGCCAGAATATGGTATCTTCTCCTACGGAGGTTAAATCATTAACCAAAATTAGAAATATCATTTCATAAATACAATTTACCAACCTTTTCTCCATTTTCTATTACCAGGGCTCATTTAGTGACCTTCTAGGTTTTGTCTGTGGATGTAGTTACATAAATTTCTCCACTTAAATTCCCTATTGAAATTAGATTTTTCTTCAGATATGGAACATGTCTTACCTCCTTCAATAGTCATTGTATTCAATTCTTATTCTTTGTAAAAAACTTACCCATTCCAATGATTGTACAGGGTTTATCATCACCCAAACGAATGTGTCGAAAATTTCCTTGAATGTAGTCATGAAAATATTTCCTATCATGTGTGGCATAGAATGAGGCCCCTAAATCTACCACACAGGCATCAATAATATTCTCTAAGGAAATAATCAAATAATATTTCAACACATCACATGTCACATTTGCTTCATGATTGTTCTCTTATTGTCCTTCTCCTTCTTTTCCTTTCTGAGATTTGCAATCTTTCTTCAAGTGTCCTTTCTTCTTGCATTTCTAGCACATTATCCTAATCTGGATTTGGATTTTCCTTTTCTTGACTTACTGAGATTTCATGGGATCCTTCCTCTTCCAATTTTTCTTCCCCTAGTATCTGCATTCGAAGCATTGCCTGATGT
Organism: Pinus tabuliformis; assembly: GCA_031772625.1. Taxonomy (NCBI): domain Eukaryota; kingdom Viridiplantae; phylum Streptophyta; class Pinopsida; order Pinales; family Pinaceae; genus Pinus; species Pinus tabuliformis. The sequence continues at coordinate 573,096,560 of CM062811.1, read as the reverse complement.
CTCACCTGAGTTTTTATGTCGCATTTCCTTGCTAAGGATATCCCTAACAAATTCATCAAACCTTAAAGTATTAGATCCAGAGGTAGAGTTACTGATAGCCATAACTAAGCCATTCCAAATTTCTGGAAATGAGCACAGAAGCAATAGAGCCCTAACTTCATCATAAAAATTTAC